>OZ010601.1:19622638-19682638 GCA_963932145.1 Acanthosepion lycidas | reverse complement strand
ATCGTGGTCGATACAGAGATGCATCATGTCGATGGCTTCGAGGAGTGTGTGCTTGAGAATTGTGTATTTACGTACGAATCAGGATCCTTATTTGTACGTGATGATTATCAGAAAATATGTCAAGGCTGATTTATATGAATATTCTTGGCTGCGGAGGATGAACAGGAAATTATTGTTTTTTTTAAAAAATCTGTTTCTTTTGACTGGCTTACGATCAAAAGCGATGTGAATTTGTCGGCTTTTTGTCTACTTATATTTTTGTTTATTTGAACAAAATATACATGTACGCCATTACGAAATATCGTCAAAAACTCTCATAAAAAAGTGAAGAAAAAATTGTAGCTTGTTGAGATTCAGAGGTTAAATCCTACTGGGAATATCAAAGTATGTATTATCAAATTAAAATACCTTCCTAGGATAATGGCGTCTTAAAATATTGCTAAGTAAACTGCGTATAATTTCAGGAAAATTTTCGAACGTCTGTTCAGTTTGCAAAATTATCCCGAGGCTTCTTCAGATTTCAAAAGACTTGCAAATCTACTCTGGGAATAGGCATTATTTGCTTTCATGAGCTATTTTTAATCAAAATTTCTATTCAAATATGATTTACCTCAGAGATAAATCTCTATGAGTTGTGGAGTCCAAGTTAGATGGTTGTGAAACTTAAGTACTTTGTCTGGACCTAAATCAGGTGTCGTTATATTACGAAAGGATTTTTAATTAAAGGACACTTTATGGGATCGCAGAATTATCTGAACAGATCCATCATGATCCAGAATAACTAATATAAAAATATATATATTTAATGCACCGTATATATATAAATTTATTCCAATTTAAAATATTAATTACATTACTAAAAACAATGATAATTACTAACATTATAGTTCTTTCTCTAATGCCTATTCTATGTGAATTTTAACGTGCTACTAGTCATAACTAGATTTCCCCGTTTTAATTTTGAACTAGCTAGATGCAATCGCCACTTGCTATTCTAAGAGTTTCTGTTTTGTACTTCTCGTTTGTGGAACTCGCTTACGAATCATTGTATCTCTGCCACCTACAATCTTCAAAAACTTAAAAGTCACGTCATTCGCCAGCTTCTGTCTTCCTAAACCATGTTCTTATCATCTTTTTTTCACATCACCTCACTAAATACTTCTTTTTTCTGTTTAACTCCCTGTAACTTTCTTGGTCCTAGTGGCATTATCAGCTTCCATGGGGGTGAAATGATTAAAAATATATTAAGAAAATTTATTCCCTGTAAGCGTTACCACACCAACAATATATCGTAAATCCTTCTGGGTTATAATGAACAAATATTTTGGTATTGCCGCGAGTATCTTATTTAATCAGAATAAACGCATTGTTTATTGCGAGGTGCTATGAAGTTAGGAGAAAGGGAGCGTTGAAGACGATGTAATATATTTTCTTCGGGGTATCCAATTTTTGGGAGATGTAAAAACATAATAATGAAATCAAATAAAATAAAAGTGAAAAAAATTATCTAGTAATCGACTAGAATAATTAATATCTCTGGGCAACAAAGATTTTGCCCGGAGATATTAAGATTTTTTCCGCCTAAATCAAATATTAGGAATCCATATTCTGAATTGCTCGGGCACGTTGATATGTGCGCATGCGCGTGCGAGAGAGACTATGCCTGATATTGATAACGCAAGACAACAAATTTATATTTCTACTCAGACAAATAATGCTCCATGGTGCAAAATTTATCATCTCAATTCAAAATCTGGAGTCGGAATTAACCAACCATAGTGATAGTTCTTAAGCTAAATACTCCTGGCCAAATTTAAATTGCCTTTTCTTTTAATATATTGTGACAATTTTGCGTAAAGATCACATTTTTGTAATTCTCGAAAATCAAGAAAATATGAAATTTAAACCAAATATTTCAATGGATATGATAGTCTTTTGTAATTATATTTGACGCGCGCGTGCACACACACACATATATACAATCAAACACCCCACACTCTTTTGTGTGTGTGTGTGTGTATATATATATATATATATATATATATATATATATATATATATATATATATATATATATATACGACAGCTAAAAAGTCTGAAGCAACCGCAGAATTAGAATGGTATGAACTTGATAGAGGAGTGAAAAAAATGATAATGAGCTCTTAGAGTCATTGAAAAAAAGAACAGAATCAATTATGAAACTTATACTTTGAGAAATTTTTGAAGCCAATGCCAAAAATATTTGCTACAGCAATCAAGGCCAAAGGAGGATATTATGTTGAGAGAAATTTTTTTCATTTTTTTTCCATGATAAAATTTGTAATAAAAAAATCATTTTCACATTTTTAAAACGGCACTAATTATTACTTTTGATTTAATATATATATATATATATATATATATATATATATATGTATGTATGTATATTGGGTCTCACGGAGGCACACTAAATTAACCGCAGATTCACAGATCAAATTTAAAATAAACTAAATGTAATATTCAGATGTAAATACAGAAAATAAGGTCTAGGTAGGGGACTATAGTAAAAAAAAAAAATTAAAACGGCAAGCTTAAAGTTTAAAAGAGCAACGCTGGGCAACTCGTTAAGTAATAACAGACGTGAAAAATGGTTAAAATATTTTAAGAGAAATTTCTTCCTAAAATTTCGTTTATAAAATAGATTTTGGTCATTAATATTTTTGGGGATATTTTTTTTCCAGCACACACAGGTCGCCGCGACCGGAAATGTCTGTAATTTTGGCGACGACATCCCAATTCACTACAGGTGTGTTGTTATCTGTTTTAATATCCCTTTAAAATTTTGAGACTGCCATAGCATTTGCATATTGATTATTGGTAAGGGTCATATTGTGATGGTAAAATCTTGTCCCTAGGTATTTGCTGTGGAACTGAAATATAATTTTATTTCGGTATTATGCATAATGCTAGACTTGTAGATTACGCCTTTATACATACACTTGTCCATCGGACATTTAATGCCTTTAAGGAAATTACAGTTTTTGTTATCACTTTTAAAGTTAGGTTGTAATGACAGGAAGACATTTCTCTTAAAATGTTTTAATTCTGGAAAAATATCTCACATGCACATCGCATATTTTAGGTTACATTTTGATTACCTCCTTTTAAACATTTTAAGGTCTAACTTAACGAGTTAATCAGCGTTCCTCTTTTAAACTTTAAGCTTGCGTTTTTCATTTTTTTTACAATAACCCACTAACGATACCCTATTTTCTGTATTTACATGCGAATATTATATTAAGCTTATTGTATATTTGAACCGTGAATCTGCGTTTAATTTAGCGTTTCCCATGAGACCCAGTATAATATTTCTTCTTAAAAAATAACGAAAGTAATAATTCGTGCCTGATGAGTTGGTAGAACAGCGAAACTTAAGTTGCATTTCGAACGTAGGTATATGTATATTTATTAATATATATATATATATATATATGTATGTATAACGTAATCCACAGACAGACTGTTTCTCTGTCTCACAGCTCATCAGTGTGGCTAGACATCCGGTTGTCTCTACCTAGGATCGAAACCCGACTGAATTGGTGTCAGTCGGGGATTCTACCACTAAGCCGTCGGTGCAGGGATGTAGGCGGATTTTTAGTGTATTTATTTTTAGAAACACACCCAGTGACTGACAGTGACTCAATTCGCTATGCGAAGAGTCTCGCTATATTAGCTATAATAGTCACTATTATATATATATATATATATATATATATATATATATATATATATATATATATATATATATATATATATATATATATATATATATATGCTACGAGATTATTTTTTAATAGATGAGCCCTTATGTGTTATATAATTTCAGGATATAGGTAATTATGACACTCAACAACTTCCGCGTAAAAGTAAATTTAAGCAACATGTTCCTCCGTACTATATCTATGGTCTGTTATTATTTAGCAAAATTCATTAGTGTCGTGGTGTCCTCCATCTAAAGTGTCTATCTTCGACTCTTCCACCAACTATAAGATTATTAGGAAAGAAGACCTTGGGGGAAAAGTCGAATAGATCTGTCCCAGCTGTGCTCGTCAAAGTCTCTACCTCCGAGCAGCGAGGATCCTCAGACAAACCTATGCCGAAAGGCAGAATCTTGTCTCGGGAAACAGCTACCCGACTCCGTTTCATACGGGGTCTATCGGGATTTTTTGGCTGAACCTACAGGCTCGGATAGCCCCACATTAAACTCGGCCTTGTGCCACATCTTACCTCGTGGGGAGGCCGGTAAATATAACAGTCGAATAGATCTATTCCAGAAGTGCTGGTCAAACTTTCTGCTTCCGGGGAGAGAGGGTCCCCCAGACGAGGCTAGGTTTGAAAGGCAGAGTCTCGTCTCCGGAAATAGCTACCCGACCCCGTTTTATACGAATTTCTGGCCGTGGCTACGGACTCGGATTGCTCACTATTAAACTCGGTCTTGTGCTATATCTTATCTCGTGGGCAGGCTGGTAAATATAACATTCAAAGAGATGGAACGCTGGGTCAACCGACACACACTCACTAGCCGTTTATACTTTTCAGAAAATAACAAAGCAAGAGTTGCAGATATATCATATATTAAACAGTAAGTTTAATATATGATATATCTGCAAATCTTGTTTTGTTTTTTTTCTGAACCATTTACTTGGTCACAACAATTAGGTGGTGCATCTCCACCAACTTCCCTCAAAATGCCCTGTTCTTATAAAATTATCCAAGCTGTCTTTTTTTTCAAAATGTTATCCAGAAATTCCAACCGACCTATTCGGATTGCTTTTCTAGTTCAGATCTTGCTAAAATTTCCTCGTTTCAAACATGCTATGTTCAGAGTATGCTCAACATCCTACTGTAGAAAAACAATTACGTCTCTTGTAATTTCCTGAATATTTCTAAATAACCTCTCCTGCTTTCCCTACTATAGAAAAGGATAGATATGCCACCGAAGGTTTAATGCTCTTGTTTATTCCTAAAGAAAATTTCTTGTATCAAATACTTTGTTTAGTTTCGGGAAAACATGATTTGCTATGAGGATACGACTTCTCCTTTCTTCTATTTCAACAGGAGTAGATAGGCTAGCCTATAGTCCTGTTCACACTGCTTCCCGGTTTTCCCGAGTTTGGTTTATTTTGTTTTCCGGCATATCAACCTCAATTGGTTATCTAATGCAAACAAAATTTTAATTGCTAATAATATTTTGTTTTGTCAAAAATCTATTTCTGGTAATATATTTTTTCCTCAAAAATGTATAGCTGGTAATATTATTTAAAAAATGTATTGCTGGTAATATTTTTTTTTCAAAAATGTATTGCTGATAATTTTTTTTTTCAAAATATATATTTCTGGTAATGGTTTTTTTTTCCTTCAAATGTTTATCAATGATAATAATTTTTAGCAAGGATTTCTGATATTAAAACCTATTTCTACACTTTCATAATACTTTTATGCTCAGTTTTGGGGTGAACTATTTGTCCATAGTTGGGACCCTAACATGTGCTACAACCCCGCGTCAGGGTGGACCTGGGAACACCAGCAATTAAGACGTGGTTTAACGCTCCTCAATACCTTCTGATCAGAGGTCTTGCTATTGGACGTATTTTATCTTCTTACCCTAGACACCTGTGTAGTTTATCGTCATACCCTGGATGGTTGAACAGGAGTAGAGGTTTATCCCTTAATTTCTATTTAGGACTGGGCTTCCCTTTCCTTCTAAAGTATTAATCCACTATATACTTGTAACATCTCCGACAGAACACTGAAATGTTATTCACTAATTAAATTTTGACCTCTTCAAGTCTGGTGTCTTTTGTAGATAACGTTATCTTTCACAGCTCCAAGCACATCACTACTTGTCTTAGTTTACACTTATACAACACCACACAGTAACCATCTACCTCTAGTGGCTATTATGCTTTGTACTTGGTGAACTTTAGTAAAAACATAAGTAAAATAGTACCTTGTAGCGAGGAAATTGGCACGATTCGTGTGTAGGAAACGTGATATTGGTTTTCAAATATTAGGTTGGTGCAAAAATAACGACGTAATAATGTCGTTTTTTGACGTTAAAAAATACGTAAAGAAACGACATTATTACGTCATTATTTTGCACCAGTCTAATAATTTATCTAAACTAAACTCTCGATTTATCACAATTTCCCAAAGTTGTGTCCTATTCACTTAATACATTTGCACAATTTTGATTCACATTTGAGAATATATATATATGTGTGTGTGAGTTTGTGTGTGTAAATATATAGAAAAATAGGAAAGAACACGTTAAGTAAATAATCCTGAGATCATTAGTATATTTTTTTTGTTTTTAAAAAACAGTTGATCCGTACAAAGTTTAATTGTTTAAATTATTTAAATATGATTCCTTCACTACATAAGAGTTCCCATGTTTCAGAAACAATAGCCAAAAACCTCAATATAATTATTAAAATTAAATTGAATAAAGTATCAGGTCCTGTTTCATATTCAAGAGAAGATTTAGGAATAACAACATATATATATATATATATATATATATATATATATATATATATATATATATATATATATATATTAAGCATTTCACCCCAAGCAAGGCGGGAAGCCACTAGGACGCAACGGTTTACAGAATATTTAGAGCAAGATCAGATAGGAGTGATAGAAGAAAGGATGAGGATAGTGGATAGATCAAGGGAACTGGAGATGTTGATTGACATTACACTTGAATAGCTGGATACTATAGCTCAAAGGGAAACAGGAAAAGGGAAGGGAGTTCCACAGGCGAGAGGTGCGAGACATGAAGCTATTAGAGTAGAAGAGACGGCTACATTTAGGAGTTTCGACAGTGAAGGTGTGAGAGCGGGATACCAACCTCGAAAAGCGCTGGAACTCATGACGTCTGGGAACTAGCAATTTCCATGAAAGTATTTGTAGAACAGACAGAGAGAGGCGACGGCGTGTCTGTGAGAAAGTGACTGTAGACGAGACGCCAGGGCATGGCCAACTACATTGCATATCCGCCTCTGGAGCCTATCAAGAACCCCGAGGCAAACAGAAGGGTCACCAGACCATATATGGCAGCAATACTCCATGCAAGGACGAATTGTTGATTTGTAGATCTGGAGGATTGACTCCGGGGAGAAAAACTTCCTGGCGTGGCTTAGGGAGCCGACTTTCCTTGCAGTGGACGAGGCAATTGATTCAATGTATTTATTACATCTCAGGTCAGCAGTCAACGTGAGACCGAGAAGCCGCAGAGAGTTGCTCTCGAGAAGTTGAGCGTCAGACATTCTAATGGAGGGAAGGGAAGGGTCTCTGTCGTGATTAATAGAGAGCAGTTTTGTCTTAGAAGCGTTGAAGTTGACCAGCCAATTCTTGCCCTAGTTCACAATCGATTGGAGGTCTTTTTCGAGACCCACGGCCAGGCGAGTTTTGTCAGCGAGACTAGATTTGCTTTTGAAGCAGGAATAAATTGTGGTGTCATCCGCGTAGATGCCAACTTGGGAAGTTATTGCGTCAGCGAGGTCATTTATTTAGATAAGGAATAGAGTGGAGCCTAGGATGGAGCCTTGAGGAACACCTGCGTTCGTGGGATAGGAACTGGAGGAGAATCCATTGAGAACGACCTTCAATTTACGGTTTGACAGGAATGATCGTATTAGGTTATATAATCGACCCGTAATGCCATAACCCTGGAGCTTGCGAAGAAGGCCGGCATGCCAAACCCTATCAAATGCTTTGGAGATGTCTAGTGCCACGGCTCGGGCTTCCCCGTTATTTTGAAGAGCTCGGTAGACTGTTTCAGTGATGGCCGTAAGCACATCGGCTGTAGATCGGGAAAAGCGGAAACCATATTACTTGTCTGAGAGCAGATTATGGGATGTGAGGTGGTTAACCACCCCGGTATTGATTAGGGCTTCGAAGACTTTGCCGAAGAGGGGAATGAGACTAATAGGACGGTAGTTGGAAGGGTCAGAGGGGTCGCCGGAGTTCTTGAAGACAGGAACGATCGAAGAGGACTTCCAGCTGTCAGGAAAACAAGATTCCTTGATGCAGTAGTTGTATAGTTTAGAAGGGGCGGGCGCCAGTTCAGGCGCGCATTTCTTCAAGACAATGGCTGGTATCATTTCTCCACCACTAGCCTTGTTGGGGTCTAAATTGGAGATAACGCCCAGTACCAAAGATGGAGTTATGTTTAACCCAATCAATATGGCCTCAGTTCTAAGAGGGAAGTCGGGTATGGGTACACCGGAAGAGTCGAGCGTCGAGTTGAATAAAAATTTCCGAGCAAAGCATTCAGCCTTGTCGGTAGAGGAGGTCAGGACTTCGAACTCGTTGAATAAAGGAGGTATAGAGAGTTTGCAATTGTTCAATACGCTCTTGCAGAGACGCCAATAATCTTTGGAGCCAGATTTGCCAGATGCAATAGGTTCCTTCATCCAAGCCGCAAATAGTGACTTAACATCGTTGAGGACACGCTTACATTCGTTACGGGCGGAGTCAAAGAGACGTCTATTGCAGTCAGACATGTCGCTACGGAATAGGTGGAAGTAGTGGTTCCTATGGGCAAGCAGCTGAGAACCAGGGGGAGGTGCGCGACTTGACCCTATATTTCCTTGATGGGATGAAAGCGTCGATTCCAGCTTTAACCTGGGAAGAGACTTCAGAAGCACATTCTTGGACGGGGAGCTTAAAGACTCCATCCCAGGGGATATCGCGGAGGAAATCACGGAATGCGTCCCAGTCAGCTCGTTGAGAGTAGAACGAAGTTCTAGTGGTAGGAGCTTCTTTATAGGGGATGGAGTTGAAGGAGATATTAACTGATACTACTGCATGATTAGAGTTACCAAGAGGGAAGAGTTGCGAGGCGCTGCAGGATTCGGGGATGGAAGTAAAGCACAGCTCGAGAAGAGAGGCTTTACCTGCCCGGGTGAAGGCAAAACGAGTGGGGAAGTTAACTATCTGTGTGAGGGAATTGGAGATTGAAAAATTGAGCGTTTGAATGCCTGCGTGGTCATTAGTAGCATTCTTATGCCACAATGTGTGATAGGCGTTAAAGTCACCAAACACAAAAATGTGAGCAAACGGGTGGAGGGAGAGAGCCTTGTCTACGCTATCAGAAATGCTATCGAGTATCTCACAGTCTTGAGAGGATGGAGAGCGGTAAAGGAAGAAGAGATAGCTTACCGCATTAAGGAGAGAGAGTCGGAGACACACGTATGACTGGTCTGGCGATTCGAGATAGGACTCTCTGGCCAGAGGGAGATGTTCCTTGACGTAGACACCAAGACCGTGCATGTCGGTTAGAGAGTCTTTTCTGAGGAGAGGAAGATAGCCGGGGATCGAGAGATCAGAAGAAGGGATAGACGAGACACGTTTTGTCTCACAGAGAGCCAGTATATCCGGGCCGTTTGCAGTGGGGAAAGATTCCAGACTGCAGAAGTTTGTCCTAATGCCCCGGATGTTGGAGAACGAAATGTTAAGGGGTTTAGGTGGTTTTTGAGAGGCTGGTTTAAGGTTAATTTTTCGGTTTTTGTAACTCATGTTGAATTTTGTTTGTAAGATGAGAAGGCCCGAAGTAAGAGAAACAGACAGTTTTGACCGTGACGCGGGCAGAGAGGAGTTGGCAAAATCTGTATCATTATGTGGCTTCAGGGCTGCCCACCGGAGGTGACTGCAGGGACACCTTTCCATGCGTGACATGGCACTACAAACACCCCGGTATTATACAACTGTTGATCAGAGCGGCTGCTCAAGACGCTACGCAAGAGTTAGGGCTCCTAACTACCAGTCGGAAACAGCAACCAGAGAACTGTCAACCGTGTACCCTCAGAATGAAGAGGTGATGTCACAGACTGCACACATCACGGGAGAAACAGAGCTTCACAAGTACAGAGGCCGGAGAGAAAAAGAGTACCGGGAACCCTTTCCTAGACAAGAAACAAGGTGTAAGCCTCTACTCATGTCCAATAGAAGGAGGAGCAGTGTTGACCGGGCGGTAGTAGAGACTACCTACTCCTATTACAGATAACACAAAAAAGACGACACAAACAGAGGGAAGGATTGGGTGGGGAGATAACAGGTAAGGAGACCTGGATCACACTTGGCTATACCCTATCACATTAACTTTTAACTTAGTATAAGTCCCATTGTCTATTCTAAAAAGAAATTGAAAATAAGGTTACCCGGATTATTATCGCATCTAGCCAAAAACATTTAATTTTCCATTTTTCCTGGGTTTTTTTTCTTTCGAACCGGGATTTCTTACTAAACTATCAAATAAGGGAGAATCATTGGGACAAAATGTCTTTGAGTGGGGGGAGAGAAAAATAGATAAATTTAAAAACCAAGAAAAAAAAAAACAGAAAAACGTAAATGGGTTTCTGCTAGAGCGAAACTATACTCACACGGGCCAGCAAGTGGTTGTTTGTTTTCTTCCTCATAATTATTTATTTAAAAATATGATTTCAACACGCTACATAAGAGTTCTCATAATAATTATTTTATAATTATATGTATGCTCTACTTTTGTATCGAGCACTATTTTTTAAAAATAATAACAAAGATACTCAAGAACTTTGGGTTATTTACCTAACGAGTTCTTTCCTATTTTCTATATATTTGTATACACACACACACACACACACACACACATATATATATATATATATATATATATATATATATATATATATATATATATACATATATATATATATATATATATATATATGTATGAAGAAATATAGTTTTACGTTGTGCTATATTTATGGGATAAAGTGCTATCAGAGATAGATCGTATGTAATAACAAATATTAAAAGTGAATATTGAAGTCAACACACAGAGATAACAGGCTGTTTCATGCTAGACGCAATCGTCAGGCCACAGACCCACACGCACACAGACGCACACAGACGCACACGCACACAGACACACACGCACAGGCGGCCTGGCCTTTGCGTCTGGTATGAAACAGCCTCTGAAAACTGCCTTGAATAATCACTTTTATATTCGTTTCGTTGGCTTTTTTCAGTGCTTGAAGAAGGCCGTGGAAGCTTTGACATTTACTTTTTAAAAAAATGTTGGAAAGAATGATCACATTTTGTAAAGTAAATAGAAGTGTAGTAGTTTTATTGACTAAAAACAAAATACGATGCTATTGTATGATCTTTTTTTTATACTTAAGTTCAAATTTTTTTGTCAGAATAAGAGCAGATACTTTGTAATTACTATAATTATTAATATATATATTTTTTTTTACTTTAAAAAAAAATGTATGTATTTAATTTAAAAAAAAGCCGGGTGGACCCATTGTTTCCCTCTAGAATTTATATGCAACAGGGATTCACTATCAAGCGATATAGGAAATAATGTAGACTATCCCGATCGTAATAAATTTCAAGGTGGTTATGCATTGGTGCACTTTCAATAGAATTTCGTTTGATTAAATTTTATATTCTTTTATTAAAGCGGCATTCACAGTCCTCTCTCTTCTAAACACACGCACACACATATACACAAACACCACACAAACACACACGCACACACAAACACATACAAACACATACACACACACACATATATATGTATATATATATATATATATATATATATATATATATATATATAGATAGATAGATAGATAGATAGATATGAGACAACGATATATACATTTATATACCAGGAGTAGTATTGGCGAAAAATGTATGAGAAAATAATTTGGATTTTAGGATAGTGCAATCCGGATTGAATTCAGAGTTTCCTTGTTCTAGACTGGCTGACATCCAAGGCTACAGAACTTAGTCCATCCTTTTATTTTACCCATATCTGCGGTAAAAAAAAGATTCAGAATATACTCTTATAATTTTAAACGATTGTTGCTTCTATAGATGTTAATTTCGACAATGTTTCGACCCATTACACACTGGCTTTCATCCGGTGTCCAGTGTCTTAGTTGATATGGTGTATATGTTATCATGTTATTTTTCATTCCTGTTGGACTAGTGTTTCTCTACCCGTTTCAGGTAATGACCTAATGACTCCTAGATGACAGTAAAAAAATCGGACAAAGAATTTTTCAACGCCCACGTCACAAATGATATTATAAGAAATATAACATATTATAATTCTGCTTGTTCCTTAGAACGTACATTAGGCCCTATCTCATAAATAATGCAACATTTGCTTTTAATCGCAAGGAGAGACAGACAAGACACATCAGTGATGCCAGTTAGTTTTATTGAAAGAAAGAAAAAAGAAAGAAGAAAGAAAGAAAGAAAAAAGAAAGAAAGAAAAAAGAAAGAAAATACATTGGTTGATAATGCTCTCATGTACTTCAGTGAAATGTAAAAACTTCTCAGTTTCAATTTTTATTCATTTGTACTCCCTTACTTCTTAAAATAATAACCTGCATTTATTATCGTTATTGTAATATTTTTTAATAGGCTCAAATATCTAAGGTACAGTAGCGGAATTTCCACGGGTAAATATGTCATGTTGATTCGACTACACATTTGCGCAAGATTAATGACGCTAGAAGTTTTAAATTTTATTTTATTTATTTTTATCTAAGCAATTTCCTTTAGATTCTTTTTTACACTTTGTTATGCATACACACGCATATATATATATATATATATATATATATATATATATATATATATATGTGTGTGTGTGTGTGTGTGTGTGTGTGTGTGTGTGTGAAAATATTGTAGAAAATAGGAGAGAAACTGGTTTGGTAAATAATCCAAAGTTCTTTAGTATTTTTGTTATTATTTAAAAAAAAATAGTGCTCGATACGAAAGTAGAGCATAAATATAATTATTTATTTAAAAATATGATTCCAACTCGATACATAAGAGGTCTCATGTTTCAAAACAAGAGCCGAAAACTTCAAAATAATATTTGAATTAACATGAGTTAAAGTAGTACAAACAAACGGAATTATTTCGTTAAACTCTTGCAAAAAACAGAGGAATTAATCAGAAGGATGAGATGGAAGGCATACTTCTAAATACTTTCGTGGGAATAACTCAACCGATAAAGAACGCGAAGTTTACGGCTTTAAAAGTAAAAGATCCGCACCATTCAACAAACAACTATACGAATTTGAAAAAGACCTACTCAACCTTATCAACAACATCTCCTTTCAAAATAAGAAAAAAACACTTCCGAAACAGCTAGACCAAATAGTTAAAAGCATTAATGATTGTGACAAAATATTAGTTAAGTCGGACAAAACCGGCAACTTCTACAAATTGGCTGTTGATGACTACAAAAACTTAATTAAAAAAAACTTAACAAGGACTTATAAAAAAGCTTGCAACAACAACATAAACATGGTTGACAGCATAAACAGAGCAAGTAAAAAAATAACTGATAAATTTAAAATTAGCGATAGAGTAGGCAAACTTGCAGAAAAAGAATGTTACGTAACCCTTAAGGACCATAAGCCTGACTTTATGGAAAACCCGACCACTAGGATAATTAACCCTACCCGACCCGATATAGGAAAGATCAGCAAAAGGATCCTGGAAAAAATTACTTACCAAATAAAAAAACAACTCAAATTAAAATTATGGATCAATACTAAAGATGTCATCAATTGGTTCAACAATATTGACGATAAAACAAATTGCACCTTACTACAGTTCGATATCGTGGACTACTACCCATCAATTTCGAATGATCTGCCCTGGACTTTGCTGCTGTATATTCTAAGCTGACAAAGGAAGAAACCAACATAATCCTCAGCGCAATAAAATCCGTCCTCATTCATAATGGGGAGCAATGGATAAAAAACAATAACGACCTGTTTGACATCACTATGGGATCACTAGACTCTGCAGAGTCTTCTGACTTGGTTGGTCTTTTAATATTGTACAACCTAACGGCACACCGCGAGATTGATATCCAGGACATCGGACTGTATAAAGATGACGGGCTCATGGTGGTGAGGAGTTCCGCTAGCTTTAAGATAGAGAAGATCTGTAAAATTATTTTTAGTGAATTTAAAAATCTAAACTTAAAGATAACCGTCGCTTCTAAATTGAAAAAGGTAAACTTCCTCGACTTCCCTAGACTTACCTAGTAACACGTACCAATCTTATAGAAAACCAAATGCTAACCCCTTATATATACACCCGAAGTCAAACCACCCTCCATCCACAATTAAACATATACCCTCATCTATAGAAAATAGAATTAGCAGTAATTCCGCTAACAAAGAAATATTCCACCAACATAACGACTTCTATAACACTGCCCTAAAAACTAGTGATTATAAAAATGCTAACATTAAATATAGGGACAATTGCAATAACCAAAAGAAAAAAAAAACAGGAAAAGAAACATCATTTGGTATACACCTCCGTTCAACCAAATGGTTAGTATTAAACTAGGACAGAAGTTCTTAGCTCTAATCGATAAACACTTCCCCACCAAAAGTAGGCTTAGTAATATATTCAATAAGAACACACTAAAATTGAGTTACAGCTGCACTGAAAATCTAGAAGGTATAATAAGAAGACACAATAATAAAATCCTGAACAAACCCCCTTACCTGAATAGTTTTAATAACTCTACACTTAAATCAGATAACGTTAGGGAAAAATTATGCGATTGTAGAAACCCGGTAGACTGCCCATTAGAAAATAAGTGCTGCATCAAATCTATGGTATACCAATGCACTATATCATCCACTAATCTAACAATAATATGATATACATTGGGTCCACGAAAAATACCTTTAAAACCAGATGGAGGCAGCATAAATGCTCCTTAAACAACATAAACTTAAGACATCAGACCTCTCTATCTAAATATTTTTGGCACCTGGAAGAAAAAAATAGGACACCTAAAGTAAAGCGGAAAATCATTAACAGGACTAGAACTTGCAAAACTTGGGATGACCCATGCCCTTTGTGCCTCCATGAGAAACTACACATTATTAAGCTTCTAAACAATAAAAACCTATTAAACAACAGGCAAGAATTAACGGTTTTCTGCCGACACAACCGAACTTACGCTCTGAATAACTAGCTATAAACACGCATACAATAAAATAAATTTTAAAATCCATAGCCCATATACATAGTTTTAATACCCTACAAAAACTGATAACCCTTTATGAATCCGTCAAATAACAAAAGTTACGGCTTTTTTATATACATAAATCCCTTTCATAAAGAGATATAATAAAAGAATAAAATAAAAATAAATAAATAAATCTCCGTAGACGCTCAAGCCAAACTATGCGAAAACTTCCTCCGTCGTAAATTTAGCCACCCCCACATTACCCTGACCCGGCATCTATGAAAATAACTCTATACTGATACAAATTATTAACACCCCTCCCTTGCCGTTTCTAAACAATCCGCCCTTGATATTACCATGGAAATTTTTGATTTCAATTCTGACCATACTATTAAAACTCGTAAATTTCAGAAATAAATCATTCCCCCAAAAAATTTCGCTTGAAGATGGAACAGAGCCTACTTTAACTCAAGTTAATTCAAATATTATTTTGAAGTTTTCGGCTCTTGTTTTGAAACATGAGACCTCTTATGTAGCGAGTTGGAATCATATTTTTAAATAAATAATTATATATATATATATATATATATATATATATATATAATCGTTTCACATCAAACAAGGAGATAATGCCACTATGACTCCAGTGATTACTGAGTGGGAAGAGAAGGTACAATAAGTGCGAGAGAGCAAATTGTTAGAATAGAACTTATGGTTATATCTAACTATTGTCAGAGTAAAATTGTATGAACTTAGTTGCCAATCTCGTCGGCCAATAAAATCCGTGCTTACGTGGTAGCAACGAGGTGAGCTTATTGCAATGGGCACATATCTCGAAGAGGCAAAGGAGTACCACGTCACATTGGTGGGAAATTGACTGAAGCTGAAATTTCAGGTCAGGAATAAGGACAACATTGCAGAACATTCTTTAGATTTTTTCGAGAATCTCTAGATATATAGCAGGATCACCAGATCAGGTCACACGCTCACACACAGTCACATATATATTTACTGGTGCACACATAGATACACACGCTCACAGACACAAACACACACTCGCGCGTACACATACACATTCACACACACACACACACACACACACACACACACACACATATATATATATATATATATATATATATATATATATATATATACACACATAAATATATATATACATATACGTTGATCTTGGAAAATTTCAGTTGTCTGTATTGATTAGTCTTACTCTTATGTCCATCGTCTTTTCATGTTGAATTAAATATAGTCTAATGTTAATTATATTTTATGAATATGTCCTGAAGATTGTGTACTAGACCGAAACGTCCGATGTTGACATTATATTAACATTAAAACATCATAATTGCATATTAGGATTTTTGTTTGTTTTTTCCGTATATTTTTCTTCATACTGTCGGATCTATATCCATATATTTGCTTACATATACATATACATACACACACACATACACATATATATATATATGTGTGTGTGTGTGTGTGCGTGTGTGTATTTGAATCTGTGCTTATGTCTGTGCCTATGTGTGCGTAATTTTTTGTTTGCGTGAGTTTATGTTCATATAGAATTTTTTTTGCCGGGTTTCCATTTACTCCATTTTTACAATGACGTTCACTTTGTATAAGGCCCAACAGCCACTCTAGGTAGAGCGTTACAGAATCAGAGACAGAGTTTATTGCGATATAATGGTGAAGATATCGATTGACCCTAGACTTGAACAGGTTACGACTGAAGCGATCGAGGGACCATCCTCTTGGGAGTCGATTCCACAAAGCAACGATTCGTATTTTATAAAGATTAAAAAGTCACTGACATTTCTGGATTTAATTTTTGGTCACGTTTTTACCCCTGTTTTCCCATCATAGATTTTTAGATGTATTCTTATAATCATATTTTTTTGTAAGATAGGATTTTTTGTCATAAGTATCCTCAAACGAGAAGCGTTTTAATGGAATATAACTCTCAATAGGTTTTGCGACGTTTAATATTTCAATATAAGCTACGGCTGAATACACTTGTTAGAGTTTATGAAAGCTGGACTAAAATCTTCCGACCTTCCACCCGTCTGCAAGAATGCTAATAGACTTTTCGCTTCGAGACCCAAATCAAATAGAAGTACGAAGAAATTGGTGACAATGCATCATACCAGAATCATTTTGATTTCTATTTTCATTTTAGAAATTATTTTTGTTATTGAGTTCTAACTTTGTTGGTTTGTAAGCCTTAATATATTGAGGAATGTTCTGTTTCGGTTAATTATATTCATAGTGAAGCTGGCGGCAAGCTGGGAGAACGGCGCGTTGAAAGGTCTTCAGAGAGAATACAAAAAGGCAACGTATAAAAAGATGACCAATACAGAGTTACGAAGAAAACGATCATTCATTACTATTCATATATTCACGCTACATTTCAATGCTTAGTGAAACAAGAGCTTCGGTTCTCTTAGATTTCAGACGGATTCTCGCACGTCTAACCATTTTTAGAACACTTCCAGTCGGAATTCTTTCCAAATTTCATTTGATTACCATTTTTATTATTTCCAACGTAATACTCTTTGTCTGCTCGTAATTATAAGGATAACCAATAATATGTGATTATTCTCGAAATAAAAAGAAATACTAGTAAATTATGGAACGCAAAATTTCTATCCTCTGCATTAAGAGGAATCGTCTAAACATTATTGTCCTCCTGTATGGTAGTTAGTGCTGAAGAGTCTCCTCAAAGATGAAGAAGATTCTAGAAGCAACAGTAATGTGGTTCTACAGAAGAAATCTGAGGATACAGTGGACAGAATATGTGAGCAACGACGAAGTTTTAGAGAAAATAGCAAAAGGAAATGTGACTTATCATTAACATCATGAAGACACAGTTGAGATTTCTGACGCATATGATGAGTAATGAAGGCTATAAAAAACTGATACCGACAGGAAAGATCGGAAGCAAAGTTGACAAAGTAAAACAACGCGTAACATACTTGGGGAGCTTGAGTAAAAAATTAGCGCAACAGGGTTTAGCAGAAATAAAGGAAAGACAACTTTTATTAAGAACTACAAGAGGCAAAATGTTGTGTAGAGCCATGATCGTCTACGTTCTGTGGGGTGACGGCGCATAAAGAGAAAGATAGAGAAAGGGCTAGACCGACTTTCTCTTTCAGAGTGGGCCCAAAATAAGCTTAACCTAATTAGGTATGCACTTTACATATTTTTAAAACATTATATTACATCTATATGTATTATGTTGTTGCAAAAATAATGACGTAATAATGTCGTTTTTGAGATTAAAAATTACGTCAAAACACGACATAATTACGTCATTATTTTTGCACCAACCTAATATTTGTTCCAATCATATTCATTTAAATCTGTTTATGTACATTTGTTTAACGATTTGCTTACATTTTTTTGCACAGTTTAATCTCTTAACTACTCAAAATGTCCCCCTTCGACATTGCAACACTCCTAGAATCTCTCCCGAAAACTATGACACACAACTCTACACAAATCCCGATCTGAATTAATTTCAATAAATACTTCTGAGATGTTTTTTTTAATTCGTTCATTTTCAACCCTTTGAGCATTGACTTGATCAGGTTCTGGCAAATCTCATCTCCAAGCATTGAATTCCATTCGGATATTAAATTCACAATCAAATCCTCTTTGTTGCTCAACTGTTTTCTCGAGATCCTGTACTTTATAATGCTCCTAAGTTTTGTATGGGGTTGAGGTCAGGAGATTGGGGCGCCCATGTCATAACACTCATCTGCTTCTCATCAAAGTATTCCTTCATCAATTTTGATTTGTGACAGGGAGCATTATCCTGCATAAAAATGAGCTTGGTGGGGTCGATTTGCACCCTTTCAGCAGAAGGGAGCAGGCAAGACTGTAAAATCCTTGTACTGCTCGCTCCTGAGAGTCTTTTCAATAGGTTTTAAGAAACCAGTTCCATGAAAAGAAAAGCATCCCCAGAACATTATACTGCACGGATGATTGACAGTACTTAGAGCTAAATTCAAAGAGCTTTCAAAGCTTTTTTTTTTCGGATTTTAGATCGCTTATCCTTTGAATTTCGCTCACCTTTCGTTTTATCGGAGAAGAGAATATTCTTCAAGTCTTCTACGGTGAAATTTTTGTAATAGTGAGCCCATTCATGTCTCTTGGCTTTGTTGGCTTTGCTTATTAGCGGCTTAAACCTTCGTGTACAAGATTTGTAGCCTTGTTCTTGCAGCCACAGACGGACTGTTGAAGAGTCAAGACTAACACCTTGCACATCGATTAGACTGGCTGCAATATCTTGGCTAGTTATTGTCCTATTCTTCGCAACTTCTCTCCTGATTAACCTGCCAGTTCTTTCTCTTTCGTCCCCTTGTTTCCTTCCTTGGAGCAGGAGTGGCATCATTATGTTCCCTAAGCACTCGAGAGACAGTTGATTGCGAGGTTATAGCAATTTCTGCAATTTCTCTCGTAGACTTGCCTGCTTTTGAGAGGGCAATAATAGATGCTTTAAGTGATTCTGAGTGGTTATTTCAAGCTGTTTTTATACTGTATGAGGCTTTCTGGAATTTAATTTAAGCTGTTCTAGAATAATCTAGAATATTGTTCTGAGTTTATTGTAAAATAGTTTTGAATATTTTGTCAAAAGCTCTTTAAATTTACCAGTTTAATCATTAGAATGCGATATCTGAGTCACATTTTTTGCATAGTTTTTTTTCCAGAATTTCATTTATATCCAGATTTATAATTATCAGTAGAATAACTTAGGGTGAATAAACTTTTTTCCTAGGTGGTCGGGAAGGGGTCTTTATATTAGTAAGATTAAAAATTATTTTAACCTCAAAAACAATGGACAGAAAATATTTGTATTAAAAAAAAATTAGATGGGTCACTTTTATCGAAGAGCTCTAATATGGGCGCGTGGCCTTGTTGTTAAAACGTTCGCTTTCTCACTACGGTTGTTTTGTCAGAAACGAGACTTCCAGGTGATAGGTGGCGATTCTAGCATGCGACACCTTTGGAAATTGCCTGTAAACCATTCCACGGTTTAACCTGAGACTTGTAAGTGAAATGTGTTTAGACGGATCGGTTGGTGGACCGTCGATAACTGTGCTAGCACGAAGTCGCAAATCATCGTGACAGAGCGTTTGAGTGGGCTGGCTTTGTTCGGATTGTCGATCACGCAAGATAACACGCTCTCATCCCGAAAATATAAGTACGGTCTACTCAGGATAGTTACAGTATAAACCACGGTTTGGCTCTGTGAGTGTTGAACAAACACAAATGTGTCTGAGCGAGCGTCTGAATTAGGGTTTGGCTAGCCGCCCTAGTAGACGGCTATCCTCGAATACGAGTGTCGATATATATATATATATATATATATATATATATATATATATATATATTTAAAATGTGTGCATATATATATATATATATATATATATATATATATATATATATATATATATATATATATATGGCCTGACGATTGCGTCTAGCCTGAAACAGCCAGTCGCCTCTGTGTTGACTTCCATGTTCACTTTTATATTTACATTTACACACACACACACACACACACACACACACAAACACACACATATATATATATATATATATTCAATTTTATATATATATATACATATATATATATATATATATATATATATATATATATATATATATTATTTATATATTATATATGCGCGGTAATTATTGGGAAGCGCTCAATATCAGTGAGAGGGCAAACACATTTAGTTGGATTGATGTGAGTTTGTGATCTTGGGTTTCATGGTCTTTGCGATTGTATGATCGTAAATAGCGTGAAACCCTGGGTCACAAACTCACATAAATCCAACTATATATATATATATATATATATATATATATATATAATGAGTGAGTGTTTTTGCATGTGGCTGTTAAACCTGTAGGTTGCCAAGTAGAGTATAAGGGCCACATCCTCATCACGTTAGCTTAACCCGCCCCGATTCATATATTTCCAATGGAACGCAACGGTCTTGCCTGGCATTTGAACTTGACAGTTCATTTCCCTCGCCGCTAACCACTATGCGACGCCCATATATTACTCATACTTCAGGCCTATCCAAATCTGGTATCAGCTAACAGACGTAGCTGACAATTTTATAGACTTGTCTCCATGCAATGGAAAGAGATGTAAGGAAATATTTCTAATCAACTCTTTACAGCGAATGCTGAAAGACATTTAATAGACTTTGCTTTATCTAACATAGTTCGGCACTATTAAGGTATCCAGTCTGCATCACACTTGCTACACCATAAATGTTAAACCAGACTGTTCTATTTAATTAACATTTTCTCAAAAAGCAAAATAATATAATGTATAGAGAAGCTCGGAAAATAATAGCCTCCATTTATTGTCACAGAGACAACAATATTAAAATTATTCTGTTGCCACACGTAGATATGCTACTTTTTACAGTGAGGAACAAAATATTTTCATATCAACGATATCGTCTTATTATAAAGTATGGCTTATTTTTAATGATTTTACCCAAAGGAAAGCAATAAACTCACTAAGACGCAGAGGTTTACTAAAGACAAAAGACATTAAAGGAAACAGAGAAAACGCTACAGAGAGAATGTTTTATTGAGTTGTGTTTTACGGGATAACAACTCTTTGTAGGTTATTTAAAGACGGAAAAATAGATTGTATTGTTTTGTGATAATAATGATTTTAGTGATAAAATTTCTTACTAAATACCCAGTAACTCGGTGGCGATTTGGATTCATAACTTTCGCAATGGTATTTACGCGTAAGTGAATACAACGTAAACAAAATACGTAACCAGTATCTCATTGCAATATGGCCGTATCCGCCTTACACCAGTACATACCCAGCCATAAAGCATCTGATATTCCCCAGAGGACACCTACATAGTTACTGATCAGATTCGGCGTTGTTTTAACTTGGTGATCGTATGGGAAGCGGAGTTTCAACGTCATGTGACCGAAAGCCTTCAAACTATATACTTATCACTCATGGATATGATATTTTCTCAGTAAAGAACACGAAATCTTCATATCAGCGTGGTTGGTATATTGTATATAATAACCGTTGTTAAATGATTTCACCGAAAGCAAGACGATAAAACCACGAGGACTCAAAGAATTTCTGAGGAGGAAAGAATGAAAATTATAAAAAAAACGACTTTATTGAGGAGAAATCATTGATATACTATACTAAGTTAAAATTAATCGATCCAATTTATTTTTTATTAAAACTAAAACTAATGGCCAGCGATGAATTTCGATATTTGCGCGCTTAGTGGAACGAGTCGTATTAGTTTTTAAACTGATCGCATTGCGGCTGTGGACCTCGAAAAACTATTGGATAGAAATGTTTATCTTGAAACTACTATTTTCTATACATCTATGTGCTTTTGTTAATAAGGGAAAAGAGCTGACATTCTATAATCGAAACGTCATCACTACAGGATGTACGCATCACACGTATACTTAAATCTGCGTGAGTAGATTACATGATTTACTTTCACAGTAATAATATTAACATTGAGGTGTTATATGGACGTGTACAGCGATGAAAACCGGAAATAAACATACTTTTCTTGCTATACCGTAAATGGCAACGTGCATATCGAACAGAAGAACAAGTTAGCCTGAAAGTTGTTAGTTGCTATATAACTCAACCCCACCTCAAGCATAGATGAGTATTTGGAGCAGAATTTTAAAAGTCTGATCATACAAGGTTTTATTGTGAATAAAATAATTATTTGTAAGCATTATTAAACTTTAAATTAAAATTTATAAATTACCGTATGTATGATTTACTGTAGCGTTTTTAAAATAGCGCTATGGATTTAATTATCAGTGGAGTATGTCAATTTTCAAGTAACCTTTAAAATAATGCTGTACAATAATTACACAGTAATTAAGCTTTTACTCTATGCTTGTATTCAATAAACTATCATTATGTGTCATTAAACTGTCATTTGTATCGTGAATTTCAGCGGATGACACGCATGCTTTACCTAATTGCATGACTGGCAGCTTGACATATAATGTGCTTAAACGATGAATGTTTACATTGGCTTTTGGATGCGATGTGTTCTGGCGCGTTAATAAAATTTTGAATTTCTGTTACTATGTTATTATTGCATATTAATTTATGTGTTAATATGTCAGATATGTTTACTCAACATAAGATTTAGTGGTATATATATATATATATATATATATATATATATATATATATACAAATTTCATCCAATGTTCGTTGTTGTTTTTTCTCTGCTGAAGTTCGGATTATTTTTCAAACTCGGCCTATGTTTTGATCTGCATGTAAAGACGTTCTCTCTCCCCATCAAATTAATTCAATTATTTACAAATACGTTTGTAGTTGCGGAGCCGACTACATAGGGAGAACAACCCAACGCTTAGACATGAGAATAAAACAACACGTTCCTACAAAAATTAGAAATCACACCTTGCCTTTCAATGGACTCGTCCCGAACACCTATAGTTCCGCCATATGCGAACACCTATTAAAGAACAGAGATTGTGCAGCAAAATTTAGTGTTGACTGGTTCAGTTTGAAGATAGACGAGCGGCTGACCGGCTGATCGGTTGATCGGTTGAACTCTCTGCCTTCGGGCGGGGAGGAACCCGAAGGATTCTACGCTGAAGGGCGGAGTCTCTTTCCGACCCTGAACCCGTTTATAGGGTTCAAAGGGCATATTTTTATCGAGCCCACGGGCTCGAAGATCCCACGTTAAACCGGCCTTATGCCACATGATAGCCTCGTAGGGGGGTGACTAAATACTAGTGTTGACTGTTTCAGTCTGACGTCGGACGTCCGGCTGATCGGTTGATCGGTTGAACTCTCTACCTTCGGGCGGGGAGGAACCCGAAGGATTCTACGCTGAAGGGCGGAGTCTCTTTCCGACCCTGAACCCGAGGGTTCAAATGGCATATTTTTGGCCGAGCCCACGTGCTCGTAGATCTCACGTTAAACCGACCTTGTGCCACATGATGCCCTCGTGGTGGGGACTAAATACTAGTGTTGACTGGTTCACCGTGTTGTCCCGGTCTCACTCCTCATTTCATCTAAAGGTTCTGGAGGCAATTAACATCGGGTCCCGTAAACCTGCTTTGTGCAAACAACGTGAGTGTTTGTTGGGACTCGCTGTCATTTGTTTCTAGTTACTTTTTCATATTTTTTTTTTTTTTTACAATTCCTTTTATTGTATATTTTTCTGTTAATTTTAAATCTCCCGTTGAAGCCTGAATAGCGGGTGCTAAACCGGTTGCTTCACCCGTTTTCTTTTTAATATGTATCGTAATATTAAGTATTATACTTTTATTTCGATCATATATATATATATATATATATATATATATATATATATATATATATATATATATACAAATAGGTAGTTATTTTTATCTTAATTTCTTTCACCTAATATATAATAAAACTATTATCTATTATTATTTTTTATATACTGTAGGTAGTTCCTTTTATCTTATTTTCTTTCACCTAATATATAATAAAACTATTATCAACTTATCTGATTAAAATATATGTTTTTATTGATATTTGTGGGTTTGGAATTTTCGTTTTTTATTATATTAAATAATATTATTTTTAACCATTTTTTTGTATATATGCTCGCTTAAGTTATATTTTAATAAGTGGTTAGCATTTGTTTAATGACACTTTCAGTCTTAAATAGTTATTGGTTGTGGTATCTGATTGTCTAGGTCAATGTATGTGGATGTGTGTACATGTATTTATCGGTGTCTATGTGTACAGAAAATACATCCACTTTTAATTGTGTATGTATGTATGTGTTTGTTTGCTTTTTCTGCTTTTTTTTCATAAAGGGCCGTGGAGATGTTCCCTGTCTCGTCTCTTTTTTTTGTGTATATATATATATATATCTAACTATGTCTGGTTGCTTATGTATTATAATCTGATTGTGTTTGTGTTGTTTTACGCGTGAGGTTAGGACCCCATTCACTCACTTGGGATTAAAATGTATATATATTTTCAGAAAACCAGATGACATAGGGTCTATTCTAATGTAATTTCAACGAAGAAATAAACTGAATAACATATCTATTTCTTCTTTTCTCCTCAGTAATTTTATAATTTTAAACTTAATAGTGATTAAATTCGGATTTTAAAATTGGTAATTTTTACTTTTAATTTTAATATCAAATTTTATCATATAATTTAATAATATGATAAATTAAATTAATTGAGTACTGAGTTAGAGTAAATTCTTTTTAATATTACCCGTATTTTAAAGATATGAATAGATATTATAGCATGACTTCGTTATCAAGCTTTTTAAATTTTCCTATACTTGTATTTTGATTCGTCATTCTAGCTTTTGTAACAACGTTTTCTCCTTGCGAAGGATCGTTAATTAATTTGAAACTTTTAAAACCATTTATTTTACATTCACCATTATCACTTGATAAGACACCGGAGGTGTTGAAACAAAATGGCTATTTTTGTAGTGATTTTATAACATATTTATGTTATAGTTTTTTTTAAAATAAATAATTATATATATATATATATATATATATATATATTGCAGTCAGTTGGAGGTAGGTTTTGTGGTTTACAGTAATTTTTATGACCGCTATCTCACTTTTTTGCAATTCGTTGGTGATAGGTTGCATTTTATGTACGCCATATAAGTCTAGCCCTAATCATGGAAATATGTTTTTAGTATTGAGTACTCGAATTGTACGACGAAATTTACAGCATTGTATTATCACAAAACCTTCGCACTCTTAGACGTGTCAGTTGTTTAGAAAGGGGTAAAATTTTTGTGAACTTTGACAAGCATTTCAATACACGATATTCCTTTCAGTGTACCACTGGAAAAAGAAAATATAGCAGGCTGTTTATAAAAGACTCATTAATCTAACCGAGTGTGAGTATCCTTAATTTCCAGCAAATCAATCTTTCTGTGTAGGACTTAGGATTAACCCTAACAGTAACCTAACTCTGACCCTATTGACATTCACTTTAAAAATTTCTTTAGGTGTTTAAGAATTCTGTCACATTTTGCATAGATGACTAAGAGAGGGTACCACGAAGAAATTATGATCAAATAATGGTACGCTTAAATGAATATAGGTTAGCAGCGATAGAATTCCAATAGTTGAACTTCAGTTCTCACACTGCTATCTAAATGGTGGTTCTTTTCCCTGAATAAATTGAACAGAGAGGAATGTAATCTATCTATCTATCTATCTATCTATCTATCTATCTGTGTGTGTGTGTGTGTGTGTGTGTGTGCTTTAGCTGTGTCACTCATATTGAGTGCTTTCCAATAAGTACCGTTGGTATATAATATATGACTTATATATATATTTTTTTCTAATTATATACATACATACTTTCCACACACACACATACACACGACATTTAATTTAACAGAGGGCTCAATAAATAGTAAAGCTAAATAATATTTATTTTAAGATATTAAAACATGTTAAAAATCGTTATATAATGGTAATTACGTTTCAATAAAATAATTGTGTCTCCTCTTAGCTCGAGCAGACAACATGAGTCACAATTATGGAGGGTAGCTGTTGATAACCTCCTGTGTTATCAGTATGGAAGTACAACATTTACACAGAATTTAGATCAAATCAACGGACATGTTCATACAAAAAGGAAACAACCTTACGGGGAAATGAATGCCACAGACGAAAATGTACATAGAAGTTTATTGCCAATGGTGTGTAGTGACTGTGTTTTATATTTTATAATCTATAAGTTAATTATAGTTCTGGGTATGACGACAAACTTCATGCTGCAGCAATGGCCGTGGTCTTGAGAGTTCTTGGGGAGCGCGGAACCAGCTTTTAATTGCTGCTGTTCCCAGGTACACTCTAACTTGGGGAGGTAGCACATATTAGGGTCCCAGCTTTGGGGAAATACTGACCCCTCAAGCAAAAATCAATGGATTAGGAAATTTAAAAAAATAAATTTGTATAATAAAATTACCGGCAATATACAATATTTATATAAAAAAAAATAACAATATATTTTTGTAGTTAAATAACGAGCAATGTATTTTAAAGGACAATGACCAGCAATACATTTTATAGCAAAATGACTAACAATACAGTTTTATAGTAGAATTATCAACAATATATTTCTATAATACAAAATGACCATCTCTATAATTATATATTATTATCTGTATTATATTTGTTAGTCAAAAAGTATTTGTTATAAACATATACAAGCAAACCTCTCATCTACGGACTCCCACGCCACCAACGGAGTTTGGATGCATGGAACAAAATCTGCAGGCTAAATAAAATAAATCTGCAGGAAAAAAAAATTCCTTATGGCCAGCGATGTATTTCGAAATTTTCGGACTTAGCGGAACGAGTCGTATTAGTTTTTAAAGTGACCGCGTGGCGGCGGTGGTAGGCTTTCTTTTTTAAACAAAGCTGGGTGTACAGTATATAAAGTACGATATATTAGCGCGTTCGTGAAAATGTAGCTGTGATGAATCTATTATTTTTTTTATTATTTTAATTAATATATCTATATTAAATATGTATTTATTTATGCCACATAAACATGTTTATAGTATATACATTATGATCGTAAATACTGATAAGTTACTGTAGTGGTTTTATAAACTGAAATAGAATCCCTCTCTACGGACACACAACATTAAAGGAACACCCCTCCCCCTTATTAGTCCATTAATGAGAAGTTTGTCTATAACTTATTAATTAGATAATATTTTTCTCTTATATTGCCTTGAATGTGCTCACGTATGTGGGAAAATATTTTGTTATCATAATAAATGCAATGATGCATCAAAAATATGGCGTTCATGTTTCTGATTTTAATGGTTTGGAGGTGTAAATAGTTACCAATTTGTGCTTGTTGAATTAAAATGGTCTATAGTAAATTTTCCGTTTACTAGACCAGACATATGCTTTTCACTTGCCTGACCATAACTAGGTAGCAATGACATCTACCTGCAGGCACACTGTGAAATTCTCTCCATAAACGAGGACAATAGTAAAAGATGTTGACTAGCTATCATGAGTTTTTCTATACGTTTGAAGAGATGAGTCAGCTGTACGTGCTCAAATATTAACTCTAACCTAATTATAAAACCATCAAATTATCACCTAGTGATACTGCATAAACCCAAGCAATGTTTACATATATAGACACGTATTAAACCGACCGCTATTTGCCTATAGACTCAATTATAAACACTGTATTTATTTACCTACAGGCACCAGTATAAATCTGAGCAATATTTAGTTTACAGACTCACGTAAAGAATCTACGGATAATTCTCTATGAAGACGATTATAAACTCACCAAAAAGTTTGCCTATAGACATCGGTATATGAGGAGTTTTTAATTGTAAACAAATGCATAAAATATACATTTTTCCCGTGAAGATCTGAGTATAAGCATTTAAATCAATGGATAGACGAAACTCGTAAGGATAAAATATCGGAAGAGAATAAGATAAAACAAAGCAGAGGCTAGAAGTCTAAATAGAGCATAAAACATTTGGACTGTTTCAGTATTGATGTATTCAGGACCCTTCCTCGGCTTGCCAAGAGAAAAATTTAATTGTTCATAAGACGAAACGGAAAATGCATGGATATATTGGTTGTACATAGCAACAGAAGGCGAATAAATATGTGCAGATCCTAAGAATGACAGAATCAATAAGAATGAAAACCTATTAACATGATTTCGACAGAAATTGCATCTTTACAATTTCTTAAACTTAACCAATAAGAATAATGATCAAATAATTTTTTAAAAAATTGAATATGAACCGGTAAAATGCAAATATCAAGTAGACAGAGCAGGGTAAGTTTTTCAACTGGAAATTATTTAAACAATTTCACTTTGAATATACCGAAAAAAATTGAATTTTCAGAAACACATTATACAGAAAGGCGGCTCGGAAAATCTGATACGCATAGGGTATATTGGTTGAAAGTGTAACAGCTGGAAACGTTGAAAAAATAACTAAGGGTTTCGTGTTAACGGAAGTCAGAGAAGTGACAGGGATTGACGGGAAACATTTAAACTTTGTTTAGAGCTGCATGAGGAAGGCGGTTGAGTAGAGACAGGATCCCTTAGATATTAAGCAGAACAAATTACGTTGGGAATCCGAGTATGTAAATAAGTAATAAGAAAGCATGCCTTCTAGGAAATAAATGATAAGTCACCAAAGTCGTACAGATTTAATTGTCTATCATTTCTACCCGATATTCCATCGTATTTAAGAGATTAATTGTGAAAGATTGCAGTGAAGGACTTTGTGTCTCTTAAGAGTTTTCAGTTAGCAAACCAGCATAACGTTACAGTATGTACATCACTCTTTTAATCAGTAATGTCAACCTTTTATTTTTTTGCACTTCATGTTTACATACGATGATAAATCGGGTTTGCATGGCAAGAAAAAACGAAAAGGGCAGCGGTTATCACAAAGTATCAGTAACCATTGAGAAAAAGCAAACAAACCCAAAAAAACTACATCTGCGGAACTCCCTCTATGTGTCAGGTGGAATATAAAAATTATAGTCCATTATGATATTGGAACATGGAAGGAATACCACTATATAATGTAGCTAGCAACTTCATCGGCTAAACGAAGCATTGCAACGAAAGTGTTCTCTTTTAGTAAGGGAAAATGACGTCATACATTAGCCTGATAGCGCAATATCATTCTCAACTACACAGACCGATGACGAAAAAAAAGAGACAGGAAAGATATATTACTGGGGTGGGAAATTGACTGAAAACAAAATGCTAGATCGAAGTCAATAATATTTATGCTTCGTCTTTGCATTTTATCAAGTTGGAATTTTTTTACTGGATTTTTCAAAAAAAAAAAAACATCGTGCAGATTTGTTTTACAACACTTTACTGTACAGGGAAACTACACAGACCAAATACTCGCCAGATGCAACGCGCAAAAATTTGAATTTACTGGGGTCACTGGAACATTTCATAATTAACAGAGCATTCAGAAATAAAACCATTTGTCCGTGCATCGAAAATTTCTACCATATCTCGTTTGATGTTCCTGCAATATATCTTATGATTCACGACAAAAAGAAGGGTCTACTATGTTAGCGGTCCTAACCTGGCATCTCGACTTCAGTCACTTTCCCACCGCCACGGTATGATTCCCTCTCTCGTTTCTATAAATATGTTCACGGAAATTGTTCTAATGAGCTTGATCTCGAGTTCATTAGATAATCCTATCCATTATAATTATTAATCATGATTATGGTATTAATTATGATAATTATTAATCCTACTTCTACGTTAGCAAATGACTATAAATATTTATACTGTTTAAAGCCACATACAACCGCAAGTTCTATTCCAGTCGTTCATTTTCTTGTAATTCTCGCCTATAGATTTCTCTTTTGGTCTATTGTTTTTCCTGCTACGTACAATCTTCAAAAATTTAAATGGGACCTCCATCGTCATCTTTCTAAAACCTGTTCTTTTATTACACTCTCTTTTCAGCTACCATCTTATTCCCTTTTACCCTCAGCAACACATTGGGTCTTAGCAACATTATAAATTTGCCGGAAGTGAAACGATATAAAAAAAAACAAAAAACAAAGTTGAATAAAAAATAAATCGAAGACGTTCCTAACAGTTTAGGCTACATTCATACCTTATGAGGAGGACTGACATTTTGGTAAGTAATATTTAAATAATTTTAAATCCATTTCTTTTTATTTTTATACCTGTTAAAAAATGAAACAAACTCCAAATCCCTTAATCTTAAGAGATGAGAAAATTTCATCAGAATTAATGTAAAGAAAGTGAACTGCTATATAAGTGTCATGGGTCCTTACCTAACTACAGAATGAACCCTTCCTAACACTATGTTTACTACGCCTCTTAAGAGAGAGCGACGAATGAAGCCGAGCTTCTCGGCTTGACGGCCGAACTCTCTGCCTCTGAGTAGAGAGGAACCCGGACGAGGCTCCGCCGAAGGGCAGAGTCTCGTTCGGGGAGGTTGACCAACCCGATCCCGTTTATACGGGTTCTACGGGCATTTTTTGGCCGAGCCTACGGGCTCAGGAAACCCACGTTAAACTCGACCTTGTGCCACATGTAACTCTCATGGGGAGTGGCTAGATACCGAATCAAGCCGAGCTTCACGGCTTGACGGTCAAACTCTCTGCCTCTGAGCAGAGAGAACCCCGGACCAGGCTCCGCCGAACGGCAGAGTCTCGTTCGGGGAGGTTGACCAACCCGATCCAGTTTATACGGGTTCTACGGGTATTTTTTGGCCGAGCCTACGGGCACGGGAAACCGACCTTAAATTCGGCCTTGTACCACATGCAACACTCGTGGGTGGGTGGCTAGATATCGAATCGAGACGAGCCGATAGTAGTTCACTCCAAGCGAGACTGACACATACTAACACCTTCCACTTTCGTGTAATATATCTTCGTTATTTCTCCTCGTGTGTTCCTGTTGTTCTTCCTTGCTCCTAACCTGGACCATGACAATAAGTATAAGTAAATAGTGAACAATCTCTTCACAAACAAACAAGACACCATAAGCGACATATATAGTGATTTTCCAAGCGTATCTCAGATGTGGCATACGGCCGAGATTATGGGGCACCCAGTGAGCCGTGATTGTTCTAGTGAGACAAGCTTGCTAGCCATTACACAACCTCGAGGTGCCCTACATATATATGCTTCTAACGAAGGATACTGGGAACGCAATGGATCCTATTCCTGTTGCGGAATCCACCTGGTCGGTATAGCCAGCATCATCGTACGAACCAACCGCATCCATACAAAAGACCAACAAGCCTAGCAGAGGTCGTATTCATTCAGACGTGCAAATCCATAGCATGTGCTTTAGTGGGAATTTGCATTCTCAAACGGTCCCCACCCACATGTTTGCAAACTTTTTGGATAGTGCGATCCGCTTCTAGAATGGTTCCTATACAGTCTGTAATGCTATCTATCTATCTATCTATCTATCTATGTATCTATCTATCTATCTATCTATCTATCTATCTATCTATCTATCTATCTATATATATATATATATATATATATATATATATACAGTGACACGCATAAGTATTGGATACATGTTATTTTCTGTTATAAATCTAGTTTATGTTCGCCATTTTGCCTGATATTTTTAAGTAATATCTCGTAAAGTTGTTTTAGTTGTATGTGGAAGGAAAATTAAAAGCTTGAATCCATTTGTTTTAATCAAAGGTCAAAATTACCCTATGCAAAAGTGTTGGATACATGACACTTTTTTCAAATTTTCGATCGAAACTTTGTATTTTAAAAGACTTTAAATATTCAAATTTTCGATAGTATTGGAATGTTATCTCTGACAAATCAGAGAAGCAAACAATTTTTTACAAGAGAGTGCTACTAATCATCTGACTCTTTGATGTGCATTCTGCAATTTAAGGATTAAAAATTGCAAAAACTAAAGAATTATCCAGAGATATGCGAGATAGAATCATTGAACGTCACAAAGGATGAAAAGGTTACCGAAAAATTAGCAAAGAAATGAATCTAGCACTAAGTACAGTAGGAAATATCAGAAAATATAAGAAGTATGGCGACGGTACAGCAAACCTTCCAAGAAATGGAAGACCGAGAAAAATAAATGAGAGTACTTCAAGGTGGATCAGCAGAAATGTGCAAAAAAAAAACCTTCATTACTCGTTCTGCAATTAAAACTGATATTGAGGCTTCTGGAATTAATGTAAGTAAGCATACCATAAGCAGAGCTCTATATCATACAGGCTTTCATTCAAGATCACCAAGAAAAGTGCCTTTACTGAAATCCAAACATGTCAAAGATCGATTAAAGTTTGTCGAAACTTATGAAAAGAAAGGTATGCAGTTTTGGGAAAATGACACTGACTTCAACAAGCACAATACCATCCCCACAGTTAAGTTTGGGGGTGCTTCTATTATGATATTGGGATGCTTTTCATCCAAGGGCACTAATGAGTTACAAGCTATCCATGGTAGAATGAATGGTAGCATGTACAGGGGGATTCTAGAGAAGAACCTTCAGAAATCTGCAACTTCTTTAGGACATGGTCGGAATTTCGTGCTTCAACACGACAATGATCCCAAACATACCGCAAAACTTACAAAGGAATGATTTGAAAATAATGGTATTAGTACTCTCAATTGGCCAAGTCAGTCTGCTGACTTGAATCCAATTGAGGATTTGTAGAATACTTTGAAGGTTAAAGTTCATAAGCGGAATCCACAAAATATCAAGGAATTAGAGGAATTATGCATGGAAGAATGGGGTAAAGTAACGGTGGATCAGTGTGGAAAACTTGTGGCCAACGATAGAAAGCGACTGGAAGCAGTGAAATAAAACAGAGGCTACGCAACAAAATATTAAATTGATGTATCCAATACTTTTGCATAGGGTAATTTTGAACTTTGATAAAAATAAAATGGATTCAACCATGTGTTTTTTTTAATTTCCCTTACACATACAACTAAAACAACTTTACGAGATATTACTGACCAAATATCAGGCAAAATGGCGAACATAAACTAGAGTTATAATAGAAAATATCATGTATCTAATACTTATGCGTGTCACTGTATATATAAAACAGAGGATATCTGTGTGTCTGTCTGTGTGTCTGTATGATACCTTTTCACTCAAGATCCATCCAACAGATTTTGACCAAAATTGGTATATACATTTTACAATGTAAAAGATAGGTTCTTGCGTAAAAATCGATATCGTTTTTTTTTAATCAATAATCGATAAAACCAATCAAAAATCGATAAATTCAAGCTTTTTTCCTTCGATTTATTGCAAATTCGTTATGTAGGTTACTTACATCATGTCGAGCCCAACGATACCCCATTTTTATTTCTACGCTAGCGAAAAACCCCAAATCGATTTCAACAAAAATCAATTTCAGCACAAATTTTAAACCAAAAACTTCCTCAATTTTCAAGCAATCTAAGACAAACTTCACTCAATTGTAGTCAACAAATGTAGATTGTTTAACAGTCATTTAACTTGATAATTGAGTTCGTGCATATAGTGAAACCCCGCGTAAATAGCGAAAAATGGCGATTTTTACTAGTTTCTTTCTTATTTTTCGTTGATCTTTCAGCCAATTTTCAACAAACTTAACAATTGCTTTATAAATGTGCCCCTTTTGTTTATGTACTTGGTAGCACACTGACAAGTTGAATTTCAAAACTCAAGAATAATTGTGGTTTTAAGTCGGTCTTCAGGTTACCTGTTTTACCCTTTATGTTCACAACTAACTTCGACTGAATAAATATAGACTACTTCTTATCAGTAACTGCATACATTCAAAATGCTTTTAATGAAAGTACTTTAAAATAACTGAAAAGATAGAAAATATGCTGTTTTTGCTCCATTCTAATTGAACGCTTTTTTCTGATTGACCACATTCATTCCCTGTCACTTCTCTGACTTCCGTTAACACGAAACCATTAGTTAATCTTTCAACGTTTCCCTCTGTTACACTTTCAATCAATATGCCTTATGCGTATCAAATATTCCGAACCGCCTTTCTGTATAATGCGTTTCTGAACATTCAACTTGTTTCTGCATTTTCGAAGTGAATAGTACTGCCAATGCAAATAAACTGCTAGTTTTATCTATAGACGGCTGAAGAAGAGATGGAATCATACCGTTCCCCAATGTTTTAGCACGTAAATGAATGCAATGAAGTTGTCAGTAATTCGAAGTAGGTTCTCAGATTTCTCAAGTAGTTCCGCTACCATTGAGAAAACCGTGTCTCCGCACCCTTTAATCCACGGTGTATCCGCACCATGGGCCATTGTCATTTCTCAAAGATATAAGGATGAAAGAAGACCTAGAAAATATAAAACTCACATATCACAATAGAAGGACGATGAAACAGGGAAGAATCTGTGAAGGAACGACAACGACAGAACGAAAACAGAGATAAAATGTATAATTACACAGAGATAGATTCAAAAAAGGAAACCATGAAGGTCCATAATCCATATATTTCTGAATAGGGCACAGCATGGGAAGAACATCGACTTTGATGATGGACCAGTGATGATGAGCGGAAATTTTATCGATATATCGAAAAACAAATTATTTACACTATTTAAATTTTTTGGACAGTTGTTCTAATATTTATTGTCATATAAACGACGTTTCGGTCGTTATACGCCCCGGCATTCATCAGGCGATATATGTTAGAATTTCGCACCGAAGACTTTATTTAGTCCAAGGGGGTAGATTGTTCTAGTTCTACGTACCCATGATTTTTCTGGATATCTCATTTTTCAGATAATTCCCTTTAATAACTAAACCTTCCAAGTATGTTTTTTGTTCACTTCTCCTGTGGTCAGCTATTGAACTCACAACGTTTTAGGTCAAGTCAATTTTGGTTTAATTCAACCAACGAATTTATCCATGTGTCCTGCGTATATGACAAGAGGAAGACCGGAACGTACAACAGCAAAAACATTATGAAACATTATAACAATATGGATGAGGACAACAGTCCGAACAATGTAAATAGTTACATTATCCCTTTTCATGAATATAGTTAAACAAATTATTTATTACGACTTACTGTAATTTCTATGACAGAGATGAAATCGATAGCAACTTTTTCCGGGAGTGAATCTACAAGCTTCAACTTACGAGGTTAGTCAGTATGAAAATAATGTCAAAGAAAGGTTGGTCAGAGTCATATTTATTTTAAAGTCAATGAGTATAAAAGTCCATAATCTCGCGAAAAATAGGAGAGCGGCTCTTTCCAAATTTTTATCAGCTGAAGTAACTTAACTATTTTAGTTTACTTTGTACAGACGAAACGTGGATCCAGAAAAAGCAGTGGGGAGTGGAAGTTGATTGGCAAGCATATGCTATGCATGGTGCGAAAATTATCTTGACCACAGGAGTTTTTTTTTTATCATTTTACACCCAGAAAATGTAGTAAATTACTAAGACATAAGGGATTGCTGAATATGTAAGAATAAGAAAAAATGTTTATTAGGAGCCAAGAAAAATCATAGAAGACTAATCAGAAAGACATTCGGTAAGGATTAACATGGCATTTAAATTTTCAATGATCAATGTTGGCTGGAAAGATTGGAGCCAGAAAAGAGTTACATAAGCGAGAGAAAAAATAGCATAGAACTTGGCACATCAATTGTAGAATCATGAGACATTCTCTCCAATCTAGTACTGCATTTAATTTCGTAAAGTCTAGGTAATATAGCTGAAAGTTACTCAGAACTATTACCATGAAAGTATTTATAGAAAATGCACAGGAAATCTATATTTTGGCGGTAAGAACGTGACGAGCCGAGATACCAGCTCAGAACAAATAATATTGCAGATTTTTCTTTTGATTTTATCAAGCTGGATTGTTTTAGTGGATTTAAAAAAAAAATTATTTGATGACACTTTACTGGATAGATATATATTTATTGGGTTTATACTTGAGACTGTGGGTAAACATTTTTCGTTTTGATACTTGAGGCTATAACTGAATTTTTTCTGTGTTGGTTCTTGAAAAAATAAGCAAACATCGGTAGGTTATATAGTTGCGTCTGTCAGTAAATGTTATGGTTTATAATTTAGTCCATTAGCAAAATTCGTTAGTGTGCACCTATAATTCTGTTGGCAAGCAATGGTCTGATTTATATTTCAGCGTGGAGGTAAACATCGCTCACGGGTTTACCGAAATAAAAGGCGTGTTTATAATTGAGTCTATAGGCAAATATCTGGAGGTTTGATACGTGGGTATGTAGAATACAGTTCAAACGTTTTGAAGCCAGCCCCAGAATTAGCATGGGGTAATGTTGACAGAATAGTGGAAACATTCCGTCCAAAAAATTAAGAGCTCTTAGAGTTCTTTGAAAAAAAATGAGATCAAATACCAAATTATACTTTGAGAAACTTTTGCAACGAATGCCAAAAGTTTGTCAAGTGTGAAGGTGGATATTTTGACCTGAGTAAAATTTAATTCATAAAATGCTTTCATTCGCTTTGTCATAATAAATTTTCCAATTAAAAAAAATTATTATCTGTCTATTTTTCTTAGATGTGATATTTTGTACACTCTTTACATTATTCGGAATATTGTTCTCATCTTTGTTGCTATATTTATCATAACGTTTCGGCCGTTGTACGCTCCGACCTTTTTCAGATGATTGGAATGTCGAACTGAACCCTTTATTTCGCTCGTAGGGGTAGACTCATCTGATTTCACGTGCCATTTCTAATGGATGTCAGTTATCAGTTATCTCCTGTTAATTCTCCTCTCCAAGTTCTCCACTGCCTTATTCAGTTATTGAATTCGCAACTGTCTGTGTCATGACATTGGATCTAACCAACGGCTTTATCCACTGTGCTATGTGCTCTGAAGGAAAACTTTGTGATAAATATGGCAACAAAGGTGACGACGTTAGTCCGAATAATGTAAATGGCATAAAAATCATGTCTCACTTTTTTAACCAGGTATAAATTTCTTTTATTTAATGTACAAAACAAGTACTTTTGGGACCAATTTAAACTTACTAGGTGTGGTATGATACTATTGAACTGCAGTGTATATAAACATCATTCGGTTTAACACGGTATATCTAGCTGACCATTTAGCGAATTTATAACTAGTCTATAATAAAAATCCAGCCATGGTTCCTTACTGTTGGCTATCATAAAGTGTGCTGCGCAGTGTGTATGCCGCTAGAGAACATGGCTGTTTGCTTAAGATCAGGCAACTGACAAGCATATCACTGGTAGCATATTTCCTGTTGCCCATCGTAATTCACCAAGAACAAATATGGACATATAATGATTTTCCAAGCGTAGCACAAATGTTGCACAAGGCCGAAAGTATGAGGCACCCAGTGAGGATCGAATTCACTACTCAGTTTTAATTGTTCTAGCGAGACAAGCTTGCTAACCATTACAACACCTCGAGGTATGCAACAAATATATACATAGTATCACCCTAAAAAGTCACAGTCAGAAAATATGAAAGCCATACTTTATGCAGCATGAATGTATTTATTATTATTATTATAATTATTATTATTATTGTTGTTGTTGTTGGTGGTGGTGGTGGTGGTGGTGATGGTGGTTTATTCTTTGATTACTGCTGTGTACACATTTCTTTCCAGGTCCCACCTAAGATCCGATGTGGTGTGATGGCATTTTCTACTGAGCAATATATATATATATATATATATATATATATATATATATATATATATATATATATATATATATATATAAACGACAAAAACCCATATTTTACATAGATAAAACTCTTCGTATGGTGTGGGCTGTACCAGTGAGAACAATTTTGTTTTATTTCTTTAAGGGATGAGTTTCCAGGAATCCCTTCAATGAGTCCATTGGAATCTTTTCTAAGCAATCTGAGGGCTCCAACCTCAAAAAGGATTGTTGATATTTCCATGTTACATATTTTTCAGATTTCGATTACCTTGTATTTTTCTTATTATTATTGTTATTGTTATAATAATAATAATAATTACTATTATTATTATTATTATTATTATTATTATTATTATTTGATATCCTTCCAACTCTTAGATATTTCGCAGGGATGATGATGATTACATCTGCTCCTACCGGTAGCTTAGAGACACAACGCGTTTCTCAGCACATGAGGATTTGCCAAACAGTGTTACCACCTGCGTACTCCTAATGATGTCAGCTATCCCCAAGGCGTCTGAAGTGACATAATTATACCTGGAAAGTATCCCGAATTTGCCAACCACAAAATCCTACCAGCTACTGCTAGATATGTTTAGCTAATTATCCTTGCCCAGTTTCGGTACTTCTTATTATTAATGCTTCATCTTTTTTTAATCATGTCACCCTAAGCAAGGCAATAAATTTCCTAAGATATAATGCCCACTGTGTATAAAAGAATAAGCAAAAGAAATGCATTATTAATGAGCGAGTACAATGAAAGAAGACGAATCAAGAAGACAGTCGATAACACTGACATTGCAATTATATCTTTGAAGATCAAAGTTGTCTGGAAAGGAAATATGATTCCACAAGCGAGATGTGCGGGAGAAAAAAATCAGTTATTAGAGAACTCGGTGTTACGTCTAGTCAATTCAACTGTAAAAAGCACTTGAGAGAAATTTTATGAAATTATTTATAGAAAAGGCACAGGGATTTTGCATTACGGTAGCGTGAACGTGATTGAAGTCCAGATGCCAAGTCTGGGCAAATAAAATTTCAAATATTTCTTTGGATTTTATCAAGAATCTCTAATAATATAGAAGTAGCACCAGACCAGATGTGGCAGTGATATTCAAACTTGGACGAATTTATATATATATATATATATATATATATATATATATATGTGTGTGTGTGTGTGTGTGTGTGTGTGTGTGTGTGTGTGTACATATAAAAGTGAACATTGAAGTCAACACTTACAGGCGACTAGCTGTTTCATGCTAGACGCAATTGTCAAGCCTGACGATTGCGTATAGCATGAAACAGCCTGTCGCCTCTAATTGTTGACTTCAATGTTCACTTTATGTTTACAAAGCTCTATCTCTGATATTGAGCAATTTATCCCATAAATATAGGTACCTCAACGAGATCGCTAAAAAAGAGCATAGCATGATGTAAAAGACGTCAAACTTGATGAAAACAAAATTTTAGCGTCTAAATGTTTATGATATTATTCAGAGGAAAGATCAAAGTATTTTTGGTGTTTTTTTTTACATTTTTACTCGTTTCTAGAACGTCCGAAATTTTCGTTAAAAATCTTGTTTTTTTTGAGTCAGCAAAATTGACCACATTTTTTCCATTTTATAAAACAATCTGGAAATCTCAGTTTGAAATTCTTTTAAATATCAATTATCATTTTTTCAAAACTTATTTTAAGAAAATCAGACATTATAATGTCTGATATGTTTATTTAAAATATTTTGAACCAAGCTTAATTTATCTTCTGCGCCGAAAAGATGTAATTTGAAATTAAAACAGAGCAGGCCATAAACTTTCGCGTCACTTAACAGGTGATGAATGATATATTGACAGATTCCGTTGGGCGAATTTGTTCTACGGAAGGAGAAAAGTGAAATAATTTACATTTAAGTAAACAAATTATTTACCTCGTTATTTTTAAGGAAAACTTTCAGCGGTCTAATTTTTTTTTGTACTTAGCTTTCACCTTTACGTTTACGTTGCTTTATGGGAATTATATTATAAAGAAATTAAAATAAAACTGTTAAGAGTGAGATTAATTTTCAGATTTCATTAGAAAGGTATCTAATTTGTTTATGTGTACCTTTCTTATTAAATTTTGTCAGAAGTGTACATAAAATACTATAATTTTAAGTACATTTATTACATTTTACTGTGTTATTTGTATTTCCATTCATTTTATTATTAATTTTGATATTCACATTTATGTAAAAATGTCATAACTGAGATTAATATAAAATAATAACATATAAGTTTCATAATATGATACTGATACTTGTACGTACACTTCTCAAATGAAACTGAAAAGTCAAATTAACTTCCCTACACGAGTTTTGCAAAAGTAAAGGCCTTAACAGCGGAGAACAATGCTTAACTGAAATAACGCAACTTAATTGTATTCTGGTTGGTCTTCCGTACGTTATAATTACAGCCTGCTTATAAACACAAAATTATATTACTTAATTACTCCGGATCTTCTGATTAGTTAAAATGATACAATTTACAACGCGCTAAAAAAAGATCTATCTCATAAGGAGACTTAGAAAACCTGATGCTGCTTTTAACTAATTTTATAATATTTTAAAAAAAGTAAATGTAAACATCTATTATAATTAAGAAATATCATATAATTGTATTAAAAATTAATTTTTCATCGAAAAAAATTTTTCTTTCAGAAAATATTGTCCATATTCATAAAAGCAACTAAAAGCAAATAAAAGCATTTGAAATTACATAATATCTTTGTTTTAGTGAGTTTTGTATCTTACAATTCAGAGCTGATTTTCAGGTAGGGGGTCCAATTAAAAAAAAAAACAAAAAAAACATGATTTGCATTCCTCAAAACCTATTGTAATCATTAAACTAGACTCGATCGAATTTCTAGCCTTTTCATAAAATTATTTATCCGGGGGTGATTTAAATATATAAAAAGAAATTCTGCCAGGACTTTCATAAAAAACATAGTTATAATAATTTGCATCATCTGTGAATAGTTCCTGAAAGTTTTATTAACATCTGACAATTATTTATATTTTTGCAAGGTTTTCCAAATTAATGTGTGTCATAACAAAAAAAATGTGCTAGAAATTGTCTATGTTATTTTATAGGTCTGCTGACACAAAGAGAAACAAGTTTTTTTTAATAAAAATTTAGAATGTTCCAAAAAGAAGGAAACATTTCAAAAATAATTTAAAAAATCTTTAGTTTTTCCTCTTAATAATAACATAAGCATTTAGACGATAAAATTTTGTTTTCGGCAAGGTTGGCGTCTTTTTCATCAAGTTATGCTCTTTTTTTAGCGATTTCGTGGAGGTACCTACATAAATATAGTACACTTTAATAGTATATTTCTTCATATATATATATATATATATATATATATATATATATATATATATATATATATATATATATATTTCACCCGTTCTCTCATTTTTATCAATCTATAAATGAATGATAATGACTCTCTTGTTGCTTTTTATTACTCCGCTTTTTCGTTCTTTCGATTGCTCCATTATCGCACATGTCAGTTCAATTCTATTTGTTTTCCTCTGTTTTTGAAAAGTTCCGCGTGACATTTTGTGTGTTAATATCGCTATGCCTTCACGATATGTATCTACAAAAAAAAAATCTGCCGCTTTCCTGTTGTTAGCAACGTTTGTCTTTCAGTCGTATTATCTTGAGATTCTTGTCTTTTCTCATTTTTCTGTCGAGAGTATTTCCCAAATTGCTAGTTTAAAAAACGAAAAAAGAATTGATTATTTTTTTTTTATTTGTGACGAAACTGACACCGCTGTACGAAATATCAGACATCAAAATATCACAGCTGCGGCGGAAATACAACAAATCTGTGTGTTGTAATAAAAAAAAAAAACGTTCGAAAATGTGAGACATTAATCCGAAAGCTTATCGGAACGTCTAAAGAAGCCTTCCAAAAAACCAAAGCACATTCTTATGTTCTTCTTGGGTATGACGATAAACTACATCCGGCAGTAAGACCTCTGATCTGGAGGTTTTGGGGAGCGTAGAACCACTCAATAATTGCTGTAGTTTCCTGGCCCACCCTGACCCAGAATTGTAGCAGCACTCAACTGTGCGAAATTGGTTAACACCAAAACTGCAGTCAAAACACTGTGAAAGTGTAAAATAGATTTATATTAAAAATACCAGCAATGCATCTTTGAGAAACCAGAAATACATTTTCGCAAAAATACGTCAATGAAAGCTGATCTAGAAACTGAATTCTTACAAAGAATACATATGCTGTTAAAAATCTTGTCGTCATCAAATAATCCATATGCCGTAAAAAATTAAAATAGTCTCATGCTGATGTCCTAAGCAGAGCTTAGATGTAGCACAAGGCCGAAACTGTAGGTAACGCAATGAGGGTCCAACTCACTTGTTCCAGCAAGACAAGCTTGCTAAACAATACATCACGTTGAAATGCACAAGTACAATCTAAATAAAGAGGCTTATACTCTGCTATATTATGTTACCCTTTGAACATTTCTAATTGCTGTAACGGTTAGCAAGCTTGTCTTACAATATGATGTACGACTGAGAAGTGAGTTCGATCCTTAAGTGGCAGGCGATACTTTAAGCTGTCCGACAGACCTGAGCTAAGCTTAGTAAGCTTTAGTAAAGCTATGTATTAAGCTGAATCGCAAGGATTGCCTGACAGTTTATTTACAGACGAAGAGGCGACTCGAAGCGATAGAGATGATGTTCTACAGATGGACGCAGTGTATACCATGAACAAGAAACGTGAACGGGAACATTGCTCCAAACTGTTCAACTGTCGAACTCTTTGACTTGAGCAGAAAGGAACACGGACGAGGCTTTGCCGAAGGGCAAAGTTTCGTCTGGGGAGGTAGACAGACCCTCAACCCGTTTATGCGGGTTCTAAGGGAATATTTTTGGCCGAGCCTACGGGCTCGGAGAAACCACGTTAAACTCGGCCTTGTGTCACATACATCCCTCGTGGTAGCGGCTGTTAAATATTAACAAGAAACCTGAACAACTAGTAATTTCTAAACGCGAACTAGGAAGGCACATACTTAAAATCAAAGGTTGATGGAATTTTCAGAACACACGAGGAAAGACGTTTGGTGAAATTTAATACTCCCAGGCTGTGCTGAGATAATGAGTAGATATAAACAGGAACTACTTACGCAATGAATAATAGCAAAGGATTTGGTTTGATTTGATAGTTTAATGGCATATCAACTCCTTTGTGAGTCATTTAACGCTGACATTTAATTTTCTTTGGAGCTTTGAAATAATAGAAATATGGAAATATATATTAAATCGCAAATTTACTATGAATATGTATTGCTGGAAATTTTACTATAAATATGTTTTATTTTATACGTTATTTATCTAGACACAATTTGTTCAGTAAAACTGTTTATACTAAACAGTATTATCAACATTTACCGGCCTGAATGTGGGGAAAATTTCATAGAAAATATAAATCCTCCGACCTCGAACCTGAATCCTACACGGAACCATTATATAAACTGACGTGCTATATCAATTTAGCTACGAAAGAAGCCTTGGGTTAGCAAGGTAGATTTTATTGCTTTTAAACTACAAACTTCCCATGATTTCTCTCGAACGCTCATATCTACTCGATGCGTATCTTAACGTAAACAAATGAAGTCATATATTATGAAATACACTAAGTCCGACAATTATTTTAATATATTTTATTGTTATACGTTATTTATATAATCACAATTTGTTAAATAAAATCTCTGTTAATAATAAACAGTATTAACAACATTTACCGGCCTGAATGTCGGAGAAATTGCATAGAAAATATGCGTCTTCCAACAGGAATCGAACCTGTATCCTACACGGTACCGTCTGATAGCCTGACGTGCCATACTGCAAATGTTAAAATAAGTGTCGGATTTAGTCTATTTCCTAATATACTATAAATATGTATTGCTGATAATTTTACTATAAAATGTATTGTTATTATACTGTTTTTATTTAAAAACGGATTGTTGGTACTTTTACTATGAAAATGTTTTTTTATACTTTCATATTTTATCACTACTGGCTCATAGGTGAAACCCTAACGGGTGTGCGTCATGGGTATGACGATAATCTGAATCAGCGTCCTGGGTAAGACGATGAACTACGTCCAACATCAAGGCCTCTGATCAAGAGGTTTTGAGGAGCATGGAACCACCTTTTAATTGCTGGTGTTCCCATGTCCACCCTTGACCCGGGGTGGTAGCACCTGTCACGGTCCCAGCTATGGACAAATAGTTGACCCCACAACCTGACTCAAAACACTATGAAAGTGTACAATTAGATTTTAATTCCAGAAATACTTAAAAAAAATAGTATCAGCAATAAATATTTGAAAAAAGAAAATATTAATAGAAATAAAAATCTTGTCAGCATTAAATAACCCGTTGAGATTAATATGCCACAAAACAAAACAAACCAAACTATACATTTTTGAAAAAAAAAAAAAATACCAGCTATACATTTCTGAACAAAATTACCAGCTATACATTTTTGAAAACAAAGGAAATTTTGTCGGCATTAAATAACCCATTTTCGTTGATATGCCGTAAAACAAAACAAACCAAACCAAACTTAACGGGTGCGACCACCTCGGATCAGGAAAGACCTGGGAACAACAGTAATTAAGTGGTAGTTCCACAACACAATTCCCGAATTAGGCATTGCTGCCTGATGTAGTTCATCGTCATGCCCAGGATAGCAAAGGAAGGATAGGAGGAATGTTAAAGTATAAAAGGTGGATTAGAACTGAAAAGACGCAGCTGGTTAGCGAAGAATTAGAAGAGTAAATATTACACAGTAAACGTAAAACATACCGTTCCGACTTACCTAAAAATCCGATTTAAAAATGGCTAGAAAATAATCTAGTTCATAACTTATTAACTAATATACTTCTTCTTCTTCTTCTTCTTCTTCTTCTTCTTCTTCTTATTATTATTATTATTATTATTATTATTATTATTATTATTTATTGTGACGCTCGACCCTTGTACACGAGATGGACTAGTCCAAATGATACTTATACTACGAAGAGATAGCGTGAGAAAAAGGTCGACACAGGATGTTCACCCAGAGTTATACGAGAGTCCAGAAAGAGAGATAATTACGGCTTTACTTACAGAGACTTGTACATATACTTCTCTACTAACCCGCATTCCTGGACTACTAATCTTCATTTCAACTTGTATTCTTACGTTTAATACACATATTTTTCTATTTCAATTACTGGCGTTGTGTATTTATTTGTGCAGGATTCCATCCCCGGAAGCCACAATATATATATATATATATATATATATATATATATATATATTGTTGTGGGGCTCGCCTCTTGTACACAAGATGGACTCGTCCAAAGTATACTTATACTACGGAGAGATAGGGTGTTCACTCAGAGTTATACGAGAGTCCAGTAAGAGAGATAATTACGGCTTCACTTACAGAGACTTGTACATATACTTCTCTACTAACCCGCATTCCTGGACTACTAATCTTCATTTCAACTTGTATTCTTACGTTTAATACACATATTTTTCTATTTCAATTACAGGCGTTGTTTATTTATTTGTGCAGGATTCCATCCCCGGAACCCACAACATTATTATTATTATTATTATTATTATTATTATTATTATTATTATTATTATTATTATTATCTATGAGTCACATGCCTTCAGGAATTTGGCGATCTCTACATTTTTTTCTTTTTACTATCTAACCAAAATATTGTTCTAGAAAACATTTACAGAAGCCCTTTTGGTAAACTATGAGCTACTTCTCTTTCCCCCTTTTTGTCCTTAATATGTCATGTGGGTGTCAGATTCACCAAGCCCTCTTTGCTGATTAGGTACCCTAGAAATTTAAGCTGATTTTTTTCTAATGCGAAGTATAAGTGTCATTTTCCTTTGGATTTTCTTAAAAGCCTACATTTTCAATCCCCGTCATTTTCAGAACATCCTGTAGAACTATATCTATGTTACTTCAAGTCTTTTCTTCATCTGTCAGGATATTGTCCCGCTTGAAAAGCCATATAGTGAAAATGACAGTTCAGTAATTGTTTACTGTATGCTTAACAACATTTTCCTGTTTCTTAATAATTTGTTTAGCTTTTGGAAGGCATCTTTTGCTCCCCAAATATGATTTCGGATTTCAGTGTGGCGCATTCCTTACTCTGTTAAAAAAAGAAACAAAAAAAAACTATGACATATGATTCTATCATGTTATTCTCAGCATCCTTCAGTAGAACCTTATCTATGTTATTTAAGTCTTTTCTTCATCTGTCAGGAGATTATCCAACTTGAAGTGTCATATAGGGAAACTGACAGATCGGTATATTTTTTTTTCTACATGTCTAACGACATTTTCCTCTTTCTTAATAATTGGCTTAGCTTTTGGAAAGCTTTCGCTACTCCAAAGCACTTTCAGATTTCAGCGTGGCACTTTCATTACTCTGTTAAAAAAAAATTACGAAATATGTTATTACCATGTTATTCTCAGCATCCTTCAGTAGAACCTTATCTATGTTATTTAAGTCTTTTCTTCATCTGTCAGGAGATTGTTCAACCTTAACTGACATATAGGGACACTAACACTAGTAATTCTTTTCTATATGCGTAAAGACATTTTCCTGTTTGTTAATAATTGGCTTAGTTTTTGGAAGGCATCATTCGTTATACCACTGCGCTTTCTGATTTAATGTGGTATCTTCGTTAGTCTGTTAAAAAAAACTTACGAAATACGTTCCTGACATGGTATTCTTAGCAGACTTCTGTAGAACCATATATATTTTGCTCTTCACACCATTTTTTTCTATGCAACTCTTAGTAAATCTTATATTTTTACTAACCCTACCGCCTCCTGTTTCATCAGCACACCAAAAATGGGAACTGTTTCTATTTCCTGTCAAATAATTATCAACATCTCCAAACCCACTACCCATTATCTATTCAATATATTTCAGCGGCCTCTTTTTGATTCTGGTTAAAGGTGGCCTTTATTAAAAACTTCCCTTAAGACATCATTATCGCTTACACGAGTCTTCTTCTACGTACCATGTCGCTTCAGGACGAAGGCAATCCTAGCTCGCACACTATCCTGACTTTTGAAGCTCTTTGTAAAATTTGGAATCTTCGAATATTTGTTCTGCTGTCCAGCTCGTTAGGTAAGATTTGCGTTGCTTTCTTCTGGAACTCTTGCCTGCAGTATCAAATTCTCCAAGACTTCCTTCCTTCCTTACTCATCGCAAATTACATACAGAATTGTTTATATTTTCTAAAATGATTTGAAGAAATTTATTTGCTAGAAATTCAAGAAACAAGAGAAACTGAATAATGTTTCATGCAAATCGTTGTGGTAAAACCAAATTCTAACTAGTTGTATATACACAGGAACAAACCTGATGTTATAAAACAGTGTGGCGTACAGTGTTCGCTTCATGATGCTTCAAAGGTTTTCAATTGGGTTCAAATCCGGAGAATTTGCTGGCCACTTAATTTTTCGAGGTCCATCGAAGCCTAACTGTTTCAAATAATAAGTAGTCTTGTGAGCAGCATGTGAGGTAGCATTATCTTGCATAAAAACAATTGCCCTTCTGAAGGCAAGTCTTTGCCTTTTCATCCACGTTTCAAGATGCTCCTTCATAAACGCTTATTTATGCATCAGCAGTCATTTTGATGCCATCTGGTACTCTCCATGGGACCACTAATGTTTTTCCAACAATACCACCCCAGATAATTATGCCTCCACTGCCTTGTTGGCGTCTCAAATACTGATGGCGATTCTGTCCGTTCATTACCCAGCCTTTGCACCATTTATCTGGCCCATCAAGTGTTGCTCGAGTTTCATCTGTGAACAAAGCTTTAGAGAAGTTAATCTTCATATTGTCCTCGGCCCATTTCAATCGATTTTGAATGTGATTTCTCGTCAAGGGAGGCTTCGATACAGGTTTGACTGTTGTTGCTATTTCCCTCAGATACCGACACCGAGTACTTTTGGATCCTCAATGCAACTGAAAAGCTCTTGACTGGTAAGTCCAGAATCCTTCGTGTCCTCTCGTTTAAGTCGTGACATGAGACGACGTGAAATAACCTTCGGCTTGCCTTTATTTGCCCTTTTACGTACTTGTGTAGGGTCGGCGGTGAACTTTCTTTTTTTTTGACACCTCCTTATCCTTTTAGAAATTTCTAGGGTAGATTTACCTTTTGAAAGTTCTGAAGTGATAGTTTTCTTTTCAGCATCAATTAAACTGCTTTTACGACCCATCTTTTCACTAAATTCCTACACTTTTCTAATAATTTGGCACTCTCAAATCACCGTGCTGATAACAAATACGGCGCTAGTTTGTTTACATTGCGCAGATCAGTGTAAAAATTCCAGTGATTGCGTAGGTGTGTCTTGCCAACATTGTGTGAAAATTTTGTGTGAATTTATTGGAAGGTTTTTGAAATATTAGAAAAAAGTTGTCTCGATAATAATTTGGCACGAAGTGTATATATATATATATATATATATATATATATATATATATATATATGTGTGTGTGTGTGTGTGCGTGCGTGTGTGTGTATATATATATATATATATATATATATATATATATATATGTTTAGTTGTATTGATGTGAGTTTGTGACGCTGTGTTTCACGCTATTTGCGATCATCAGAAAAACTGATCAATTGTTAAATTTTGGATTTATATATGGTTGCGTATATCGTTGTTTGTATGGAAGTGGAAGAAAAAAACTCCACTCATGCTTCCGCAAACATACACATTAACGTACGCAGACACATACACTAATTAACGTACGCAGGAACACACACACACACGCACGCTTGCTCACCGGAGCGCACACAAACATAAACATATGCGGACAGTGTGGGATTGCGTGCACATGCTTATATATGTGTCGTTTCACAAACGCGTACACATTTCGTCGCTGTATTCAACGTTGGACTGTGCAGCAAATATTTTCCTGTCTGTTGCTCAGACCGTTTTTCTATTTTTGTTCGCAGAATAATATTAACTAGCACGAACGCATATACACATGATGGGGTCTGTGTATAACTATGATAGGTAAAAATTATATATATATATATATATATATATATATATATATATATATGTACAAAAGAAAAACGGTTCTTAATTGCTTACCTTTCGACCCCGGATTGTCAGGGATGCTTTTTGCAACGAGTATTTAAAAAACGTTCATAAATATTCAACTGGATAATTTGTCTTGATAAAATCAATAAAATGAAGAAACGCATCGGCTAAGATAAGTTATCCTTTTATCTTTATTCATACTCTCCTATATATATATATATATATATATATATGTATATATTATTTATTATAAAGCTGTTATATACGGACAAACAAGTATCACGACAAAGATGCATTATTGTTTCGATGCGAATGCGTCTCGACTGGTGAGGAACATTGAGTATTATAAACGATTCTATTTAAAAGTACTACTTATAAAATATCACTTTCTTTTTTTTCATATATCTATCTATCAATCTACCTATCTATCCCTCACTCTCTCTATATATCTATCACTCTCTCTCTCTCTCTCTATATATATATATATATATATATATATTATAAAGATGTTACATATGGACAAACAAGTATTCACGACAAAGATGCATTTTTGTTTCGATGCGAATGCATCTCGTCAGGTGAGGAACATAGATGGTCATAAAAGCTTCTATTTAGAAATGCTACTTATGAAACATCACTTTCTATTTTTTATTATTCATTTTTTTAAAGGCATAACGTGAAATACCCAAAAATGAAAATAAATAAAGGGTTTCCATAGAAGAAGAAGAAGAAGAAGAAGAAGACAGGTAAAAGCAAAAAGAAGAAGATAATAAAAGGAAAAAAAGGAAAGAAGAGAAATATAATAAAAATTAAAACGACAACACGTCATAACTGCAAAGAAAAAGAGAAAAAAAGAAGAGAAAAGAAGAAAAAGAGAAAAAAAGAAGATAAAAGAAGAAAAGAGAAAAACGAATAGAAGAAAGATCTACATGAATACGTAAAAACAGAAAAAAGGAGAAAGGAAAAAGAAAGAATCATGAAACCACTTCTTAATTGATGTTGTTCGCAGGTTCACCCTGAGTAGAGGTGGTAGCTCCAGTTAGGCTTCTACTTATGGGCAAATTGTTAACACCCAAACCTGGGTGAAAACACTATGAAAGTGTAAATATAGGTTTTAATAACAGCAATACATTTCTGTAAAACAGTATTACCGGTAACATTTTTTTTTAAAAAAGAAAAAAAAACTACCAGAAATACTTGTTGGGAAATAAAAATAAATAAAAATATTTTCTGCATTAAATAACCCATTGAGGTTGATATGCCGTAAAAACAAACAAAAAACAGACAAATCAAAATGCTACTAAGAATAATTATTAGTGGCTAAACATCTCAATTATATTCTGTCCAATCAAAAACTATCCTGAGCATATTTCTAGCAAACTGTCTGGAATATGTGCGATTAATTAGAAGTCATTGATAAAGGATCGTCGCTAGTGATAATGATCACTGGGGTTGACATTATTGAAGGAAAGGAAAAATGAAAATATTCTACAGGAGATGGGAAATATTCGTAAGGAGAGCATAAAAATTAAATAATTGCAAAGAGAGAGAAGGAGAGGAAGGATGTGATAGAGAGGATAACATGACAAGAAAAGAAAAGGGTTAAGAAAACAAAAATAAAGAAAACCGAAATAGAGATGAAAATGAGAAATAAATGGTTAAAATATTGAAGAAAACGAATGAAGCAATTGTAATGCATCTGAAGAAAGAATGACATTTTTAAAAGAAATAAAGAAGAAGCGACAAAAAAGAAAGACTAACAGAAAGAATGAAATGCGAGGTAAAGAAAAAACTAAGGAATGACGAAAAAAGAAATTGTTGAATAAAGGGAACAACGCGATAGCAAATGATTCTGAAGAATTTTTTAAAAAATGAAAGAAGTAAAAAGGAGAGAAAAAAATGGAAGAAAATGAAAGACATAAAATTATGAGAAAGAAAGACAAAATCACAAGAAAGAAAAGACGAAATTAAAAAAAAGGTAAAAAATTATTGAATAATGCTATAGTAAATGAATCTGGAGAAGGAATTTTTGAAAAGAAAAAAATGAAAGAAATAAAAATAAGAGAAAAAACAATGAAAAAAAATATTAACATCATCTTACTTATAAAACTCAGATTGTGTGTGTTTCTGTACGTTTATATATTGGATCGGATTTCCTACACTTTTCAACCGATTTCAACAAAACTTTACAGGACAACGTAAAATTACCTTGCGATGGTTCTAACAGCGCCAAAAATTGGAAAACACAATTGTTTTTACACAAAATCAATTTGAAAACACGATTAAGAGGCATCAATGAAAGGGGGACAATTCACTTCGAGTTATATTTATAAAACCCAGATTGGTTGTGTGTGTGTGTGTGTTCGTTTATATATAGAATCGGATTTCCTTCATTTTTCAAACGATTTCAACAAAACTTTTTTTTGGTAGGTAGTGTTTCTTATTGTCTTGCACACTTTTCTTTTCATTTTTACATTCAAAATGCTTTAAACATTCCATTTACAATACAAATGTTTATAATAAAATTCTATTCAATCATAGACTCATAACAATTGAAAACAATGTTTTTTTGTTTGACCAATTCATCAAAAAAAAAAGAAAAGAAAAAAGACATGCGTGTCCGTCAACCTTGAACAATAATCTTTGCCAATTTTATTTTTCAGTCTTTATGATGGTCGATACTTGATCTATCTCTTACTGTTACATCCCCGGGCAACGCCGGGCACTCCTGCTAGTGAGGAATAAAAATAATAGAAAGGAAATAAAATAAATAAATGAAAAGATAATATAAAGAAGAAAAGAACGATATCATGAGATAAATGAAAAACGAAAGAAAGAAAGAAAGAAAGAAAGAGAGAAAGAAAGACAGAAAGGAACAAACAGGAAAAAACGAAAACGAAAGGATATCGTAAGATAAAAGAAATTTAGAAAGAAAAATTGAAGTTGAGAAATAAAAAAAAAGAAAGAAAATCATCGGAACGAAAGACCTGATTATATAAGTATCAAAATAATAATGTTTTTTTTTTTTTTTTTTTCTGAAGTGCCCAAGTTCAAACGACGATAAAGATAAAGCGAAGGAATAGTCTGTATGAAACCATAATGTCTCGTGATCAGAATCTCAGATTTTACAAAATAATCCGAATAAAATTATAATGAAAAAAAGAAACAGAACAAAACAAAAGAAAAAAAACAAAAAAATAGAAAGAATGAATGTAAACAAATAAAAAAAAAATAGAGATTTGGATGGCCAAAAACGCATTCCAAAATGGCGAGCCATGATCGCCAACGTCCGGAAAGGACACTGCACATAAAAAGAAAGAAAATCTTAATTTTAATATTACTATATCACCATTATATTCATTAGCATATCCGAACGTGTGTTGGGATAACAAAAGACCCATTCCGGAAGCTAGACAGAGTATTGCGAGACAGAAGGATTTATTTGTTACTTTGGTAACAAAGAAAAGAATACTGAGCCATTACATGACATCTGCCCTCCTTTACGACAGCGAATGTTGGGCAGCTTCCACAAGAAGAGACTCAAGGCGGCGGAAGTATGCTTCTACATAAGGATGAAAAAGATATTATGGACCGAGCGCGTGAGCAATGATGAGGTTATCGAGATGATGCAAGCAAGAAGGAGTATTATATTTAACATCAGAAACAGGCAGCTGAAGTTTCTGAACAGGTAATGAGAAAGGAGGGCCTGGAGAATCTTATAGATGTCGAACAGGGTGATAGAGAGGCAAGAGAAAGCAACGCATGGCATACTTGGCGGGCTTGAGCAAGTGGATGTCAGAATGTGGTCTGGGGAAATGGTAGAGAGACAAAACTTATTGAGAGCTACAAGTGATAGGAGGAAGTGGAGAGGCATGTTCGCCTCGGTCATGAAAGGACACTGCACATAAAAAGAAAAGAAAAGCTTATTTTTATTATTACGATATAGCCAATATTTTCATTGGCCTAATTGAACGTGTAGTGCGATGGCCAAAAACGTATTTCAAGAGCTGGACAGAGAATTACGAGACAGGAGGATTTCTTTGGTAACAAAGAAAAGCGTACTAAGCCCTTAAGTGACATCTGTTCTCGTTTAGGTCAGCGAACGTTAGACGGTCTACTCAAAAATGAAGAAAAGCCTCGAGACGGCGGATGTGTGGGTCTACAGAGAGATGCTAAGGATATTACAGAGCGAGCGTATGAACAACGATGAAGTCTTGGGAAGGACGCAAAGTAGGAGGAATCTTATACTTAACATCAGGAAGAGGGAGCTGAAGTTTCTGCGACACGTAATCACAAAGGAGGACCTGGAGAATCTGATACTCACAGGTCGAATAGAGGGAAAGAGAGTCAAGGGAAAGCAACGTATGACATACCTGGCCGGCTTAAGCAAGTGGGTGACAGAGTTTAGTCAGGGGGAGTTGGCAGAAGGACAAAACTAATTGAGAGCTACAAGGGATAAGTGGAAGGGGAGAGCCATGATCACCTATGTCCTGAAAGAACAAGGCACACAAAAAAAAAAGAAAACCTTATTTTTATTATTAATAAATCGCTATTATATTTATTGTTCTATTTTCTATGTCTTGCACTTATTAATCAACACGCAAGAGCTGACTGGACTGAGTGAGAGCTTACTGAATGGCAATGGGTCACCAATTAAATGGCACTTCCTATATAAAATAAAAAAAGAGCAATAAAGAAACACAGAAAACTGCTTTAGTAATAAAAAGCAATAAGGCATTTAAAATCATCTGCGCACGAACAGTTACTGCTGTTTAATGTGAGAGGACAATTTCAAATGGAATGATCTTAAAGATGATGTCTGAAGAGAATTTGGAATCATAAATTCTGCTATTCGCTGAAATGTAGGTATGTTACTCCTCATGTAAACCATTTTGGAGATTTTTCTAGGTTTATGCATATGTCATTATATGCTCGTGCGAAAACTTGTTGGGTGATAGATATATTTTATATTTTTTTAATCACGGAATTGGCTATTCGGTCTTTTTCTGATGCTTTCCAGTTGTTTGCTTTGAAGAAGTCAGCTTCTGTTAAAAGTAATATTGATATCCGTCCATTTTTCGCACTCTATATGTGTGTTGTTCCTGTTGTTGCTTGAACCATGTAGCTTTTTCATTGAGCATTTTGTTGTTTTCTCACATCTTACACCAGACCTCTGCTTTCTGGTTATTGATCTCTATTATTATTATTATTATTATTATTATTATTATTATTATTATTATTATTATTTATGCTTTCTTTTTGTTACTAAAACCGAACCACGTCGTTTTTGCTACATTCCTTCTTCCCATTCACAACGATATAGTCCATTATTTATCAAATATAATGGAAGTGCTTTACGGACATGCGACCGGAGGCTCCCACATAAATACAATATGGTAATTATGACAATGAGTGAAAACTCCAATGATTAAATATTAATAAATCATAACATTACTGGATCTGGTTTGACAGAACTGATCTTCCGTGGTAAAATTATAACCTACGCTTGTGAACATTTGTGATATTATGTGTGGTCACAAATATATAAAAACATACAAGAAAGACCTCGACGTTTCCAAAAGTTTTCATTGTGGAGAAAAAGAATCATATATACCATCAACTAAGGAATATATATTTTTAACCGTCCAAAGTAATATTGGTGACGTTATTTCTTTCTTTCTGTTGTCTAGTATAGCGTTTCTTATGTTTATCAATTCATTCGTTTGTTGTTTTATGAAATATTTCTTTAAAACTAAATTCCAATGAGGTGTGTCAGAAATAAATGTTGCACAAAAAATGTTTTGAAATAATTACAGTTTTTCAGCTATAATAAGTTTTATGTAAGAAAACATCTAATTCCATCGAACTTGTCCCTAAATGTTTTCATCTTAGCCCCCCAAAATAAATAATTAAAAAATAAAATAAAATAAAAAAATAAAATAAAATATTAAAAATAAAGAACAGCCAACGCCTCGGTTATATCGTCCAGTTCACAGAGGTTTATACATTTTTTTTCCGTTTAGGATTGGGCTCCGCCTCCTTCTAAAGTCTTCTCATTCTCTTTCACTCCCAGTAGCTCCTTCCGTCTGTGTGGTGTTAGAGCCTTGCTTGGAGTAAACAAATAAAAAAAAAAATCAAAACCTTGTTCCGACATTGATCTGTTTCTAAACGAAACTTCTTCTCATTATCTCATCACCCTTTTCATGGAGTCAAACGCTGGTCTTTCATACGTTATTACAATAACATTATCGTGAGTGCTAATAATTTTCTGTCAGTCACTTAGTACATAAAATATATTTTTATGTGTTGAAAGTTGCAATTTTCACGCTGTACTGAAATAAGGTTCTCTCAGCTCGTAGTGACAGTCAGTACATTCAACACCATTTGAGAAGTCGTACCGGAAGTTTCCTAAGCTGTATACGAAATGATTGTCTCGTACAAGGGTAATGGGTTCGCAGTTATCGTTCATTGATTCCAGGTCTGTTGAGTTAAACTGCAAATAGGCCCTGTGTAATCAACTGGGATTAGATAAGCGCTTTTGAAACTCTGATTTGGAACAGCACTGCAATTCTTATTATGTTTGATACAGTGTAACCCGGATATAAGAGAGTTGTCGGGACCAGAGAATAAGTCTCTTATATCCGGGTTTCTCTTATATCCGAGTTCGGATTATTTTGTTTCGGTAAGTATAGCTCTAATTTGGGACCATTTAAAATCTCTCTTATACCCGGGCTTCTCTTATATCAGGGTTACACTGTATATTCAAAGCAACTAATCGGCATCATATATTAGTTGAAGCCCTGAAAATCATCCAGGAGTCACCGAAAATGTTACGCCAGGGATTCGGCATACATTTTTTATCTTATTTAATCGAACACATATTTTTTGAACGTATTTTTCGATGTCAACCCTTATTCGGCCCGGCTGATCAAGATTCAAGCTGACAAATCAGGTAAGCTTTTTAACTTATCAATTCATCAAATGCATTAATAATACAGAGAAATAAGATCAGCCAAACTTCCGATACTAATAATACCACACTTATTCAAAGATACAATAAATAACTGACTGAAAGTTCTTATGAGTACAGCTATCGGCTCTCCCTGAAATGTGAGCTGACGCCTTTTTCAATGGTCTCCTTATTTACAAGAAATCCATCTTTCTCGCGATAACATTCATGAGCATAAACAATTTAAACAAATCAAAAGAAAACGGTTTAATCAAGACCATCTGTTATATAAAACAAATAGATACGTAAATAATGTATGTATCTATAAAGGAATAATAAAATTTAGATTAAATTATAAAATGGAACTATAATATACATATAATGTTATTATTTGTAAAATATAATGTTATAACATGTGATGTATTTATATAAATAGATATATAAATAATTTAACAGATAAAAATCAAATTTTAAATAATAATTAATTAAAATTGAAGGAACATACACAAGCAAATTATAAAATAAAAATTTACCAAGATTGAATGCATTTACTCAATTTCATTTATCAAATTACATGAACTACCGTCCTCCGTACTTTTCACACACACACATACATACATACACACACGCATACATTAATGCATGTATCATTAAATAATATAGACAGGTTTTGTTTATTTATTTTAAGTAAGTTCCTTTCATATTGTCTGATAAGCTTAATCACATTATCGTTGAAAGACGAGAGGAAAACATTAAACTCGCTTTCACGGCGCTTGACTCTACATTTAAATGATAACTCTAACATTTTTAGACTTTTAAAACATCATGCCTTTCCGCGTACTCAATTCCGGAAAATCCTTGTTGAAAACACATCTATACTTAAACATGAAAACAATAAACAAAAATTAAAAATTCTTGAAGCTTTATACATAAAACAGTTGAAACCTAACCTGAACAAAATAAACTATGAAATCTCCACAAATAACCTTAAATGCCTATAATTTATTAAAAAAGACATTGGATTATACGAACAGCATGAGTTAATGCGTTCATTTTTGTTGAATTTTTATTTTATATTTTTTGTATATATATATATATATATATATATATATATATATATATATATATATATATATATATAATAATAATAATAATAATAATAATAAAAAGGCTTAAACACTAATATTCCATGTTCATAATTTATTACACTTGAATCGAAAATACGATCCAATTCATAAGACCTACACATTCAAAAAGAAAACAGAAAAAACAACTCCGGAAATAACAAATAAAATTTAGAGAGAGTGTAAGTATGAGAGTGTGGGACGAATGTTAGAGCTAAAGAGAGGGGTAACAGATGAGAGAAGGTGGGTAGATTAAAACATAACAGAGAGAAGTTTTAGTGTTTAAGCCTTTTTTATTATATCCTTACTCTGTCCTAGACATTGAGTTCTACATGGATTCTATCCTCTTGGAATTTTTTATTCAAAAATATATATGCATGTGTATGCATCTATGTATACATATTTATATATTTTGCATATGTATGTGTATATTTACCACTAATATTATATATATATATATATATATATATATATATATATATATATATATATATATATATATATATATATAAAGGAGATGTTATAGATGTTTCAACGAGAGAACAGCGTATATTTCAAAGAAAAGAGAGACGCTACGAATATTACTGGTTATAATGTTTTTTTTCCTTATATATTATGCTTTAATTTCCATAATTCCGCTACACGTGTTTCCAGTCTCGCGACGATGTTCAACATGCAAAATAGTGGTTATTTCCACATATTATTAAAAGGAATTAATTTTCCTTATGTTTAGGATGTTTAACCATTGTCTTCTGTGTGTAGTAGTAATTCAATTTTTTCTTGAACTTGTGGCAAAAATATTCTTCTGCTTAATGTGTTATAAGACAATTAGGTTTGGTCAGAGAAAAGTCGACGGAAGAAGATCTTTGTTTTTATCTTTTTATGACTCCTGTATAATCTTAGACCTATCTCCATTTCTGTGTAATGTGCGTGCGTGAATGTGTTTTTTCCTTGCATGTGTATACATATTCCTTCACCAGCGTTTCAAGCCTTTTAACCCGTAATGCTTGGATTTGCTTGTGCCACAATGTGACCGGTCACTTCGGGGCAATTACGATAGCTGCCGCATCAGCGAGTGACGCCTCTTCATTGACAAAATCCAGGAGCCTCAAAGACTTCGTGGTTCATAACAGGAACATGTATCCATTTATTTCCTTGGCTCACTCAGTGCAACTCGAAGAAGCATGTCAAGATCCCTTGAAATAGAAGCCTTGAAATATGATGATTACAATTGTGAGATTATCGGAGACTTTAAAATGGTGTCCTTTCCGAAGTGTCTTCCAGCGGCTTTATCAAGTATCCATGTTATCTTTGCCTTTGGGACTGCTGAGAGATAGCGGCATACTACCATAGGTGGGACTGGCCACAGCGGACCGAGTTCAATGTGGGGAGGTACAAATGGGATCCCCGGAAGATATTAAAGTATTGTTTCCTTCACTGCGCTTAAAATTGGGTCTTCGAGTACCTCGATGTGGTGTAATATTTTGCAAGCTTGTATCTCTAGAACTATTACGACTGACTTAGTAGTGGGTTCGATTCTCACAGTCTACCCCATAATTTCGGGCACACTTAAACTATTTTTAGAAAATCTCCTTATGAAGCGATTTTTCACATGTCTATACTGTATAATGGTCGTCACAAAACGGAAAGTTCCCTGTTGAAGTTTTCGGATAAACTTAAAATTTAAATTAAAATTGAAATCCATCTGTTGTCCTTTGAGGAAGAGATTTCTAATCAAGTGGAGGAGTTTGTACTGAAAAGCCAATGCAACGTTTAGGATGTTCCGAATTGACTAACTACGTATCACAAGACTGATCACCAAAAACAACTGCTATAACATTCCCTGTGTTGTTCTGTAGGTGTAATGATATGTGGATCTGAAGACGCTCTTAAAGGTCATCGAAGGCACAGACACAAATAGAACATCAATTGTAGAGCATGCTGATCAACATTTACGACGGGAGATTCGTAACTGACGAAAGATTCCATAAAAAATAAAATCAGACAGTTTTGTGCTATGCGTGATACCCGCTTAGGTGATCATATATCTTTAGATGTATGACTGACGAGACAGATTTTTCCTGCAGTAGGTTGCCATTTATTTCTGCGGTAGTCTAATTGGCATTCAAGAATATAGAACTCGGTCTGTCCTGCTATTTACCCATAGGTAGAAGAAGAGGATTCATACGTTTCCCAAGGCTATTAGCACGCAAGTGAATGTAATTGATTCAACTGGAATTTGAACTCGGGTCTCCGATTAAAACAATCCGAGTAGAAATTGCAAAAGGACAATGAAATAAATGAAAAAGAAAATATGATTCCGGTGTGCCATAATCTCATAAGCAATCAATCATAACATCACACTCCCAATAATCTTCATAGAAAAGAAATTAGAAAACGA
>OZ010601.1:19592638-19617638 GCA_963932145.1 Acanthosepion lycidas | reverse complement strand
CCCGTGAAACAGCCGTTAGTTAACTCGTCTCGTAACCAACTTGAAACTGTTGATAGTTCAAAGCTAATTGGGTGGAAAAGATTTAATTCCCTTATTTGATTAATTATCAGTACTGACACGCACTGCGTGAATTGACGATGAGTTGTTGCTTGGTGAAATTTACGAACTGTATTATTTAATAAGATTGTTTTATATTATATTTTGATATATAGGTTAATATTGCGTGGAATTATGTTTGATTATATAACTATTGATTTTTTAAGCGTAGCTTAGATGTGACACATGGCCGAAAATTGGGGACACCCAGTGAGGATCGAACTCACTTCTCAGTCGTAAATGTTTTAGCTAGACAATCTTGCTAACCATTACACCACGCCGAGGTGCCCATTTGATTGTATAAGTAAATAGTTGTCAAGTTTACACTTACGTTTATAGATAGATGTTGTTCTGCATTATCCTTTATAACAATGATTCTCAAAGTGGTCCAGGTGGACCATCGGTGGTCCACAGGGAATTCGTAATACCACCCACTCAAAAAATGGAATTATAGCCATTTCATAAAAATGTATCTAAATTATTCACACTTTGAAGAATTAAAAAAATATTTTATTTATTTACTCACATGCCCATTATATTTGAAAATTTTGAACTTACGTAGGTATTAGGTTGGTGGAAAAATAATGACGTAATAATATCGTTTTTTGACGTATTTTTAACGTCAGAAAACGACATTATTACGTCATTATTTTTGCACCAACCTAATATTATACTGTGCTATATTCATTTTTTTTCACGTATATATATATATATATATATATATATATATATATATATATATATATATATATAATCAGAATTGATTTTGATGTGCTGTGTTTATTCTTGTTTAATAAAAAAAATTTGAAAGTGTGAATCGACTACTTTGTCTTTTCTTTGAGTATTTTAGTGTGAAAATTGAACAGCCTAAAAGTAAAAGAAATAATTGTCGATTCGAATTTTTAGAGAAAATATTGTCCATGGGTTGAAAAATGTTCAGAAGCACTGCTTTAGACTACTACTTTAATTTTGCTGGGTTTATATTTTAGTTTAAAGATAAACTTTAATCGGATTTATACTTGAAGTTGATAAAAATTCATCGGATCTATGAATGGGTCTGTTGACAAACACTAAAATATTTTATACTTGAGTCTATAGATTAACACTGTTCCGGCTTATACTTGCTTCTTTTGTAAATATTGGTGGAACTTATACATAAATCTGTAGGGAAAAATTAATGTTATTAATTGAGTCCGAAGACAAATATGAGTTTATACTTGTGACTAGAAGTAGATTTTGGTTGGATTTATGTTTTAGTCAATCTGTAAATATTGATCGAACTTATAACTTATTCTTTAGTTCAATGATCCTTAATCTTTTCTTTTACTTCAAGGCGCATTTGTAGAATAACTAAATCTTTGGAACGCATTTCAAATATTGATAAGGAAAAATTAGTCATGGAATTTGAAAATCTAAAATTCTGATTTAGCATTCGCAAAAAAGATTAGCAGCACAGTTTTCGTTTAAAGGGATTTAGACATAATCTGCTTCTTTTTATAGAAACCGATAATGATTATTTAAGTGCTTTGAGTAAAGGAAAAAAGGAAAGGATTATCCATTTTTATCTTAAAAATTAAGCATTCAGTTTAAAATATCAAATAACAAAGTGTCGATTAGAGATGGAAGACATGTGCTTGTTCTCTGTAACATAAATATAAAAAAAATATTAATAAATTTTATTTTAACTTGGAGCCAGGACCTGTCTACATTCTAGGGCGCATTAGTGGACACGGGTTGAGAAACGCAGCTTGTGGGTTATATATAGGTTGTTCAAATAAGTAGAGTTTATACAAGGTGCTCTTAACTTGGACCGATTCTAAATGTGAATTAAGTTTAAGCGTGTAATATTTCCTTATTCTTTCAGATTAAAGTCTTTGGCAATTTCAACCATGGAAAGATTAACAATCAAACGTATTAAAGTTATCGAATCCTCTTCCGAAAATGGACGTTCAAATTTATAATGATACAGCCCAATGATTCCGCTAGCAAAAAGTGCACACCAAACAGTGACCTTTTGTTGGTGCAGTGGCTTTTCAATAATCTTCCTTGGATTTTCATCAGCCCAACTGCAACAATTCTGCTTATTAACGAATCCACTAAGATGAAAATGGGCTTAATCACTTTGCGAAAAATCTTCATCCGCTTGTCTTTGCTCTTACACACGACTGACGAATGTTCGCTGATCCAAATGGTTAGCAGTTTTCCGTTCTTGCGTGAATTTTGTAAGCGTGTCGCGACAAATCTTTTGTCAAAATTCGATGTAACGTTGTTGTGGAGAGATTCAGTTCCTACGCGCGATGATGAATAGACGTGTCTGGATTTTCGGTCACATTCTCTTGCACTGCAGAAATTTTTTCAGCTGAACTGCATAAACGAGGGCACATTTCTGTTTTCACATCTGCCACCGATCCAGTTTGTTTGAATTTAAGAACAATTTTTCTAAATGCATTTTCGGTTGGTAAAAAAATCGCGAAGTGCACGTTTGAACATCCATTTTTGTAATAGGCTTCGATAACTTTAACATGTTGGTTGATTGTTAATCTTTCCGTGGTTGGATTGGCCAAAGACTTTGTTAAATCTGGAAATAAAAGAAATAAATTATTAGACGCTCAAACTTTACATTTAAAATCGGTCCAAGATAATGGAACACACATTAGGTAATCCTTAGTAGATTTTTGCAATGTAAGTTATTCGTTAATATGAATTAGCTAGATGTAACTGAAAGTTTTATGCTAACAGTTTCCTCTATCGCATTTTTTTTTGCTTGTAGAATTCTCTTTTTGCTTCTTTCTTCACAGCCAACTTTGATATTCAAAATTGGTATGGCAATATTAATCTTTATGTTTTGTCTCCTCAAATTCTGTTCTTTATTGTTCTTGCTTTTTTTTTTCTCATATTCTCAATCACTCAGTCACGCCTTGTGTCTTTGTGGCTTTATTGCCTTACATGGTGTGAAATGATTAAAACAATCTACTAATAATACAGGGGTCATAGAGGGACTTTACTAATGGTAATAGCGAGATTAACTGTTTTAACATTCAAGGACAGAGAAACAAACACTACTGTCGTTTGAAATCTCTAAAATCTTTCTCTCAAAAAAGTTTTCAGGAACTTAGGTTTGGTTTAGTTTTCTTTTGCGGCATATCAACCTCAATGGTTTATTTAATGCCTACTAGATTTTTATTGCTGGAAATATATTTTTTCAAAAATGTATTGTTTTCCTTCAAATATGTATTGCTGGTAATATTTTATTTCAAAAATGCATTCCTGGTAATATTTTTTTTTCCAAAATGTATTGCTGCTAATATTTGGTTTCCAATAATATATTGCTGGTAATATTGTTTTCCTTCAAACATGTATTGCCGGTAATACTTTATTTAAAAAATGCATTCCTGTGGGTATATTTTTCAAAAAATTATTGCTGTTAATAATTTCTTGCTGGTAAAAATTTCCTTCTTCAAAAATTTATTTTTACTAATGATTTTTTCAAAAATGTATTGCTGGTATTAAAAATATTTTTACACTTTTGTAGTGTTTTGACCACAGTCCGTGTATTAACTATTCGCCCATAGCTGGTAGCCTAACAGGTGCTACCACTCAGTTTCAGGGCGGGTATGTGGTTTATCGTCTTACCCAGCACAACAGTAAGTTAGGTTTCTTAAGTCAAATGTTACCGCCTTTTCTATTACTAACGGTTTCCCTTCCTAATCTTTTGCTTAAGATTTCGGATTATATCATTATTTTCTCTTCGACATACATTCGCTAACAATTTTCTTTGTTGCTGCAGTTGAACAACTTCTAGTGATTTGATTTCTGTTATTTTGTAAAGATCTTTATGATTTTGTATCGTCAGTTCTCGTGATCTCATAAGAACTCGGAGGATGTACTTCGTTCAGACCTAAATGCTTACCTCGTTCGAAATGAAAACATTTTAAAATCTGTTCTGGACATTTGTAGTATCATGAATAACCCACTTGTATAGAACCACATGGAATTGATAGGATAACATTTTAGCGTTAAATTACTTTTATTAGGTAACATTAGAGTGTATAGTCGTAGAAGAAAAAGGAAAATTCACAATCTCAACTTTACTGTGAGGCTAGCTCAAGATGACATTTATAGTCGTTGATCTCTGAAAACTGTTGTACATTTCTGAAGGTTTAGACTTTTCTGAACGCATTTGTCTTAACGGCAAATTATTACATATAGATGTGCCGAGCCTATTTTAATAGATAAATAGAGTCGTTCGTTAAACCCATTAACTGCCAATTTTTTTTAATGCACATTCTTGGCCCAGACAGGTGCCTTGGGAGGTTATTTATTCCTTATGTTTAATTTCACTAGTTACCATTGTCATTTTAATAGAAACTAGAAGATCAAATATATATGTGTATAAGACATCATAAAATAATATTGATTAGAAATAATAAAAAAATTACTTTTCAATATAGTCATTATTTTTCTACTCGTGAAATGTAAAATTACGACAGTCTTCTTACGGCTAAAAATAAAAAAAACTGTAAAGGATAAGTGTTGTAAAATATACCTTTGCAAATGCAATATATGTAAGCAATTCAACGTAAATACAAGGAATAACATGTAGTAAGTTTAATTTTAACAGATCCCCAAATAGGGCTAATGGCAGGTAATTGGTTAATGTTTTGTAATAAATCTTTTTCATATATTATTATTAGTGGTATTGGTCACTAAGATAATCATACTAAGCGAGTTGACCCTACTTCTTGTTATATGTTCCGTGCCCCTTTAGAAAATGGCCTACGTAGTACATAGTTTTCAAGAAACACTGCTTCATAGTAAACCCATGACCCTTTAAGCTCACCTTTATACTTGGAAAAGAACAATGCAGTTATTAACCCATTAATGTCAAATATTTTAAATGCGTATTTTTGTCTCAGGTCGGTGTCTTAGAAGTTAAAACAAAATACAATATTAAAATTTTCTTCGTATATCTGGTACTTTGAAACTTTATAGAAACTTTTTTTTTTTTTTTTTAAGCTTAGCGCCCCGAGAAAGGCATGAAGCCACTAGGATGCAGGTGGGGTTGCAGAAGATTTGTAGCAAGAGCAGATAGGAGTGATAGAAGAAAGGATGAAGGGAAGGGTAGTGTGTAGATCAAGGTAACTGGAGATGTCGATTGACATTAAATTTGAATAGTTGGAGATTATAGCTATCAGGGAAACAGTAATTGGGAAGGGTGTTTCACAGGCGAGAGGTGCGAGGTATGAAGCTATTAGAGTAGAAGAGACGGCTACATTTTAAAGTTTCTACAGTGTAAGGGTGAGAGCGGGATGCCAGCCTCGTAAGGCGCTTGTATTCATGGAGACTGGGGACCAGGGAAAGCAGCTCATCGAAGTAATTCTGGAACATCAAATATATACGTGTATGAAACATCAACAAATAATATTGATTGGAAATAATTAAAAAACAATTTTCAAAACAGTTATTATTTTTCTACACGTGAAATGTAAAATTACGACAGAAAGTGTCTTCTTACGGCCAATAGTAAAAACTTTAAAGGCTAAGTGTTGTAAAATATACCTCTGCAAATGCAATGTAAATATAAGGAGTAACATGTAGTAAGTTTAATTTTAACAGATCTCCAAATGAAGCTCTTGTCAGGTAATGGGTAAAAGTTTTGTTATTCGTGGTATTTGTCACTAAGATAATCATATTAAGCGAATTGACCCTACTTCTTTTTATATGCGCCGTGTCCCTTTAGAAAATGGGTCATACTAACTCTCACCATCATTCAGTTACTTGTAGCTCTTATCAACATTTCTCTTTCTGATATAACCTTTCAATCCCGTTTCTGTCACCCATTTACATAGACTCGGTATCTTGATTATGCGCTGTTTTCCTCTGTCCCTCTTCTGTGCGTATTAATTTTTTCATGTCCTCTATCCTCATTTTGCACCCTAAGATTTTTAACATTTTGTTTGCATTTTCGGTTCGTCATTGCTTATATTTTCAGCCCATGGTATTCCGAGCGTCCTTCTCTAGAACATAATCATTTTTTTTCGAGTCTCATGCGATTAGTTGTCCATCATTCACAATATTTAAAGACTGATATCACTGGCCAACAAAAAAAAAAAAAGAAGAAATATTTGAAATACTGTCGAGACACCAAACAAATTTTTTGCTTATTTAAGGGTGCTGAATTTGAAAATGACTTTACTTTTTCTTTGTTAGCGACACATTTTGCTGTACGGAAATGCCTCATTTTTTAAAAGAAAATCATTTTTTCATTTGTTTTCTGTATATATCATATTGAACGATGGCAATATTTCAAAAACTAAAATCGTAGTAACCTCACAATTCGTATTTAAACCAACACATTTTGGTCTGCTTATTAGGAAATACTAAATTTGTAATAACAATCAGACCCTAAGTAATTAAAAATAACACGGTTACCTATTCCCATCTTCACTGACTTATTCACATTTTTGTTTTGACAATAGATTCATATATATGTATACATTAAGAAATGGACAAAGTCCGACAACTTTATTTATTAAAGACATTTTTTATGTTTAACGTTCTTTTTATAGATACAAGTATTTAAGTAAATGCTCTGTTTATAATAAACAGTATTAAATAACATTTACCGGCCTGAATGTCCGAGAAATTTTCATAGAAAATATTCGTCCTTGGACAGGATTCGAACCTGGATCCTATACGGAACCGTCATTTACGCTGACGTGCCTAACCGCTCGGCCACCAAGTTTATAACCAGTAAATTCGACTTGGTCTACCGAACGATCCTTGGTGGCCGAGCGGTTAGGCACGTCAGCGTAAATGACGGTTTCGAATAGGATGCAGGTTCGAATTCTGTCCAAGGACGAATATCTTTTATGAAAATTTCTCGGACATTCAGGCCGGTAAATGTTATTTAATACTGTTTATTATAAACAGTGCATTTACTTAAATACTTGTATCTATAAAAAAACGTTAAACATAAAAAAATGTCTTTAATAAATAACATATATATAAAATATATATATATATATATATATATATATATATATATATATATATATATATATATATATATATATATATATATATATATATATTAACTGATAAACAGATTTTAAAACAGTTATTTTATAATATTAATGCTCTGTAAATTTACATTGAGCACTATTTTGTAAATTTCTTGCATCCTCTTCTTGCGTCCATACCACAAAACTCATTCAATAAGTCTAGCTTTGGTGGTTCTTGAGCTTGTAATAATTGAATATTATTAAGAATAGGAATATCGTGAGGCGATTCATTCAAAGTGTATTCTTTGTGGCGCGTAATTTCTTCTTGTGTTACAACTACCTATAAACTATTAATGTCTGGAGAATTCAAGCGGAGATATTGTGTTGAGAATTCAAACCCTGGAGTTTCATTTATCTGATTTGCTGCCCGCTAACAGCAGGTATTAAGATACTTTCTGTTTGGACAAGCTAACAAGGTGGTTATGTCAAAACGAGCAGCTAGGTTTTATCTACACGGAGAAATAAAAGAAATCAAACTTTGCTTTCAATAGAAAAAAAAGATGCTTTGCAGAATAAAAAGAAAGTGGAAATTACTGATGGAAAAGCTCGAATCCGAGAGTCCAAGCGTCACTACGGCGATAAAAATGATTGTGCAAATGAAAGCTCTGAGAATAGATATGTGGCACAAAGTGACGCCATTGATTAACATGGTTACTTCCATTAATTCGATAAGAAAGAGTCTACTATGAAAAGAAATAAAAGCCGAACTTGTTGAAAACAACGTATATAGTCAAAATCCTTATGTTATTAGTAAGAGGATAGACCAAAGTATTTCATGATAATTAATTTTTTTAATCCTCTCCAGAATGATCGACATTTTTGCTAAGTATCTTCTTTCTCTTGCGTCAGCGATCGATGTGTGGGCGGGGCAAGGATTACTTTAGTAAATTTTAGAGTCTATTTTGCGGTAAGAAACATTGGTTTAGTAATTCATACAAAAATAAAATAACTATCGTATTTAAATTAAATTTGCAGGACGATATTTAAGAATTAGTGATTTTTTTTAAAATTTCCTTTTTAGAAAATCCTTTTCTGTATATATATATATATATATATATATATATATATATATATATATATATGTATGTATTTACCTCCGTTGCCCGGATTAATTAATTTTATGAAATATCAAGAACGTAAAATTTCACCCTCTTCAAATTTTTATGGATAAAAGCAGGACTCGTTCGAGATTATTTATATTTTTTTTTTAAATAGACTCACCATTTACCGAAAATCCGCTCTGAATCGTAAAATACGAAATAAAATAAAAATAAGATTGTATGTAATTAGAAAAAAAATATTTATTGCTTTTATAAATAAGATATATTTATACATTATTGTCTGACGAAATAAAAAAAAAATCCATAAATAATGAATCTTTACAAGAATTGCTTCGATTTCTTAAAAAATTTCATTAGAATAATATATTAAGTGTTAAATCTTTTAAAATCCTCTATTAATTTCCCCCTTTTAAAGTAAAAAAAAATATTAAGTATAAACTATGTTTACCGATAATAAATAGAAAGGCATAGAACAAATCATGAAACACCAATAGTGTATAAAGATAAAGATTTTTCTAGATAGTTGTCTTCACACACAACAGTATCACAAAATAAGAGCGAAATCTGTATTTACATTATGCGTACCATTGTCCTCATCTTTGTCGCCATATTTGTCACAACGTTTCGGCCGTTGTACGCTCCGGTGGTTGGAATTTCGAACTGAACCCTTTATTTCGATCCCTGGGGTAGACTGTTCTAGTTCCACGTGCCATGTTTTGATGGATGTCAGTTATCAGTTATCTCCTGCTAATTTTCCCTCTGAAAGTTCTCCACTGCTTTAACCGGGTATTGAACTCACACTCTTTGGGTTTGTCACTGGATCTAACCAACGTCTTTATCCACGCCTGATTTTTCGACTTCTCCTCGCGTTACAGCTTTCTGGTGTTCTTGAAGCCTTACCTTGAGGGGTAGGACTGTCTCTCCTTTATATTCCTTTCCGCCGCTGCACGGGATAGCGTGGCTGACCACATATGGAGAGAGAAAGGAGATCACCGCCCCCTGTGGGATCATGTTGAGATCATAGATAGGGAACACCATTGGAAAATTCGTAAACTTAAGGAATCAGCACATATGCTAGGCCACAAAAATCTCCTGAGCCGACCAAGCATAGAAATAAATACAATATGGGAACCAGTAATAAGGAGTGCTAGAGAAAAGCAATGATGACAAAGTTGCAATATGAGCTCTGGTAAAAACATGGAATGATAACAGCAAAATTGCAATATGAGCACTGGTAAAAATGGTTGCTGAAAACATTAGGTTTATAATACCCAGAGATTCATACACAGATGTCCTCAAGGACACATGTCACAGTGGATAAAGGCGTTGGTTAGATCCAGTTACAAACACAAAGAGTGTGAGTTCAATACCCGGTTAAGGCAGTGGACAACTTTCAGAAGGAAAATTAGCAGGAGATAACTGATAACTGACATCCATCAAAGCATGGCACGTGAAACTAGAACAGTCTTCCCCAGGGATCGAAATAAAGGGTTCAGTTCGAAATTCCAACCACCTGAAGAAGGCCGGAGCGTACAACGGCCGAAACGCTGTGACAAATATGGCGACAAAGATGAGGACAATGGTCCGCATAATGTAAATACTGTACATAATACCTCATCTCAGAAATATAGACAGACTCAAGAGCGAAATCTATAGTAAATATAGAGTCAAAATATATAAGATTCAATCAAACATTAGATTACACATAATATTTTATTTTTTAAAGATTACTGAGTAAATCAAAATTATAAATGATAGGTTAGTACGTTATATTATTTTTTGAAGATAGAGCCCCGGTAGAATAATATTATTAGGTTGCTTCAAAAATAATGTCGTTTTCTCACATAGTAACATATGTGAGAAAACGACATTATTTTTGCACTAACCTACTAGATAAACACTAATCTGACATCAAGCTGTCAACACATTAAATAAACAGTTATCGACGTGTTAAAAAATGCATTTGTTCGATATTTTAAACGTTAAGTAAATAATAATTGTTTCAAATTATATTAATTATACTTTAAGTCAACTAATATTCCCGAAATGAACTTTCAGATAAGGTAATTTCATATTTGGATTTTTTTTGTTCAATAAAGTTACTTATATTGCAACGCGGGATAAATATACGTTAAAATCAAATATTGTAAGAAAAGAATCCCGTATTCAATTGAAATAGTGTAACGTATTTTGCTTATTGGAAATAACTAATTTACTCTATTAAATTAAAAGCTTCAAGAACATTTTTCATTTTTAAAAATTCATTTAGTATCCCGAATATGTGAAGGCACTACATTAAAATAATATATATGGAGTATTGCTGCCATATATGGTCTGGGGCACCTGTTTACCTCGGAGTTCTTGACAAGATCCAGAGACGGATATGTAATCTGGCGTCTCGCCTGCAGCCACTCTCTCACAGACGCGCCGTCGCCTCTCTCTGTCTCTTCTACAAATACTTTCATGGCAATTGCTCCGATGAGCTGCTTTCACTGGTCCCCAGTCTCCATGAATACAAGCTCCCTACGAGGCTGGCATCCCGCTCTCACCCTTAAACTGTAGAAACTTTTAAATGTAGCCGTCTCTTCTACTCCAATAGCTTCATACCTCGCACCTCTCGCCTGTGGAACACCCTTCCCAATGACTGTTTCCCTGATAGCTATAATCTCCAGCTATTCAAATGTAATGTCAATCGACATCTCCAGTTACTTTGATCTACGCACTATCCTTCCCTTCATCCTTTCTTCTATCACTCCTATCTGCTCCTGCTACAAATCTTCTGCAACCCCCCTGCATCCTAGTGGCTTCATGCCTTGCTCGGGGCGCAATGCTTAAAAAAAAAAGGTATATACTTCTTTTAGATATATACGTCTATTGCTATTAATTATCAAATTGTTAGTTTGCCTCCATCGACATGAATATGTGTCACTAAACGGACAATAAGCAAAGAAATTCATAGGAACAATGTAAAGTCAGCTCCCCTCGAAAAACCCCGCTGCTGTTGAAAAGACACAGAGAAGCCAGGTTGAAATTCGTTTGTGAAAATAAAGATAAGTCGTATTGGGAAAGATTATTATGGAAACCAGATGAAACCAAAATTGGGTTGTTTGGATCTGCAAAATAACTGAATATAACGTGTGAACTTTTCATATAATTTTGAAGCGCACGGTAATCAGAAATATTTAGGAAAATATTCTCAGTAATCTAATGTTTTGTTAAATCTTAGATATTTTAATCTGACAAAGAAAAGAGTACCGAGCTGTTACGTGACAATTGTCCTTCTTTACGGCAGTGAATGTTGGACGATTTACTCAAAGATGAAGACATGAATCGAGCCGACGGAGATGTGGTTTTACAGAAGGTTGCTAAGCATATCATGGGCCGTGCATGTGAGCAACGGTGAGATCTTGGAGAGGCTGCTAACGAAAAGAAGTTTCTGGGACACATAATGGGTAAGGAGCCCCTGGAGAATCTGATACTGACGGGTCAAATAGAGGGGAAGAGAGTCAAGGGAAAGTAGCGTGTGACATACTTGGCGAGCTTGAGCAGGTGGATGACAGCACGTGATCTGGGGGAGGAAGTAGAGGAAAGGAGGTTGCTGAGAGCCGCAAGGGATAGAGGGAGGTGGAGAGTCATGACAGCCTACATCCTGAAAGTACACGGTGCAAAAAAAGAAAGTGTAGTTTTAGAGGCGTTAAAATTGTGTGTGCGTGCGTGCGTGTGTGTATGTGCGAATTGATGGAATTAAGACTAAAGCTGAAATAGGTTTTATAATCGATTAGTGATAGAAAGATTAACCATGCTATCTGTCAAGATGACTAGCGTGCGGTCAAAGTTCACGGCGGATGCGGTCTGACCATTCTTAAAACATTATAATTAATGTGATTTCTGTTTTCTCGACCGTAATTCAAAATTACTAAGCCGATTTTCTTTTCAATATTTAATAACTGATGCAACAATTGCCATTTCCTTAGATTTATTAGAAATTCTTTAAACAAACGTATGTCGCAATGCTTTTAATCTTTTTTTTTTAATAAATTGTGCTATTATTATTTTTTTTTAACATTCAATCTTCGAAACATTAATTTTTAAAAAATCATCATGTAAATGGAAGAAAAAACAGGTAGCAGAAGGATTTCGAAGAAGTGAACTAAAATATTTCAAACAAAAAGTTATCTCTTTTCAAAATAACAAAAGAAAGACATTTTTAAATGATATCACCCTTCCGGATAGACGCGAACATAATTCATCACAGCTTCCTTTTCTTTAATATGCGCGAATAGCTTTGTGGACTTGGAAAAGAGAGTGTAGTTGCTTCTCTTCTATATATGTCATGGTCCGTCAGAACATCGGCGATCATGGCTCTCCACAATTTCTTGCCTCTTGTAGCTGTTAATAAATGTTGTCATCATGTTATTTTTCCTAAACCTTGTCCCGCCGTCGATTTCCTCAAAACCCTAACCATGTTATGTTGATAATTTTAGTTAAAAGTAGAAATCATTGAAAAATTTAATTCACCCAAGTTTTGGCAAAACCGGATCCCGTCTTACAGGTATTCTGTCCTGAATGGAAAAATGAAAGACGCAATAAAATTAAAACACTACTGAAACAGCCAAAGATGCCTTCCAAAAACTAAGCAATGTATTAAGAAATAAGAAAAATCTTATTTGAAAACGAAGGAAAACGTACTGAATTGTTACATGATATCTGTCATCCAACATGGCTGTAAATACTGAACAATCTCTTCAGATATGGAGAGACTTCAAGCAACAGAAATGTGGTTCTACAAAAGTATATTGAGGATAACATGTACTGAACATGAGAGCAACCACTAGATTTTAGAGCAAGGGGAATCAATATATATATATGTATGTATATGTGTATATATATATATATATATATATATATATATATATATATATATGAAGAAATTTAGTTTTAAGATGCGATATATTTATGGGAGAAACTGCTCAATATCAAAGATAGAGCATGTGTAAAAATAAAAGTGAACATAGAAGTCAACACTTAAAGGAGACAGTCTGTTTCATGCTGGAAGCAATCGTCAGACCTATGTTGACTTTATATATATATATATATATATATATATATATATATATATATATTTATATATATATTTATATATATATATTTATATATTTATATATATATATATATATATATTTATATATATATATATATATATATTTACGTATAGATATATTTACATATAGTTATATTTACATATATATATATATATATTAATATATATATATATATGTGTGTGTGTGTGTGTTTACATATATATTTTCATATATATATATATATATATATATATATATATATATATATATGCGTATGTGTGTAAATTAGATCAGCCGATTATACTAAAACTATATTTCTACACACACACACACATATATATATATATAAACATTATAAATTTATCCTACAATTTTGTACACACACACATATTTATTTATAGACATTATTAATTTGTCCTATAATTTCACACACACACACACACACACACACACACACACACACACACACACACATATATATGCATGTGTGTGTTTGTATCTGCTTTTCTCTATATTTTTGATTGGCCTTCTTTATCACTTACAACTCGTCCAGTTTTGAAAATCGCCTGCCATTAAAATCACATTATTTCCCCTAATGGGTTTCCATCAAAAGTTTAACTCTCCTTCAAAACTGACAAGTTTCATGCAAAATGCGCTACAAATACTTCCACTCAATTTCCCCAGCCCTGGTCGAGCTCCCGATGCCGTTCCAATGCAACGTTGCAAAATATTACATATTTGAACGCGAATAATGCCAGTATGTTTGTTGTCGGACAGGCTGAGTTCGTCTTGTCAGGTTTCTGTACGTACGCATCTCAAGAGCGCCTTCCCTTGACTGTGAAAAACAGTGGTGTTATATAGCTCTCCCAGTCCCAGACCCACGCTGACTATTGGCTAATACCTGTCCAGTATCATTCATATGCAAATAGGCAGCGCCACCTACTCTCAGTAAAAGGTTTACTCTCATCTGCCCTTTTGGAAAGGGGACGCAACTCTTGGTGCTTATAGCACCACATATAACCAACTGGGAATCTTTTATTGAGCTGTTTCGTTTCTCTGTTGCACAGATTCAGTCGACTGGGTACGTGTGGATTTTATATTTAACTGCACAATGTCATTATGTATTGAACCTCTGATACTATACGTACATAACTATCAACATTGAATAAGCCTAGCTTTGGAAAACTATGTAAATTATATAACAAGAAAGGTAGTGTTACGCGAATTTATTTCTTAGACTATTTTATGTCTGCTTATAAAATCAGCATAGAATTTTCCTTGAATTCGATTTATAACATTTGGAGAAAAAACATAAGCTATAAAGAAAGATAGTTTAGGTATGTTTACCCTGAAATCTGTCGATGTCTGCTCAGAACAAAATAGAAAATTCATGTATTTTCTTTTTCCTGTGAAACTGAGTGATATCATTCAATAATGTTGTCCTGAAAAAGACAGTTTATCAAATATAATTTCTGCTGACGAGAATTCCTTGCTTGAGCTGGAGCTGACTGGATATACAGGCGGCCGATGTCAAGATGGAACAGATTGGGACAATGCTAATTAGCCGGCTGTAAATGCTGCTACTCTTGAGTAGAACTGCTACTAGAACAGATACTACACTTTGATCATTGACATCTTCTTCGCGAAAAGTTTTTCATTTTCTAAAGACATTCTTATATCCCGAATCAGTTTTTCTATAGTTGCTCATTCTGGAATATAAAATTTTATTCTTCCCGGTGTTTTCTTTTTTTTTTTTCGAAAAGTAGAAGTGCCGGCAGATTACGACAGAGCTATCAGGAGCCATAAAATATTTATTATTAGGGATTTTTCCTGAAGTCTGTTGATGCCTGCTTACAGAATCAGCATAGAAAATCCATGTATTCTCTTTGAAATTGAATGCTAAAATTTACCACTATTTAGGGGAAAAGGTAACTGTTGTCCTGAAACTGCTGCCTAGGATGGCCTGCCAGAGACCGCTGGCTGGCGGGAGCGGCGGCCGATGGCGAGACGGAGCTGCGGTTGATGTTGACTGGCTGGAAATGCTGCAGCTGGCGGGTGGGGCACTGGACCGACACTTTCGTTCTGGAACAGATACTACATTTTGATCCTAGACATCATAGACGAGGAATGTTTATTTTAATTTTTTTTTTTTTTTAATTTTTAATCTTTTTTATATGCTGAATCAATTTTACAAGATTCGTTGATCCTAAAAGTTGAAATGTCTTCTTTTTTTGTTATTTTTTTATTTTATTTTTTGCTAAACGGGAGAGAGCTGGATACAGGATACGACACAGTTATCAGAATCCATAAAACAAACTGTTATTTAAGATTTCTTGCTGAAGTCAGATGATGCCTGCATAGAAAATCAGCATAGTAAATTATTTTCATTTTTTTTAACTTGAATGATAACATTCAGCACTGTTGGGGAAAAAGTTAATTATCCGAAGACATAAAGCAGACCGTTCTTTACAAATCTGTTATTTTTTTTTTTTTTATTTATAAATTTCTCTCTTTTCTTTTTCGTAAAGACATTGCCGACGGTTGATAATTCGAAAGCTTTTAATCAGCTTTCTCTTTAAATCAGTATCCTTGTGAGCGTTCCAACAGCGCATGAAAAATCAGTTTTGATTAAGTTCAAATTTTGCGAATTGGCTAAAAGTGAGAGTGTCAGGTTCCAGCGGAGTGACAGATTCTATGAAGGTTGGATAAAAAGCTATAAGAATATAACAAAGAACAGCTTCAGATTAAAAACGTTTAAATCCTTATTATTCTTCCGCTTTGCGTTTAAAGATTAAGATGAATTTTACGTTCAGCCATGTCCCTCAAAGAGAAAATATCTTCGGGCCGAAAAAATAATTAAAAAAAAAATAGGAACAAATAAATTGAAAATAAATATAACAAAGAGACTGTTTGGTTTTGTCGATCGGAAAGAACATGCTGTTCTGCGTGAAGCATTAAACATCAATTTCTGTGGAAAAAATACACTGTAGTGGCCGCTAACAGAGTTTGGATCTTGACAAACAAGTCTGATAGATTCCATGTCCCTCAAAGAGAAAATATCTTCGGGCCGAAAAAATAATTAAAAAAAAAATAGGAACAAATAAATTGAAAATAAATATAACAAAGAGACTGTTTGGTTTTGTCGATCGGAAAGAACATGCTGTTCTGCGTGAAGCATTAAACATCAATTTCTGTGGAAAAAATACACTGTAGTGGCCGCTAACAGAGTTTGGATCTTGACAAACAAGTCTGATAGATTATCTAATTTCTTTCTCACTTATTATTAACACTACTTACATTTGAAATAGTGAACTTATTTTTGTAGTTATCAAAATATATCGGCCGTTGTGCCCTCTGCCCTCCAGCGTGCATATCAGCTGTAACAGTAAAATTGTCCGAATCGTGTAAAAGAATGCCATAATTTTTCCATCCCACAAAATGTGTAATATCTAAAAAACCCACTATACTAAATACTGTACATAATACCTCATCTCAGAAATATAGACAGATACTAATTAAATTTATTCTTTTCCAGATCTGTATCAATCTTGACGCCATAGCCTACGAATCACTGAAAATCTCTTTGAGTTATTCAGCTAGAAATCGAACAATTTAACAGGGCCCACTGTCTTCCCAACTGTACAATGGTGTGGGGAAGAGTATTCAGTAATGGTACCAACATTCATATTCTGGCTTCCGTCTTCAAAGTTCATTGAAGAATCAACAAGAGGTGGTGAATAAATTTTAAAAAAAGAGGAAGAATAAAAATTGAATCGAGAGGTTACAGCAGCAAGAGGGTTCATCATTTCAGCTTAAGCGATTAATACATTCTTATTGTTCAAACAAGAGTCCTACAGTGTTATAAAAACCTCGGATAATTCCAGTAAGATATCTTTAATCATTTCTAAGATATAACGGTACAACATCTTAATCTAACAATTGAACAATTATCATGTTACACAATTTGGACAATTTTCCTCTGATAGCAGATATATCGATCCGTGTAATTTACAAGGAATTCCGAACTGAACAATTTATTTAATATTCAGCCAAGATTGTTCTTTTTATACTGGCCATGTTAAGGATATCTAGTCTAACTCCTATTTTTAGTACTGTTCAGTTATTTCTCGCCATGTTTTCGCTGAGTCCAATACACACTACCATGTCTAGAGATTGATCTCACAATTAACATTATTTAAGCATTTAATCCCCAAGCAAGGCAGGACGCCGTTATTACACAGGGTTTGCAGAGTGGGAACGAGGGTAAAGAGGTGTGATGGAGGAAAGAATGAAGAGACAGGCAGGGGATAGTTCAGGGTATCAGGAGATGTCGATTGACATTAAAACTGAATAGTTGGAGATTATAGCTATGAGGGAAACAAGTAATAGGAAGGGAATTCCACAGATGGGAAGTGCGAGACACGAAGCTATTGGAGTAGAGGAGACGGCCACATTTAACCGTTTCGACAGTGAAAGGTTGGGATCGTGATGCCAGCCGAATAGCACACTTAAATCCATGCAGTCTGGGATCTAGCGAAAGTAGCTCGTCGGATCAGTTACCGTGAAAGTATTTGTAGAAAAGACAGGAAGGTAACGGCACGTCTGTGAGAGAGCCAATGAAGACGAGATGCCAGATCAGGACCGAGCATATTGCATATCCGTCTCTGGATTTTGTCGAGGACCTTAAGGTGAACAGCTGGGTCACCAGACAATATATGACAGCAGTATTCCATGCAAGAGAGAATGGTTAATTTGTAGATTTGAAGGATGGACTCAGGCGAGAAAAACTTTTTGGCGCGACACAGGGAATCAACTTTCGTGCGGTGGATGAAGCTATTGATTTAATGTAATTGTTCCATCTCAGGTCAGCGGACAGGGTGGGACCAAGCAGTCGCAAAAAGATGCTCTCGTGGAGTTGAGTATCAGGCATTCTAATGAGCGGCAGATATAGTTCCATGTAGTTAATAATAGAGAGGAGTTTTGTCTTAGAAGCATTAAAGTTAACCAGCCAATTACTCCCCCAGTCTACAACCGATTGGAGGTTCTTTTCGTGACTAACGGTCACGTTAGTTTTGTCAGCGATACCAGATTTGTTATTGAGGCAAGAGTAATAGTAGTGTCGACAACAAAGATGCCTACTTGGGAATTAATGAGATCGAGGAGATCGTTAATGAAGATAAGAAACAGGGTAGGGCCTAAGATAGATCTTTGGGGAACACCTGCGTTTGTGGGAAAGAACTGGAGGAGAATCCATTAAGGATGATCTTCATTCCACGGTTTGACATGAATAATAGTATTAACTCAAATAATCGACCTGAAATTCCGTATCCCTTAATCTTACGGAGGCCGGCATGCCAAACCTTATCAAATTCTTTAGAATTATCTAGAGCCACAGAACGAGCTTCTCCATTATTGTGGATTGCTCGGTAAACAATTTCAATTATGGCTGTAGAACCGGCAAAGCGAAAGACATATTGCTTATCAGAAAGATGATCATGGTATATACATATTTAACCACTTCGGCGTTGATTAAAGCTTCAAAGACATTGTCGAAGAATGGTAGAGGGACTGATAGGACGGCAGTTAGATGGGTCAGAAGGGTCTCCAGATTTCTTAACGACCGGTACAATAGATGAGGACTGTTACGAAAATCACTAACTAACGTCTTAATCAACTGGCAATTAGACATGTTATGCCTAGATATGGGAATCTTCTGTCATAAATTAAATAAAATGATCAGTTTGGAATTCATAGGTTTCTCTGATTTATATGCACCTGATGAAGGCCCTATCTCATACCTGCTGAAACGTTTGCTAACAGAAAGAAAGATGAAGGCAATAGCCTGAATTCAAATAGTTCAAACATAGATTGTTCTAACATTTTATCAGGAAATCCACCGAATATAACGTTTGGGAGCCACTCAAGGTAGATTTGAAATGGTAATAGTGAGTAATGTGTGTTATCTAAACGAAAGCATATTTGTAGGAAGTGAAGATTATGAAGATGAAATTTGTAGATAACAATTGATACATGAGTAGTATAGGCAAACTCAGTTGTGTTCAAAGAACGCCTACGAGGTATCTATTCTAGAAAGTTGCAGTTCTTGAAGAAAACTGACATTTAGAACATGAAAGAAATGAGAGTGAATCGAATCAGTGGAAGACTCATGGTCTCTCCTACATGTACAATTTTTAACAACTGGAACTGAAGTGTGGTGTGAGCTTATTTATTGCGATTTTTTTATTTAATTTCTCTAGTATATTTTTGGCACGTCTGTCATCAAGAAACTGACCTTTGTGTCATTGCAGCATATATTCTTCGAGTTTATTCGTTACCATTTTAATTTTTTTTCTTACTCTATTCAATTTAATGTTTGTAAAGTTATTTCTTCTCTCTACGGAGTTTTGTTTTTCTACGACTTAAAGACTCTTTGAAAGAGAATTAAACCAAAAAATATTTTAAGAATGTTTGTAGAGACGATAACGGTTTAAACATACAAGTTTTATTAATTAATCCATAGCTGGGGGTGTAAGAGGTGAATTCATATATTTCCCAATAGATTTTGCGTGTAAATGATTTTAATAAACCCAACTGGAAATGGAAGACGACACGACGATAACTAATTCTGAGCCTGTAAGCGTTCTGAAAGCAAAGGAAGTATTTGTCGCAGATTACTTCCACAAGACAAAGAAGAATCACTGTAAGTCCAGACTCGAATATCGTGGGTAGAAAGAAATGCTGAAAACTCGATTCGCCGGTACTATTTTAAATCACAATGCGTGTAACCAGTCAGAAAAATAACTCACTCTCTGACAAACGCCGAAACCAAAAATCCCCGAATTTTCCCCTCCCGAATTGAGAACACCAACTCCTTTTATCGGCAGAACCTATTTCTTCCATTCGTCGACAGGTGGGATAGGATTTTCCGTAATTTGCATATCAAAATACTTTTATAGCGACTTCTGCGACTGACTTGTTTTTTCTTTAATTCAATTATTCCATTTTCATCATGTTATGCGGAATACGTGCCCCTCTGTTTGGTAAGTGGTTTTCTTTTTCGACACTTTTTCCGTCGTAGAATACACGCGGCACGCTGTCGCTTGGTTTGACGAGGTAAGTCGCCGTTTTCTTCGCTATAGAGCCATTATCCATTAAACCAACTACACATCTAAGCATATAGCACTTGGTATTTCTAAGCGCTCACCAACTAGCTACTGACGTAGCTTAAATCCGCCCGTAAGCTATCTGGCATTTCAACATGGTGTGTCTGTAAGCGCTTTTATGTAGTGTTAATCATTTCTTATTTTTGTGATTTCCCTTTGTGTTTGTGTTTTATTTTATCTGACTTTTTTACAGTTTCGTTTCTTCCTCAACAGTTTCGTTTCTTCCTCAACATTTTCGTTTCGTCTTCAACTGTTTCGTTTCGTCTTCAACGGTTTCGTTTCTTCCTCAACAGTTTCGTTTCGTCTTCAACGGTTTCCTTTCTTCTTCAACAGTTTCGTTTCGTCTTCAACAGTTTCGTTTCGTCTTCTACAGTTTCGTTTCTTCTTCTACAGTTTCGTTTCTTCTTCAACAGTCTTTCTTTTGCAATTCTTTCTTATCCACAAACTAATTTCCAATATTGTCCCGAGCTTTCTTCATTTTATCACGATCTGATTCTCTTTTCTTCTCACTCTTTTCAACCATTTCTAAATGACACAGCGGAGCAGCAGAGAGATTAAATCGGCAATGTTTCATTTTTCGGCTGTTATCTACGTCAAGAGTAAAGCACCTATTTTATGCTAACAAATAATGAATTGACGATCGAAATAAGGAGAATAGATAACATTATTTTTTCTCTCTGAGCATTTGCTCAACTTTGTAAGAAATGGAGATTAGAGGGTAAATGTCAAAGAAAGAAGAGAAAACGTGGTGTAATGTTATCTAGACTCTTCCAAATATTTTCAGGCCAAAATCCGAACAGACATCCTTGAGAGATAGCAGCAACCAGACATGAATACGGTTTTACGTAATCAAATCGTTTAATCCCGAGGTTTTCTCATTTATTTTGACTTAGACGGTCGACTACTTGAACATGACACATTGAAATAGCATTTTGAAGTATCGATATAGATAAAGCCAAGTTGAAAAAAAAATATCAGTCCAACATTAAAGTGATTAACCATCATCAAGCTGTTATATATACAGCAAGAGGAAACAGATATTCATACACATACTAATTTTAAATTTATTTTATTTCCAACTAATGAATAAACATACTATGCATATAACCAACTGTACACAGTTACGTAATAACTACATATATATTCTGTTTCATATCTGAACGTAAACAGAGACAATTTTCGGGAATAGATAGAAATTTAATTAAAAGCATATTAGGATGGAGGGCGCATTTTTTCTCACAAGATCTTTCGAAATATTCAGGCCGGTAGATGCAAATAAATAAATATACTATTTGTAAATAAATAAATACAGAGCATCTATTAAGGTAAATTCTGTAGCAAGATGAAAGCTGAGTGTTCTTTCCATTAAAGGATTTTCAGAACATGAAAAACGACGTTCATCCCTCAGAGTTTTACATATATATATATATTCCTTTTTATAGATACAAATATTTAAGTAAATACTCTGTTTATAATAAACAATATTTACCAGCCTGAATGTCCGAGAAATATTCGCCCTCCGACAGGATTCGAACCTGTATCCTATACGGAACCATCATTTAGTCTGACATGCCTTTAACCGATTTGGCCACAGAGGTGAGCCCAGTTAGCAAAGGTCGAATTTACTGCATCTGAACTTCAATCTTCTATGAAACTATCACGTACATTCATATCTGCTCATGGCGTATCAAATGTAAACAAATGACATAACACATTATGAAATGGACAAAGTCCGACAATTATCTTAAGATATTTTTATGTTTATACATTCTTTTTATAGATACAAATATTGAAGTAAATACTCTATTTATAATAAACAGTATTACACAACATTTACTGACCTCAATGTCCGAGAAATTCTCACTGACAATCTTCCTCCTGCGACAGGATTCGAACCTGTATCCTATACGGAACCGTTATTAAGCTTAACGTGCCTTTAACCGATTGGGCCACAGAGGAGCGTTCGATTAGCAAATCGGTTAATGGCACGTCAAGCTAAAGGACTGTTCCGTATAGGATACACGTTCGAATCCTGTCGGAGGACGAATATTTTCTGTGAAGATTTCTCGGACATTCAGGCCAGTAAAAGTTGTTTAATACTGTTTATTATAAACAGAGTATTTACTTAAATATTTGTATCTATAAAAAGAATGTATAAACATAAAAATGCCCTAAAATAATTGTCGGACTTTGTCCATTTCATTATATATATATATATATATATATATATATATATGTGTGAGGAATCTAAATAGACTAATAATAAAAAAAAAACGAAAGAATATTAATCTACAACCCAGTGTGTCTAAAGATTTTAATTTTTTTATTGTTCAATATATATATATATATATAACCGTAGTCCTTAAATATCCCCTGAAATTTTTTTATCCAATTTTGTTAAAAAATTATTTGAATTCTAATTAAATCTGTAACGTGTGCATACTGATGGGCCGTTTTATGAATATGGCATCTAAGTGTCAAGAGTACCAACACAAAGATACGATGTGACTTGTTTCGGGACGCTTAACATACAACTGTTCGCCTGACGTTCTTTCATTTTTACCGAAATGAGCCTAACTGTTATATAAAAAGTAACGTTCTGAAAAAAAAAAAATTGTCTAGAAGTTGATAAAATGTCTAAGCTGCATTATTGGTGAAAGCACACGATGAAAATTATATATTAGATAAAAGAAAAAAAAAAGAATGTAATCCTTGATGCATGGAAAACAAAAAAAGACAAGAAAAAAATAAAACTGACTGACCTTTGCAAAAGAAAGATGGGATAAAAAAATGAAAAAGAAAAGAAAAAAAAGAAAAATGAACATAACGGCGAAGAATAAATCAAATCTTAGACAGTGATATAAAGACAATATAGGAAAGTATATAAACTAAAAATTAATGAGTTCAAAAGAAGAACGAAATATATAGAGAAAACAATAATAAAAAAAGACATCAACAAGCAAATGTAATTATAAGACTACTTCAAAATTAATTAGTTTAATTCTTAGCCAACTGTAAATATTCAGTTCACGTTTCTTGTGTCATATCTCTGATTTCCCCGTGTTTTAGAGATTACATAAAGACACCCGAATTACTTCGATATGAAGAACTACTTCAAAATTCTTTTACATATTTCACCCTAAGCAAGACACAAAAGAGCAAAAGAGAGAGACAAAGTGTGAAAGAAACTGACAAAAATCATATTTCTTCTTTTATGTACGATCGTGGGCCTCCAAAACTTTCTCACCCATGTAGCACAATAAATTTTATCATTTTGTCATTTATCCCAAACTCTGTTCTGCCATCCATTTGCTCAAAATCATCAAATATGTTACACGCTGCTTTACTTTATTCCACGTTACATCAATCTGTCTCGAGAGTAACAGACTTTCCAAGACCTCCTTCCTCATTACGTGGCCCAGACACCTCAATTGTCACTTATAATATTAAATATAAGTTTCCTTTTTATCTTCATTCTCTTCGAATCCTGGTTTTGGCTGAAATTTTTAGCCCATAGTATCCTCAGCATCTTTCTCTACAACTACATATCTCTTGCTTCCAGTCTCTCCTTCATCTTTGCGGAGAATGTGCAGCATTTGCTTCTATACAGGAGGTCAGATATCACGTAACAGTTCAGTAATCTTTTCTTTTGTGCATCTAAAGAAATACTATTTCTATATAAACAAATTTCTGTTGCTTAAAGTCTCTATTTCATCTTTGCGGAGAATGTGCAGCATTTGCTTCCATACAGGAGGTAACATATCCCGTAACAGTTCAGTAATCTTTTCTTTTGTGCATCTAAGGAAATAAACTTTCTGTATACTCACATTTCTGTTGCTTAAATTCTCTTCTTCATCTTTGAAATTGTCCAACATTCGCGGACATACAGGAGGACAGACATCACGTAACCGTTCAGTAACGTTTATTTTTTGTTTCTCACGAAATAATCTTTGTGTAAGAAACAGATCTGTTGCTTCAAGTCTCTTCTTCATCAATGGCCACATACTCTGTAATACAAGAGGACATATACCATGTAACAATTTAGTAAATTTCCTGTTTGTTTCTATCGAAATACCCTTTCTGTATAAACACATTGCCTTGCTTCAAGTCTCTTCTTCAGCATTGAAGAGATTGTCCACATTCCCTGTAATACAGGAGGACACATATCATGTAACAGTTCAGTAAATGTCCTTTTTGTTTCTATCGAAATACCTTTTCTGCATAAACACATTTGACTTGCTTAAAGTCTCTTCACCTTTTAGGAGATTGCCCAGCATTCACTGCCATAGAGGAGGTCAGATATCACGTAAGAGTTCCGTTATATTTTCTTTTTTTATTTCTAACGGAATACTTTTCCTGTATAAACACATTTCTGTTGCTTCATGTCACTTCTTCATCTTTGAGATTTCCAGCATTTGCTTCAATACAGAAAGTCAGATATCACGTAACAATTCAGCAATCTTTTCTTTTTTTTGTTCCTAACGAAAAACTCTTTCTGCATAATCACACTTGCTTCAAGTCTCTTCATCTTTGAG
>OZ010601.1:19537638-19590138 GCA_963932145.1 Acanthosepion lycidas | reverse complement strand
TTTTTGCACCAACCTAATATATATGTATACGCATAACCATATATATACGCATACATATACCTACAAACACAAATGTATATATATATATATATATATATATATATATGTATACATATATATGTATATGCGACGAGAGAACGCTCTCTCTCTCTCTCTCTCTCTATATATATATATATATATATATATATATATATGTGTGTGTGTGTGTAGGTTTTCTTTAGATACTGCAGTTCAGACGACTCTTCCACAATGTCATGATGTCGCTTCTACAATTAAGCGAATGTTATTCACGTAAAATTTGTAGTTTGATTTGATACAAATATATAATACACGTAAATCTTTCCAAAACTTCGTAGCTTGATACTCATAACCAATTTCAACTTAATTTGCTTCCTTTTTCATACTCTTAATCCTACATTTTTCCATTAAACTTCTACCTGCAAAAATATTTTTTCCTTTCTGGAAATAGAGTGTAAGAATTGTCCGACTGTTCTGTATGTCCGAGGGTTGCGATTATTCTGCAAATTTATTGTTTTTTTAAATATGTTATTATCATTTTTATTATCGCCAGTCCGTCTGCTCCTGTTACAATCTCATATATATTGGACGATTCCGTTTTGATCACGACGCTGTTTTGTTTCAGCGAGATAATAACAAAGGGGTCGATAAAACTCTCATGTTTTTAAAGTCTACTTCAGTGAAATAGAAAACATGTTAGTTTTTCTTTTTTCCTTTCTTCATTTGATTTTTCATTATTGTTCGTGATCGGAAGAAGAAGAAAATAAGAAAAAGTAGAAGAAAAGAAGAAAACAATACTAAGATGGTGAAGAATGATAAAAGAAGCAGAAGAAAAATGAAGAAGAAAAAGAGTAGAAAAAATAAAGAAGAAAAGGAGTAGAAAAAATGAAGAAGAAAAAAAGACGGCGACGGAGAAAAGTAGAAGAAGAAAAAATAAAGAAGAAGAAGAAATGAAGAAAACTATAATAAGTAGGTGAAGAAGAAAAAGTGAAGAAAAATGTGAAAACAATAAGAAGATGGTAAAGAAGAAGAATGAAGAAGAAAAATGAAGAAAAAGAAAAAATAAAACAAAACAAGATGTAGAAGAAAAGAAGGAGAAGAAAAATGACGACAAAGAAGAAAAGAAAACAATAATAAGATGGCGGAGAAGAAATAAAGAAGAAGAAAAATGAAAACGAAGAAGAAAAGAAGAAAATGAAGACGAAGAAGAAAAGAATAAAACAATAATAAGATGGCGAAGAAGAAGTAAAGCAGAAGAAAAGTGTAGACAAAGAAGAAAAGAAGAAAAAAGAAGACGAAGAAGAAAAGAATAAAACAATAATAAGATTGCGAAGAAGAAGAAAAGGAGTAGAAAAATGAAGAAGAAGCAAAGAAGGAGTAGAAAAAATGAAGAAGCAAAAAAGGAGTAGAAAAAATGAAGAAGAAAAGAAGACGGCGAAAGAGAAAAGTAGAAGAAGAAAAAATAAAGAAGAAGAAGAAATGAAGAAAACAATAATAAGTAGGTGAAGAAGAAAAAGTGAAGAAAAATGTGAAAACAATAAGATGGTAAAGAAGAAGAACAACAACAATGAAGAAGAACAAAAATGAAGAAAAAGAAAAATAAAGAAAAGAAGAAGAAAAAATGAAGAAAAAGAAGAAAAGAAGTAACATATTATAAAAAGAAGAAGGCGTCTATCACTGAACGTTTCTTAATCGTATCCCTTCTACCCAACATCATTTTCTGAGCAAAATAAAGGGTTCAGTTCGACATTCCAACCACCTGAAGAAGGCCGGAGCGTATAACGCCCGAAATGTGGTGATAAACATGGCGACAAAATGAGGACAATAGTCCGAATAATGTAAATAATCTACATAATACCTCATCTCAGAAATATAGACATACATTGTTCTCTCTCGTCTGATTCTCACAAATTATTATTGATCACATTTTCACTTCCTCAGACAAACTACATTCTTTGGTTTCGCTAGTTCTAACATTCACGGCTAGGTCTGTCCATGCCACTAACAATGTATCAAATCACCCACATTCTCTCCGTATTCCCTGGGTGAGAAGTAAGTTCAACTGGAATAACGTCTTCGCGCGAACCACTGCCCTGTGAAACAGACTCCCATGAGGATGTTTCTCAAATCACTAAATTATCTCACTGCTCCATCCCTATTACCATGGTAAGTGTTTGGATGCACTACATCCATGGGTCCTGCCAGGTCTAACCTTCACGGCTAGAACCCGGCATACACATACATAGTACAATACCACTAAAAGTCCCTCCTTATTCCATAGGAAAGATGTAACTTCCACTCAAACAGCAAATTCCCGCGAACCACTGACCTGTGGAACAGATTCCCAAGAGAATATTTCTCCGATCACTACAACCTGTAAAAGACTAGAGTTAAACGTTATCTTCACCTCCTACCCGGATAAACTGCTCCTTAACATAACCCTATACACCAATTGTCCGCCCGGACCATGTACAAGGTGAACCTTCTGTAAAATGAAAAATCTCCGCACAGATGAGGAAGATAGTTATTACAATAGACACGCGTTACTGGAAAAGGGTGCTGAAAAGACCATGGCTAACATATTTGAGTAACGAAGAAGTTTTAAGAAAAACTAAAACAAAAAAATAGCGTTTTAATTAAAATCAGAAGGCTACATGTAATGAGGACGGTAGTCTTAGAGAATATGATACTCACATTATATAACAAAGGCAAGAGGGACAGAGAAAAGCAGATGAGTTACCTACATATTTATATAAATGTTTTATAGCATACCTGCGGACGATAACGGCTATGTCCCCATTCACATAATTACAGTAGTACCGTACGTTGGTCTTCAGTTGGAGATTCGTCTCCAGCTGTGCTGGTCCAACTCTCTATCTCCGGGCAGAGACGATCTCCAGACGATGCTATGTCGATGCGCAGATTCTCGTCTCGGGAAACAGCTACTCGACCTCGTTTTTACGTGGTCTACGGGCAAATTTTGACCGAGCCCGTATAGCCCATATTAAATTCTGACCGCGTGGGACGGCTGGTAGATATCCTGCAGTTAGATTCGTCTCTAGCTGTGCTGGTCAAACTCTCTGCCTCCAGGCAGAGAGGATCACCAGACGAGACTATGTCAAAGAGCAGAGTCTCATTTCGGGAAAGATCTACCCGATCCCGTTTTATACGGAGTCTAGGGGAAAATTTTGGCCGAGGCTACGGGCTCGGACACTCCACATTAATTTCGGCCTCGTGTCACATGTCAGCGCGTGAGCCGGTTGGTAGTTATCCTGCATTTGGAGATTCAATGTGAAATTCACTTAACTCACTTCTAGCAGTTGACTACTACATGTACGCGTCGCTGGTGAATCATATATATGTTGTTCTTTTCCTAAGTATTGTCATTTATTATTAGGTTGGTGCAAAAATAATGATGTAATAATGTCGTTTTTTTTTGCCGTTAAAAATACGTCAAAAAACGACATTATTACGTCATTATTTTTACACCTTCGATTATTCTGTTCAGTAACGTACCCTAGGTTACAACAGAATGAATGACAGAATATTGGTATAGAACAGATGGTAAAATGGCTAACGTTACTAAGAGCCACCAAAAATGAACTTATAAAGAGCTATGATCAACCAGGTCCTGAAGGGACGCGTTATACATAGCGCTATCCATTTTGTCATTAACATAGTAAGAGTTAATATGCATGGGAAAAAATATGACTTGTAGGTAAATTTATGTTCTTCCGTGTCAACATATTTTCGAGAGAATTTTCCTGACTATGATGTTCTTGAAATGCATATGAAGCAGGATTGCAGAAGCAGAAATGAGAATATTTTTAGCGTGCAAATAATTTGGCAATCAGAGAAAATTTATTATTTAATTATTTTGGTCATATTTGAATAATTTTCAAAAATGGTTTGGCAGATGCAATGCATTCGGAATAAATTTATCTTTTTATTTACCAATTCAAAATTTAATTTTATCCAAATGATTACCTTTTGCTGAAAATTGTCAGCAATTTGGTGACAACTTTTATTTGACAATTTTTATTTATCTTAACGGTAATGATTTTATCTTAACAGTAATGATTTTATCTTAACGGTAATGATTTTATCTTAACAGTAATGATTTTATCTTAACGGTAATGATTTTATCTTAACAGTAATGATTTTATCTTAACGGTAATGATTTTATCTTAACAGTAATGATTTTATCTTAACAGTAATGATTTTATCTTAACGTAATGATTTTATCTTAACAGTAATGATTTTATCTTAACGGTAATGATTTTATCTTAACGGTAATGATTTTCTAGATATCGTGAGTTTCTCAACAGTAAATTATTAACAGAAATAGGAGTGATTACCAAGGACACACACACATTCTCACATTTACACCCCCAATTGGTTAATAGAGATATACCCAAAAAGTATATTTTTAATTCTGATTTCATATCGCCACTTGAACTTTCGGAAAAAAAGGTAACGTTTTGTTTTAAATTTCCCTAAAAAATTATTTTTATTACCAGTTACGAGCCATCGCTTAAGAAAATACAATGATAGCATTGAAACATCAAAGCTTTTGTGTAGCGATATAAAATGTTTTTTATAATAATCACATATAATAAAAATATTATAATAATATTTTGTTCTACTTTGTACTGAGCACTTTTTAAAAAAGTAAATGCTTAAAACTGTGGATTTTTTTCCCATATTTTTTTCTGTTATTTGGACACACGCGCGCACAGACCCCCGCGCGCGCGCGCGATTTCCCTTAAATTATTGAAGATTAATGTTGGCTGGAAAGCGTGAAGCCGGAAGAGTGTTTCCCAAACGAGAAATGCAAGAAAAGAAACTGTTACCATAAAACTTACGGTTAAATTGAGACAATTCAACTGAGCTTTGATGAAACCTTACCGACAATCGAGGACGGCGCTTAAATTCATTAAGTCTATGTAACATAGAATCGAATTCACCCGATCACGTACCATGAAAGTGCAGAGTGTACCCCAAAAATTTGACATCATTTCGCATGCTAATAATTTTGGCAATTCTTGTTGAATTAATCTCAAATTTTCAAAGAATGTGTGGTAACAGATCAAGATTTTTTATTGAATGAAAGAGGACATTACGGGCATATCTCAATGGGAATCTGCCAAAGAGATGGATCGGGCGTGGTGGAGATGAAGACAGTTTTCTGATGAAATGGCCGCCACGGTCACCGGACCTATCCACGTGAGTTTTTTTATGGGGATATGTGAAGGGACTGTTCTATGTCTCCCCTCTTCCTGTGAACTGAAGCAGAGAATCACGTCCGCATTGGATAATGTTACTGCAGACATGCTACAGCGTGTTCGGCAAGAGCTTAACTACCGACTTGACGTGTGCCGTCTCACAGGCTGTACACATATTGAACACTTATGAAATCGATCACATAATAAACTTATGATGTTCAACACATAACTGTTCAATTTCATTTAGCTAGACTTAATAGTTTTCAAGATAATTGTTTTCAGAATTATGTCGAATTTTGGGGGAGACTCTTTATTTAAGGAACATCACATGTACGTTACATTACGTTGGGGAGAAAGTGACTGAAGCCAAGATGCCAGTTCAGGACAAATAATATTGGAGAGGGCGGGCGCCAATTCAGGCGCACATTTCTTTAAGACAATGGCTTGTATCCCATCTCCACCACTAACCTTGTGGGGATCTAAATTAGAGATAATACCCAATACCAATGAGGGGGTTATGTGCAACATGCTCAATAGGGCCTCAGTTCTAAGAGGGAAATCGGGTATGGGTACACCGAATGAGTTGAGCATTGAATTGAATGAAAATTTTCGAGCAAAGCATTCAGTCTTGTCGGCAGAGGAGGTCACGACATCAAACTGGTTGAAAAAAGGAGGTATAGAGGATTTGCTATTGTTAACTACGCTCTTGCAGAGACGCCAATAATCCTTGGAGCCGAATTTGGGCTATGCAATACGTTTCTTTCATTCGAGCAGCAAATAGTGACTTAGCTTCGTTGAGGACACGCTTACACACCTTACGGATAGAGGAAAAAGGCGTCTATTGCAGTCGGACATGTCGCTACGATATAGGTGGAGGAAGTGGTTCCTATGAGCAATGGCGGCTGAGCAAGTAGCGGAGAACCAAGGGGAGAAGCGCGATTGTACCTTATATTTCCTTGAGGGGATGAAAGCGTCGATTCCAGCTTTAACCCAGGATGAGACCTCAGAATGACATTCTTGAACGATGGGAGCGTAAAGACAACATCCCAGAAGACATCGCAAAGAAAATCAAGGAACGAGTCCCAGGTTGCTCGTTGATAGCAGAACGAGGTTCTAGGGATAGGAGGTTCTTTGCAGGGGGCGAAGTTGAAGGAGATGTTGACAGAATGAAAGAGATGTTGACATATATATATATATATATATATATATATATATATATATATATATATATATATATAATTACATGAATCATTCATGCAAAAAACAAACATGGAGGTTAATGATTTAAATGGCGAGAATACATCTTCGCAAACAATTTCAATAAGTTACACTAACCCCGAACCTGTATATGAATGATATGATCCCTGTTTATAAATTCCAGTTTCATAAGGTCTTTTTTTTTATTATTTAAAAGCTTTTATCTGTTCCTACAGACATCCTCAGTGTTGGAAATAGATTTGTTCTTGTTTTTTACTTCTCGGTAATAAGAGGACAACGAAAATATAGATGTAATCCGAAAAAATGCTATGAGAAATGTGTTATTGCTTTGGAACGTGCGGTCTCAATGCTGAGTTTCAATTTGAAATTTTAAGGTTGTGCGTTTTTGTACAAATATAGTAATAAGTTAATTATTTTTACTGGTAGGTTTTCCTTCAATGTGGCATGAACTATATTGTTCAATAATTACTGGTCGCACTTATATATATATATATATATATATATACTAGCAGTAGAGCCCGGCGTTGCCCGGGGATGTAAGAGTAAGAGATAGATCAAGTATCGACCATCATAAAGACTGAAAAATAAAATTGACAAAGATTATTGTTTAAGTTTGATGGACACGCATGTCGTAGTTTTTTTTTTGTTTTTTTTTTTACGAATTGGTCAAACCTAAACTCAAACAAAAACATTGTTTTCAATCGTTATGAGTCTACCGATTGAATAGACTTTTATTATAAAAAAAATTCTTGTAAATGGAATTTTTAAAGCATTCTGAATGTAAGAATAAAGAAAAAAGTGTTCAAGACAATAAGAAACACAACCTGCCCCCAAAAATTGAAGTTTTGTTGAAATCGGTTGAAAAATGTAGGAAATCCGATCCCATATATAAACGAACACACACACACACACACACACACACAGAAACAACATGGGTTTTATAATAAGTATAACTCGATATTGTTGTCCCCCTTTCATTCTCGCTACAGCGATGCCTCTTATCGTGTTTTCAAATTGATTTCGTGTAAAAACAATCTTTGGCGCTGGTAGAACCACTGCAAGATAATTTTACGTAGTCCTGTGAAGTTTTGTTGAAATCGGTTGAAAAATGTACGAAATCCGATCCAATATATAAACGAACAGACACACACACAACCTGGGTTTTATAATAAGTATGATATATATATATATATATATATATATATATATATATATATAAATATATATAATATATTATTTGTGTGTTGGTGTCTGTATTTGTTGGTTATACGCGTATGCATCTGTCTTTACGTCATTTGTGCCACCGTGTGGAAATCGTTTGTTTTTTTTAGATTCTCCTAACTTATCGTAGTGAATGACATTTACCTGTGTCCTCTTGTTAATTTTGTTTCTCCATCACATCATTGAAGGTCCACAAACTCCATGGAATTTTTCGTTCTTTTCATTCCACACCTGACAGATTTTTGTTTATATTTTGAACTTCTTATCTTACTGAGATTATCTTTTAATGATAAACAGGTGTGAACTGAGCCTCAGTAGGTCTGAGGGGAAACGATGGCTTCTTTATTTTATTCGTTACCAATAGTGGGGTCATTCACCTCGATTATATTTTCGTGTTTATTTTTACGCTTTGCAAAGGAAAGAAAGAACTTTTTCCTAATCGAAACAAAAAAATGCATTATGAAAAGGTTTGAATGGAAAATATTAGGACATAGTGAAATAAGAAACAATTGATAAATAAAAACAAGTAAAGGAGAGAAAATATGGAAATTTATGAAAGATTTTTTTAAAAAACTATGTATTAAAGTAGAAAATTTCTGGAGTAAACAAAAGGTAAAAGTCATAACAATTTAATTTCATGGAAAATATTCACGAATAAATAAATAAGATCTTCCTAAGGAAGCCAGTAAAAGAGAAACAAAACTTAAAATAAAGATGTATGTAAAACTATGAAAAAGTAAATATTAAAAAAAACGACTACAATTTAAGCATGGTAAAAACGAACAGACACAGTTGCATATATATATATATATATATATATATATATATATATATATGTGTGTGTGTGTGTGTGTGTAAACCAAGTATAGAAACTATATTTTTTTGTAAATAAATACATTTTAAGAACCATTAGCAATAATAATTTGGGGAGAAAATTAACTGAATGTAGCAACATTTAAAGGATAGGTTTCGTTATTTGTAACACATTCACTGTAAGTGATAGCTCGTATTTTGCACTTTTTGTCCGGACGACGACTAGCAGTTACTCGTACCAACTACGCGTTATCTCGTGGGTGGCATTATATATATATATATATATATATATATATATATATATATATATATATATATTAGTTTTATGTGTGGTGACCCTTCCGGACGAAGTTCATCATGGTTCTCAACAACTTTTTGTTTTTGTAGCCTTATATAGTTTTGACTATCCATTTTTGTTTCGGTCGTGCCATCCTCTCACACAATTTCCAAACATTCATTAATTACTGTTTCCTCCTGTTTTTTTTTGTTTTCATTATGTCTGATACGTGCAAAAATCTCTAGGCCCTCCTTTCTCATTATGAGTCTCAGAATTTAAAAAGGTACCTTGTTGTTTCTATTATCATTAGAATCTCCACATTGCTAGAATTTCTTGTCCATTTTAGTCTCAGAATCTATCTATCTCCATCACTTCAAGTCTATTCTTCATCTGTGAGGAGATTGTCAGTCATTCACTTATATATAGGAAATTAGATATTACAGAGCAGTCCAATTTATTAGGTTGGTACAAAAATAATGTCGTTTTCTGAAATAGTAACATATGTGAGAAAACGACAATATTTCGAACTAAATATTCCTATCAGGTGATACTTTGCATTTTTTCTCAAAAATATCTTACGATTTTTCTATACGCCATTCTATTTCTTTGCGCCTGAGTTTTCTGTTACTATGTCCTCCAGTACGTAGCTCAAATATTAGCTTGTCTCTTTTTTAAAATTTATTCATTTTATATTATATATATATATATATATATATATATATATATATATATATATATATATATATATATATATATATATATATATTTATATATATATATATATATATATATTTATATATATATATATATATATATATATATATATATATATATATATATATTTATATATATATATATATATTTATATATATATATATATATATATATATATATATATATATATATATATATATATATATATATATATAAATATAAATTATAATTATATTTATGCTCTACTTTTGTATCGAGCACTATTTTAAAAAAATAATAAGTAAAATACTAAAGAACTTTGGATTACTTACCTAACCCGTTATTTCTTATTTTCTATATATTTTCACATATATATATATTAGGTTGGCGCAAAAATAATGTCGTTTTCTCACATATGTTACTATGTGAGAAAACGACATTATTTTTGCACCAACCTTATATATATATATATATATATGTATGTGTGTGTGTATGTATGTGTGTGTGTGTCTGTTTAGATACTTCCAAAAATGCTCTAAAATGTGCATACATGAGAAAAAATAACCAAAACTTTAGAAAAAAAAATTATCGTCAAAATATTTGTGTTATTATTAAGAGGAAAGACCAATTTTTTTTTTATGTGTATAAATTCTTTTTTTTAATCCTTTTTAGTAAGTTTTTTTTTTCTTATAAATCTCTCGTTCTTATGTTGCCAACTTAGGGACATAAACTTCTAGTATAAATTGAATCGGCTTTTTGCTGTGAAGAAACCACTGATTTGGAAATTCTTGAAAACAAATAATGGAAAAAATTGTTGGATTTTAATGAATAATTTCATGACTTATTTGAAGTGAATCACAATGCTTCCTTATTTTTAGAAATCTTGTAAAAATATTTTCATAACATTTGTTTCCTTCTTTTTGAAATTTCCAAAAATATTATTTTAAATAGGGGGCTTAATTTTATAAGGAAATGTCCTCGGAAAAATATAACTACAAATTCTTTTTTTGTAAAAAGGGAACCCCAGTATAGAAAATCTGCTGTGAATCTTAAAATGAAAATATGGAATGAAATTAAAACATTATTTAATTAAATATTATATTTATGAATTATGAAAACTAATCTTTTACAAGAAACATTTTCATTTTTTGAAAATTGTAATTTCATTTATTCATACGCTTTTAAGTCGTGTAAATGTTTGTATTAATTGGTAGAGGTTAGGTGATATTATAATTATAATTTATTATAATCTTTTAAAATATTGTATTAATTGGTAGGGGTTAAGTGACATATTAAATATAACTCTTTAAATTCTTTAATCTTTTAGGTGAAATTTTAATTATAATTCTTTAATCTTTTAATCTTTTGAAGTGGTAGATTATTCGTATGTCTTTTTATATTTATAATTTCGTGCATGCCAGTTGTTTGTTTTTAACTTTGTAAACTTTACAGTATAGAAGGATCAGCTGGGCACCGTTATTGAGAACATGAATACCATAACTGAAGTCGCAATTTCAAAACGGTATAAGGTACAGCTTGGCATTCGCGCCGAAAGTTCCAATGTGAACATTTCAGAATATTTGGGTATCAATCTGTAGACATTGCAGAGAATTCTGAATGAGTTGTATGAGTAAAATGGTGATTACGAAGGTGTTAGGTGTGATCCATACTGATGGCAATGTTATGCTTACATTCATCTTTCCACAGGGCATCAGATTCAACATGGAGCGCTACCTCAAGTACCTTGAGGAGGCTGTGATGCCCGGGGTTATGAGGTTGACTTCTGGGAGACCCTATGCCATGCAACAGGAATTGGCATTATGCCACACACGCAGGACAACACAATCATGGGTGTCATAAAATTTCTGTGACCACATCACCCCTTACATCTGACCACCTCCCCAGACTGCAACCCTCTAGATTATTATGTTTGGGGTGAAGTTAATCGAGAGACCAACGAAACTCCTTGTGACACTAAAGATTAACAGAAGACAAGTATTATGCCTTCATTCACCAACTTAAACAAGAAGAATGTCCAGAAGAGTTGCAGGAGATTGTGAAGTCATCTAGCGACCATGGTTGAAGCCAATTACTATTTTATTTCATGAATATAATCTTTAATATAACGAGATATTTTCGATGTAATTTTTTAAAATTATATTTGTTCAAATGAAATGTCAGTGTTGTTTTCTTTTTTTTTTTTTTTTGCGAAATTTAATCGACAATTTATCTATCGCACTCTATATACTCCGTGCAAGTGTTATATTCATGTAGATTTTACATTAAACAAAGATATGCAATGAAATTAAACATGTTGTGAACACACCTACAGACGCATACACACACACACACACACACACACACACACATATATATATATATATATATTAAGACAGGTTGCGTTAAATAATTTAAACATGTTCTGTCTACTTATTCGCAATAGGATCCTTTAATATTCGAGGATAAGCGTTTTGTGCGGTTTTTAAGAGAGGAGAGGAAAACACCGTGTTGAATCATATTCCGATTACTTTCGACATCATCAGAGTATTATTTATTACAGAGCAAGTAGTTAGTGTTCATTTTTGTGAAGAACAAAATATTTTATAGTCATCCAAAAATTACTTAATAAGAACGCTGTGTCATGGCTCAAGTGAAGCGGACACCGTTTAAGGGAGGCAACTCGGTATGGAGTAGAAAAATTCCGGACTTGAATAGTTGTTACTGTACATAAAGGAAAACCTATTAGTGACAAGCGCTTACATTTAAAAACTATCTATTGTAGAATCTATTGTTTTAAAATGTTTGTGGAGTATTCGCAATTAATTTTATTGAGGTTTTGTTCCAATTTTTTATATAAATAGCTTCGAGAAATTTTAGTTTGTGTTTATTTTTTTCGTGGAATATTATGGAGATATTTTCGCCGAGGATTTTCTGAATTGCGAGTTTGGACAGATATGTTCTTTTAAATGTTTAGAAATATTGGAAGTATTTTTCAGGTGAAGAGTAAGTCTACACGAAAGCGTTGTTGCCGTGTGTTCAACATAAATATTATTTTTATCGTTGGAGATGCATTCTCCCCGAGGATATTTAAAGTTATAAACGATGTTGGTTTTCTGCAACATGCAAGTGGCCGGTGAAGTGTCATTACGAATAATTTTAATAGATATTTTGGATTTAGTGTAGTATAAAATAAGTTTTATTTTTGTTTACTAGGATCTGTGGTGGGTGAATTATTTTTTTCTTAATTTTTAGGATATTTTCGTCTTGCTTATAATTAGCATGCATCTGTTTACAATATAAATGGTTGATATGTTTGAGGTTTGTTGGAGCGGTATTATGTTCTATATGTTTTGTACAGAGGTCTCTGATTGAGCATCGTATATGCTAGTCAACGATGTAGTTGGGGAAGTTATTATCAATGAGAGTTTGGTTTACATTATTAAGTTCGCTGTAGAAGATCTGTTTTGTGGATGAAGTAGTTTTTGCAAGGTTTATTATTTTTTTATAATAGCTATTTTATACTAATGTTGACATTCGCTTTACGGGAGATGGTGAACTTATTATTGGTGTTAATCAGTATATCGAGGAAGGGAATGTAACTAAATACATATATATATATATATATATATGAAAATGCCACTAAGAAGCAATGGGCTACTGGATGTAGAAGATAATGAGAAATCTTTAATGGAGAGAAAAAGCAAAAACGAACGATTTTTTCAGGAAGAGAGAAAATGATGATTAATGTTTGAAGTTTGTGAAAGAATCCAGCATGTCAAAACCCGTAAAACCGCCCCAATATATCTAAAGCCACAATCTGAGCCACGCCGTTCTTATCTAAATCTTAATAGAGAAGTTCAGTGTCAACAGTTAACACTTTACCGGTTGATCTCGTGAAACGAAACCCTTATTGTTTCTCTTCGTAATGTACGTGTGAAGTGAGACGGTTAACCAATTCGACGTTAATAAGATCTTACATCACATTGCGAAAAAGTCGTAAAAAAGTTCAGTAATCTAGGGATCAGAAGTTTCACGCGAGTTTAACGTTTGAAATTACAGATTAGGATTTGCAACAAGTTGAAAAGTAAGAAGCATTATAGCATTTATAGTAAAGTTTGTTCAGGAGCAGTTTTTCTTAAGAAAATCGAAGATACCGCAAAGTCCACAGGGCTTTGCTGGTCAAGTTTGAAGATAATAGTAGTAAACTTGAACGGTGTTATGATCATATCACTGAGTAAATATACCGTTCTCGGACGAAAATCAGGCAAAGTGTCAAGGGTGGAATCTGAAGAGAACTTCTGGGCAAAATATTCTGCATCGTCAGAAAAATATAACAATATATGGATTTACACTTTTTTAGCCTGGAGAGTGTTGGGCTCTGTTAGGTTATATTGCCCAAGACACACCACTTCTGCTGCGGCTGCAGTAAATGTTGTGCCCCTATGACCTTGGCGGGTTATGTGACTCGTGATCGTAACTTCTTTGACACACTCTTAAAGAGCGTCCACTAATCCACTAAGCAAAATCGCGAGTGTCAATAATGTGATGAATTCTATCATCGAATAGCGACTTTGCTTCGTTATAGATACACTTACACTCATGACGATCTGACACAAACATTGTCTGTTATGATTGAAACTAACACATTGGTATCACTGGAAGAAGTGGTTCCTCTGGATTATAGGAGCTGAAGAGGGAGGATTGAATCAAGGATAAAATTGCGTTTTTACTGGGTATGCCCGTGTTGGCATGAAATCTTCGAAGACAGCTTTGACCAAGGAACAAGTTTCAGTGGCACAGTTTTCAGCGGGAAGATTAAAGTTTTCATCCCAGAATCATTGTGTCAGTAACAAAAAAAAGATACCATGTTAACAGGGGTTTGTTACTTGCCAGATGACCGTGAAAAAATACCTTCAGAAAGTTTAACGCGGTTAGAGTTGCCAAGAGGACAGAGCTGTAGAGAACGACATGAGTCAGGAGAGGAGGTAAATAATAAATCATGTAGAGAAGCATGTCCGTCAGAATTGCTAGAGAAACTAATATGAACATCTACTAATTATAGCGAAGAGAACGGCGAGTTATATCGTCAAGCCAAGCGAAAACGCGTCGCGTGTATCCTACGACGGGAAATGTAGCGAAAAATAAAATTACTTACCAAAAAAAGGGCACGTATTCCGCATGACATGCTGAAGACGGAATATTTAGATTAAAAACAAGTCCGTCGCATGAGTCTCTATAAAACTATTTTGATATGCAAAAGATTTGGCGTCCTCTCCCAGTTGTCGACGAATGAAAAAATGCTCGGTGATAAAAGCAGTTGGTGTTACAGCGTTTGTCGGAGAGTGAGTTTTTCTGACTGGTTGCGTGCATTGTGATTTTTGAGATAGTACCTGCGAATCGAGTTTTAGGCATTTCTTTCTGCCCCCGATGTTCGAGTCTGAACTTAGTGATTTATTGTCTACATTGTGAAAGTAATCTGCGACAAATATTTCCATTGCATTCCCAGATCGCATACACTATTTGAATGCAAGATTGAACAACTGAAAAATTCAGTATCTGGAGATCAGGGGCACTAAATTGATGAAACTAACTGTCATAATGTGCATTAAATTTGCCAAACATTATGAATTATGCAGACTAATATAGATAGAAAACCGTATGTATACTGTCATATGTAGCCGTCGTGAATCTTAATAGGAAGACACTGATAATGGAAAAATTGGTAACTAATGGAGTTTAATAGTAAAAGTTAGAAGAACATGTAAGAACATTCTATATACTCAAGAGAAAAACCCTTTAACACTAAAAAATGTTCACGAACATAGACACCGTACTTTAGAATCTTTTCCATAGACAGAAACACGACCAGGATCAGAGAATTCTATAGTAGAGATTAAAGAGTTTAGTATATTTTCACATAGAAACAGAAAACATTTCAAGAGAAAAGATTTTACACTGTAGAAATGGGCAAGGATACCACGAATCGGCGGTACCGTTTATGCGCCAGGTAAGAACATATGTGTTCCCCTGTTCACTCTACCGCTGTTGGCTTATTACGTCTGTCTCCTTCGCAGCCTACGTAGCAATTGGCATGGACCGACACGTCTTGCCTCCAGGTGTGATAAATATCGACTGCTCTTCGACACTATAAAATGACATCGCTTAACGACTGTTACGTGATCCTCGTGACTTCATCTCCAATAAAGGGAGATAATCACATTTTGCATCATTACAGTATATATGAGTTCTACGAAGTCTGAGGTGAAAATAATTCCTAATAGGCGCTTAAGGCATAATACCTGTTTGAGATAATAACCGTTAATCGCGATGGGCAAAAACGCGTGAAAATTTAATTCCAGGATCTTTTAGTCCCATGTGCGGGAATTTTATTCCAGGAACCTTAACTAGCTAATATTAGCTTGTCTCGTCATCGATGACCACTTCTACACCTAGCGGTACCCCGTGTTCGCCACACTGGCTTCATACATAGTTATTCAGTATCTGTCTATAATTCTGAGATGAGGTATTATGTACACTATTTACATTATTCTGACTATTGTCCTCATCTTTGTTGCCATATTTATTACAACGTTTCGGCCTTTCAGTATCTGTCTATATTTCTGAGATGAGGTATTATGTACACTATTTAAATTATTCTGAATATTGTCCAAATCTTTGTCACCATATTTATTACAACGTACGGTCTTCTTCAGGTGGTTGGAATATCGAACTGAACCCTTTATTTCGCTCGCTGGAATAGACTGTTCTAGTTCCACGTGCCATATCTAGTGGATGTCAATTATCAGTTATCTCCAGTTAATTCCCCCAAAGACACATGGCACAGTGGATAAAGGTGTTAGTTAAATCCAGTGATAGGACACAAATAGTGTGAGTTCAATAACTGGTTAGGAGGATGGAGAACTTGGAGAGGAGATAATTGATAACTAACATCAAATAGACATGGCACATGGGGTTTGAACAATCTACCCCAGCAAGCGAAATAAAGGGTTTAGTCGACATTCAAACCACCTGAAGAAGGCCGGGCGTACAACGGCCGAAACGTTCTGATAAATATGGCAACAAAGGTGAGGGCAATAGACCGAATAATGTAAATAGTGCACATAGCTATTGTATTCCTACTGAGCAATCAGTTACACAAGATATTTAAGTAGGTTATCTATTTCTGTCGAACCTGCGTTCAATGTGTCATGCGAGTGTTAAATTTTCAAACCCTCTTTCCTTATTATTCTGCAAGTAGAAATTACAGTTGTCTATTTCTGATTTTGATTATAAGTTTTCAGTTTTTTCTATTCTCCTTAAAATTTTACATTGCTGAAATGTTCAGTCCATCGTAAACAGATTTTCAGTTTGATTTGGTGTATTTTACTATCCGGCATATCAACCACATTGGGTTATTTATTGCCAACAATATTTTTGGGGGGTTAAATTCGTATGAATAGGAAATTTATTCTTTGTAAGAAATCAAGTTGTAGATCAGGATTTGACGCATTTATGCAGAGAGGGTTTTTGTCGAGGCAAATCTATTGCTTGTATCCTCATTATAAAAATCAATTTTTATACTTTCATAGTTTTTTGACACCAGTTTGTATGTTAACTATTTGGCCATAGCTGGGATCTTAACAGTTGCTAAAAACAGCAATTAAGTGGTCGTTCCACGTTCCTCAAAACCTTCCGAACAGAAAACTTGCTGACGGATGTAGTTTATCGTCATACCCAGGACACCGTTTATGTTTCCTCATCTCTTGAAGTATTACATAGATTTTGAATTGATTCTTCTTTGGAAGACAGAGTTTTCATGTGAATGGGAATAGACTAGAGAATGGAAGATATTTATTACGCGACTGCTTCGATTCAGACTTAAATTAAAACTTTTACTCAGATTGATACATCGTCTAGCACTTACAAAAAATTTCTGAGATCGAGATGTAGACACCAGTCTCTGCGTAAATATCAATCGGAAATATGTTCCGTTTGAAAATGTCTTAATATAAAATTTTGAAATTTCTAATAATATATGTAAAACGTAAAAGCTCAAGATTAATTAAAATAGATTAAAAGATTAATGATTTGCTATGTTTTAAATGATGCGTAATTTTTTTTATAATTTCACCCTCATCAAAGCGACAAAAAGATTAAGAGAAAATTGATTTGTGATACTAAAAGAGACTGAGTAAATATTATTGAAAAGAAAAGACAATAAAAGAGCAGTTTCAAGGAGACATATTACGACGACTGATATTACATTTGCATCTTTGAAGATTTGCAGTTGACATGAAAGCAAGTAGTCGAAAGAGAATTTTACAAGCGAGGAATTCGAGAGAATAAACTTTTAGCATATATCTGTTACATCTATCAATTTAAACGATAAATTTGTGAGATCTATCTGCCAATCTAGTATATCGCTTGAGTTCAGCAAGACACGAAAGAAGAGTGCTCTTTAGAACAATAACAATGAAAGCTAAGTTATAGAGTAAGGACAGAGACACATGCAAAGACATTATATCATGACTACATACATTGCATATTATTGTATGGATTCTATGAAGAATCTCTAGTTCCATAGTAGATATAAATATTCAATGAAATATAGAAAAATGGTAGACCCGCTATAAAATAATATTTTTTAAAGAAAATCATCTACGTTTTAGGTGAGGGTAAAATAATGAAAAATAAATATTATATCAAAATAGACTACATAATAAATATAAGAACAATATTCCTCCAGCATAGTGCTTGTGTAATGAAATGTAAATGAAATTAAATTGTAATACGTATAAAAAGAATAATGAATATTGATAATGTTTCATATAATAAAATTAAAGATAACATTACGACTAATGCAGCTATTAGTAGTTGCAATACAAGACAACTGGTATTAAGATAAATAACTATTAGTCAAAAATTAATACTGCTTCCCAATGCTATATATAATCAAAGTTCAATAAAATATTAGTATTAATATTACGATGGGTGCTTGCATTGGATATCAACTGCAATTAATATGAGAGAGAAATACCAGTAAAACACTTAACAATAGTTAACAGTACCTCATCTAATATTAATTTTAAAGTATGAGTTATTTTATTCTTTTTAACTGAACGTTTTTCTTTGACATTTACCATAAGCAGTATTTCTGAAGTTGGCATTTTGAACAGTACATTTCATAGAGCGGATATTTCTTTCTGCTGCTAATTACTTTCAATTTTTTATGAACTCATTGAAGTTGAATCGAAAATTGAACAAGCGATGTAGCACTAATGAAAAGTTAATGAAGGACATACAACAAAGAAGAGAAAACGAAACGCATTTAATGTTTTTTTATGAATCACTATGTTCGCAGATTTGTAAAAAGCCACCTTAATCTTTATTACGCTCGACATTTGTGCTAAGTAATTCTTTCTGTAATAGGAAAGATATAGAGAGATAGCGTTAAAAAAATCAATGTTGAAATAAATGCGGCGCAAATGCTGTATAGAAATTACAAACGAGATTCATTAACATGGCGCTCGGTATACTTCCGGTTGGACAGACGGTTTTAACACTGGATGGTTGGTTGAGTTGCGTCGAGTTGATCTGGTTGTGATTACTTAAATCGATAAAACCGTCTATTTGTCTTCCATTCGATTTTGCAATATCAAGGAAATCTCATTAGCTTAGTTTGATCTTTGTGAAAATAATGATCGTTTTGGAGAGCATGAAATTGATCTTTTGAGGTGTGTTGTTTTTTAAGCTTTTCATCGCTGCATTTTATTAGAATGTCAGTAGGTTTTGTCTTTTGTCTGCGGAGCATAGGTGACTATTTTTGGAAATACATTTTTTTGTTAACATATTGTGTGACAATGTATACGTGTGAGACCATCTGCGTGCTGCTCTAGTCTATTTTAAACGTACACCATGAGGTACGAAATGTAACATACACAAACACATACACAAACACATATATATGTTTCATTTCGTACTATATATATATATATATATATATGTATGTGTGTGTCTGTGTCTGTGTGTCTGTGATTAAAACGAAAGATGGTCCACGTGTGCTTCTTATAATGTAGATTTAATAGGCCGGTTAATGAAATTTGAAGAATAAAAAAACAAAATAACAATGTTGACAATAAGATTGATTATATTTATAATCTAGTAAACATTTGACTAAATTGAATCACGAACTGAACAATTTTAAAATCGGAACTTTCGGACAGACCTGTGCCCTTTTTCAACGAAATGAGGTATAAACAAAGATTGGGAATCACTCCAACAGAGAATTTTGTCGTTGTTCGTTAGAGGACTTCATATGGAAACTATATTCGCTGTGTAAACCTCAAATCCTTGTTTAAATTTAGCTCAGTATTAAATATTAAACAGTATTTATTTTCATCTACCGGCCTTGATATTCGAGAGATCTTATTAGAAAATATGCGCTCTGCAGCAGGTTTCGAAATTACGTTCCCTTATGGAAAACTGTCATTTGATCTGATGTGCTTTGAATTCTCATCTACGGAGAGCTTTGATGGCTAACAAATTCAGAAAAGTGCCTTTATACCAAGGCTTAGAGAAATATTCAATCTTCAGTGTAACTTATATTTCTTTGAGTATTCTTTTACCCGTATCAACAAGTAAAAAAAAATATTTAGGTTTGGATGTAAAAGATGAGACCGACGCATATTACACATATTTAGTAGATGTCTTCCTTAGGCAAATTCAAATGAAATTACACTGTAAACAACTAAAAAGTGATAATCAGAAGTAACAATGTCGGGAGAATATGGAGGATGAAGCAATCTTTCCTGAATTAGCTCCTCTAAGAAATATTTAATCAATCGTGCTCTATGTGAACGAGCATTATTGTGATTAAAGTTTACTCTCTTTCTGATTGTTAAGCTGCTGTCTGCTCATTGGTTCTATCAAAGGTCACAGTTGTCGGGTGTAGAGTTCAGCGATGAATGTTTGTTTATTGTCTATGCGTTCATAATGGATGATTTCTTAAATATGCCAGCAGATACTGAAGCTCGTCTCTTTGTTGCTGAGCAGTTGTTTTTTTACTGCCTTATTCAATGAAGACGGCGCTTAAGATGATGGTAAAATATGAATTTCTAATCGCCAATAACAAATCTCTCCGAATAAGCGGCTTCCAATCGTGGTATAAGCAATGATTCTATGGAAACAGGTCGAATTTGCTCATTTCCAGACCACTGACAATTTTTCAATTATTTTCAATTTGTGTAGGACACTTGTATGAATAATATTAAAATTTTCAATGTGTTCATTAACCGTAGCGGCAAGATATATCATAAAAGCTTCTTTTCTGGCTCATATTCTAAACTAAAATTCCCATGTTGCTGCAATTGTTTTCATATCTTTATGGAACGCATAGAATACAATATTTCTAAAATGTCCCTTAATTGGGACGAACATAGGAAGATACTTGTATCTATATTGTGAATAATATTCTTGTAATCTGAAGGAGAAATGCAAATGTTTTTAATAGTAGAATTAACACAAGGAGGAAATAATTTTTTATTTAACATTTTCTCCTCAAACATCGGCAAGACTTTCGTTACAACATGACATATTAAATCTCCAATAATTACCACACACGTTGGGCGGTCTTTCCGTAATCAATTTAACTGAATAAAATGATCAATTTCCATTTAAAAACACTTTATTGTCGTTGTTTGAATTTTGGAGATGAAGCGTATATTATTTGCATTAGAATTAATATCAACAAAATCGTTGTAATTATTGCAACAATTCGGGTATTGTGTCATCTGGCCTTTTCCATTTTTTTTTGATTAACGATGCTGGAAAAAAGAACCGCTTTGTTCTGGTAATTTACCCGCGCACGCATGGAATCCCCCAGCTATAAATAGGAGGAGTTACTGCCTTTTGGAGAGGGAAGTTTCCAGCAGCATTATTTTGTTTCGTTTCATGTAAATAGATTGTATTCATATTGTAAATACTGATTTGGACTACTTTTTAAATTGTTGTTTTATTCCCTTCCTTCCACACATAATGAATTGTACATATGAGGGATAGTTAGGATTTTCATAGAGACAACGAGGTATTTTGGTGGATATAGTAAGACGGGTAAAGAAGAATGTGTTGTTTTGGTGTTAGGAATATTGTTTGCATGTTTGGGTCAGTGCTTGTGGTTAGCTAAGTTTAAAGTTAATACAGATGCATACAGTCCCTTCCCGCATTTTTCATTTTGGCCTTGAGCCACATTTTATACCATTGTACAAATAAATATCGGGAAGTTTCCAGCAGTTAACTCTAACAGTCGGACCGAACATTCTTGCTGCAACACTCACGTTTGTATATGTTTGTATTACTGTTTCTGTTAATATATATGTTTAACTGAATTCCTCTCTCGTGTCTTTATTTCTGACCCTAACATGTCCACAACACACCCCAAAAGTACTTGACTACTTCCACCAAGCTTCAACTTTATCAGAGCCCGATCAGATATACAATGGCGTATTGATACCGTATCTGGGTGGGATGGGTTCAATACTCACTTTCATGCTTTGACAAAATCCTACGCCTATTGTATCTAGCGTTTAGTCTGTCATAGCCTAGCCTATGCTATGTACCATTAACCCTCTAATAGTCTTTGTTCAGTGTTCTGATTTTGTTTTCTAGAATCTTATTGTGATATGTTCTTTGGGGGTGATCTCGGCAGGTGATATTACTTAAAAAAAAAGAAAAAAAAAACTAGACTAGAAAAAAGCAATGTATGACATGAAATTCTTGTCTTGCTGGAAAGGAAACAACAGAAAAACAATGAAAGGTACGACACAAAATATAGGACACTGCAAAAAGAAATCAGGAACAAATGCAGGCAAGCTAAAGAGAGATGACTCGACGAAATCTGTAGAAATACAAATAATTATCACCCCAGAAAAAGAAAATATGCATGACATGAATATATCTCACAGGACAAAATTCTTACTAATCAACAGAATGGATAAATTCAAAAGACCAAGACTGATATTAGAGAAAGAAAAAATACTCCAGAGTATGAGGAAAGCGGATAACCTGTAATAAACAAATATCGAAAGACAGAAATATATATATATATATATATATATATATATATATATATTAACATAAATATGTTATATTTGCTCTACTCTGTATTGAGCACTCTTTTAAGAATAGTAATTGTTGCTTATTGGAATTTATTCCGTATACACCAATCATATACTTGGATATTAGCTCCCATTACTGTCGAACACTGTCTATTCTATTCTTATACTATGGATAGAATCAATTTCGGAGAATTATTTTATAAAATACAAGCAGTAGAGCCTGGCGTTGCCCGGAGATGTAACAGTAGGTATCAGATCAAGTATCGACCATCATAAAAACTGAAAAATAAAATTGACAAAGATTATTGTTTAAGGTTGACGGCCACGGATGTCTTAATTTTTATTTTTTTTTTTTTTTACGAATTGGTCAAACCCAAACACAAACAAAAACATTGTTTTCAATCGTTATGAGTCTACCGATTGAATAGAATTTTATTATAAATAATTGTCTTGTAAATGGAATTTTTAAAGAATTGTGAATGTAAAAATAAAGAAAAAAGTGTTCAAGACAATAAGAAACACTACCTGCCAAAAAAAATTGAAGTTTTGTTGAAATCGGTTGAAAAATGTAGGAAATCCGATCCCATATATAAACGAACACACACACACACACACACACACACACACACACACACACAACCAACCTGGGTTTTATAATAAGTATAACTCGATAACTCGATATTAATGAGTATAACTCGATATGAGTTGTCCCCCTTTCATTAATGCCTCTTAATCGTGTTTTCAAATTGATTTCGTGCAAAAACAATTGTGTTTTTCCAATTTGTGGCGCTCTCAGAACCACCGCAAGGTAATTTTACGTAGTCCTGTGAAGTTTTGTTGAAATCGGTTGAAAAATGCAAGAAATCCGATCCAATATATAAACGTACAGACAAACACACACACAGACACAGAATCTGCGTTTTATAATAAGTAAGATTTATGTTATAATTTTTAAATAAATAATTATATTCTCACTACTCTTTATTGAGCACTCTTTTAAGAATTGTAAATGTTTGCTTATTGGAATTTATTCCGTATACACCAATCATATACTTGTGTGTGTGTGTGTGTGTGTGTATATATATATATATATATATATATATATATATTATGAATACTCCAGAGATTGAAAAAATACATCGGATAACTCTTCTATAAGTAAAGCGGATAACCCGTAAAAAACACATTTCGAAAGACCAGAAATATAAAAGTCGATAATGAAATCAACACTTGCCAAATTTAACAGAAACAAGGCAACAATACCAGACGGAAATTTTATAAAGATATTGTCAGTGATCGATGATTTTGGCATCGAAAAAATTACCGACAATAATTTTAGTATACAACAGATGTGATATACCGAAATATCTAAGTTGGGCTGCTAGAGAAGTCAAGTGCAAAATAATACGAATTTCATCAGACAATCAGCCTAAAGATCCATACAGCACAAAACATGCTGCAGAATCAGAACGGGAATTGCAGAAGAACATTTTGTGGCTTCGTGAAAATATAGAACAAGTAATACAATATTAATACTCAGAACGATATCAGAAAGCGCAATCCAAATTCTGAAAAAGAAATTTCATAGATTATACAGAGGCGTTTGATTAAGGTGGAGTAGTAATGGATAGTGTCTTGGACTGAGGAATCGGAGAGCCGAGTTCGAATTCATGTCAAATCCTATACATTCACTTACTTACTAATATCTTCTTCTCCCACTAGCTATTTGGGTAAATAGCAGGACAGACCGGGTTCTAGAGCCTTGAATGTCAAGTGGTCTACCACAGAAAGAAATGAAACCTACTCCAGGAAAAAAAAACCTACTTCGTCAGTCTTGTATCGAAAGATACATGATCGTCTACGCTTGTATCACGCATGGCATATAACTGACTGACTTAATAAAGAACGTCACAAAAACTGTCGGAACCGCTAGTCACTTTGATATATTTAGGAAGATTATTAGAATAATCTGGAACATATATTGTCAGCAAATTATTTTGCCTGTAGATGTAAACTGAATTTAGTAAATATGAATAAAAATTATAAGGGGATGTACAGCAATAATGTGTTTGTTACTCAATAGACTTATACAAACCATGAAATGATGCAATTCTGACAGAATTAGAATTACTATCACGATTCATTATTGGGCCCCACAACCTTAATAACATAATATATGCTGATGACACAATATTGACAGCAGACACAGAAAGAAAACCCCAATAATTCTCACGGAAAGCAGTGAAAGAATGCGAAAACTAACAAATACAGTGCTGTTCAATAAAAGTGATTCACCTGATTTTTTTTTACTAAATATTCTCTTTTCCGATGAAACGAAACTTGAGCTAAATTCAAAGGATAAGCGATCTAAAATCCGAAGAAGAAATTTTGAAAGTTCTTTGAATTTAGCAGTAAGTACTATCAAGTATCCGTTCAGTATAATGTTCTGGGATGCTTTTCTTTTCATGGAACTGGTTTCTTAAAACCTGTTGCAAAGACCCTCAGGAGCGAGCAGTACAAGAGACCTTTAGAGTCTTGTCTGCTCCCATCTGCATTATAAAGTACAGGATCTCGAGAAAACAGTTGAGCAACATGCTCCATAAGTTTGCTATGGTGTTGAGGTCAGATAATTGGGGCGCCCATGTCATAACACTGACTTCTTCTCATCAAAGTATTCCTTCATCAATTTTGATTTGTGACACGGAACATTATCCTGCATAAAATGAGATCTGTGGGGTCGATTTGCACCCTTTCAGCAGAAGGGAGCATAAAAGACTCTAAAATTCTTTTGTACTGCTCGCTCTTGAGGGTCTTTTCTATAGGTTTTAAGAAACCAGTTCCACGAAAAGAAAAGCATCCCCAGAACTTTATACTGAACGGATGCTTGAAGGTACTTACTGCTAACTTCAAAAGCTTTCAAAGCATCTTCTTTGGATTTTAGATCGCTTATCCTTTTAATTTAGGTCAAATTTAGATTCATCGGAGAAGAGAATATTTAGTAAAAAACAATCAGGTGAGTTACTTTTTTCAAACAGCACTGTATATATCAAAGACAAGGAGACAAAATATATGGTTGTTAACAGAATAGAACTTTCCAGCATGAAAATTACAAATTGGAGATATCAAAATTCAAATCACAAATTGTAGATAGGAAAATCAAACTAGTAAAACGATTAAAATATCTGGAACGGGTTTTAACAGAGGACGGAAAGAGCGACACTGAAATCCGAAACTGCACTGGGATAGGGAATGATGCCTTCTCAAAGCTAAGCAATGTATTAAGGAATAGAAAACATTCCATTAGAAACAATGAAAACAGTATTTAGTATTAATGCAATATTTGTCCTCGATTATGCAGTGTATGCTCTACAACCCCCTCACAGATTAAGTACAAAATGTGAAGCAATAGAACGGTGGTTCTACAGAAGGATGCCTAGAATCCCATGCCTAGAAGACCATGTGTGCAGCGAAGAAGTTTTAGAGAAAATACTTAACATCAAGAAAGACAGTTGAAATGTCTAGAGCACCTAATGAGAAAAACAACATATAAACACCTTAGCGAGATTCTTGAGATTTTGTTATCTCCCGTAAACCATGCTCCGCCATACATTTACTCAAAGACAGAAAAATGCATAGGTCCAGGATAGCCAGCATTCTAATTGGGATAGCACAGAGAATAATAATAATAATTGTGAAGTTAATGATGCTTTGCTTTGATAGACCAGGCTTTTCAAATGTTCGCTTCGTGGAAACATTTGAGCCTATCATTATCAAGGTTATTGACTACCTCAAATGAATCAACCTAATAAGCGACAAGTAATCATATATTTCGCTCTTCTCGGACCAGTGATATCATAAAACACATAATCATTGAAGTAATCAATAATAAATTCATCACAATCCCCAAATATATCTCAAAAGTGTTTGATGAGGTGTGAAATAGGGGGTTGCTACATAAACCCTTAATCTATGGAACCTCTGCAAGAGTCCTTACAATCTGTCGTATCACGAACGTCCTAGAAGATCATTTTAAACTGTCAGGTTTCGGGACTGTATGAGATCAACAGCAGCATTCCCACTCGGTCCTTTCTGATTCATATTAACGATTTGCCTAAGGACATTCTCAGATCGTTAGTAAATATCTATGCAGATGATAACACAGTGTATGTGTGGACGTCCAAAATCTAGATAACAAGAATATTTAAACCAATATGTCGTCTTTATTTCCGAAGTGGGGTACAACTGGCTTGAAACCTTCAATATTTTAAAACTGAAGCTTATGACTTTTCATTACCAGAGCTGGTTCTACATTCTCGCCAGGCACGACTAATGGTTACACTGTCAATGAGCCTCCTGAGTGTCTTTTTCGTATTCAATATCACCCCAGACCTCGCTAAAAATGTTGGCTAAATTGTGTCCTTGTACGGCTCTAGAAATTAAAGTGTCATATCAGATATAAATCATACAATTCCAGTCTTGAGACAGTTCAAAATCTTCAGGTGAACTCGTAGGCGAAGAATTATTTCCCACTGTCACAAGTTGGTAAAGAGGTCCGTAATAATAACGGTAACACTGTTTAGTTTAGTTACTTCTCTGCTGGCAGAAATGATACCCCTGCTTTTTATTCATGCATAACAATATGGCCGACGCGGTACTTCCCTGTCTAATCATTTGCTGAAATGACGCTCCCGTTTTCTTTGGTTTTGGTTATAACACGCTCTTTACAACCCTCTCAGATAGACTAAACTTTTCTAGCCTCTCGATAATCTTACACTAATTTCACGGAATATATGCTTAAGCGTTATATTCACCATGTTCAAAACATTATAGCTGACACTCACCATTCCATATACAGAGGACTGTACTATCATTAATATCTCTGTATTCTATTTGTCAGCAGGTTATTCTACATTCGGACAGCTCCTTCCTCATACTTCGCCATTTCATACATTTAAAAAACAACCGAATTTATTAACCCAGTACATTGGAGTCCGGGCTCTTGCGCTGTGAAAATTTCGTAAAAAGGTGACACTTCGCACTTACGAAATCACAATTAGTTCTTTTTTCGAAGATATAGGAAATGGCGAAGAGACAGTTATGTAAGAGATATAACCACCAATTCTATGCTAACAGTTACTTCTTTCACACTTCCGGTTTTTGGAACTCTCTTCTAGCCTCTTGCTTTCCAGTTAACATTGATCTTCAAAAATTTAATTTCTTTTTTTGTTCTCTCTCCTTAATACGGTTTTTCTCATATTCTCCAACACTCAGTAACACGTTGCTACCTAGTGGGTTTATTGCATTGTTTGTGATGAAATGATTAAAATGATCATTAATTTAAGATGTAAAATTTGAGAGCGATCTTTAACTGAAAAATCGATCGATTTGAGAGTGATGTTTAAAACGCCTTTATACTCCCTTGACTTCATGTCGACAAATAACATTATTGTATGAAAAATTCTCACGAAAATTCAACCAAGAATCATGTATATTGTAGTTGAATATAGATGAAATTGAAGATGTGATGATGAGAATTAATTAATTAATTAATTAAGTTAAAAAGTCATTTCAAATAAACAAAAAAAAACAAACAAACAAAACAAAGCTGAGTGATATTTAGTCAGGCAACACCTAATGCTTCAATTTCCGGTAAAGAGGTTTATTTCCTTTCTTTGCCCAAAGGCCGGCCTCGGGGTAAGACGTGTACTTCACAACTCCATAATGACAGGACAGTGAATAATTTTATGCAGAATGCAAACTTAGTTAATTTAATTATTTACACAGTTTATATTCGGACTGTTGTTGTCATAGATTTTGTGACCATTGTTCAAATATATTTGTTTGAAAACATTTATTCGAAAAATGTTTCTTCAACTTGTAAATTGTTTGAAAGAGCATTAATCGAAAAGACAATTATACTAAATGATAATTATTCGAAAAGCATTTTTTTATTACAATAAAAATTAAAAATTAATAACAAAATAGTTAGAAAAATCCTTATTACCTTAATTTATATAATACTACACGAAAATACTGAAGAGTACTCGGTAAAGGATGCCTCTAATGTTTTAAGTTTTCTATTTACACTGCAGTATTTCTTAGCGCACTTGATATTTTGGCAAGCTGTCCTTACTTTCGCAATATGAATTTCTTGCAAGACCTGTACGCTTTTGAGAGCGTCTAAGAATTTTCATATTGTGTGATGACGGGATGAAACTTGCTGCAAAAAAGGTCTATGTCATCCTACAATGGTTTATTAGTTCTAGGTCAATCAGCAATCACTCTCTCAAAGCAAGACAACATACTTATTTCAAACAGTTATTTCGAATAATTATCATTTAGTATAATTGTTCTTTCGATTAATATTCGTTGAAACAATATACAATTCGAATAAATGTTTTCAAATGACAGTTTTCGAACAATTATTTTCGAATAATTTTCTCGATACGATTCTTATCTTTAATGTTGTTGTCACATCCATTGTTGAATCTCATCGGGTCATTCCCGATTCGATAATTTTTGTCTGAATGTCTGGGATGAGGACAATGATCCTAAAATGAATAGCCGAAATAATGATAACACCTCATAACAGAAATTTAGACAGAAATTTAGACAGAAATTTAGACAGAAATTTGTTCTTCTAAGTATGTTACTTTTGTATTATAGATAGGGTGAGGCAGACAGGACGGGCGTTTTTTTGAAGGTCTTTCACTCAGCCCCAGCGGGAAGGACATGTCTGGCAGGTACCATTCGGTTTGTGGTGACTTATTTTTTTTTTCAGTACAAGCCATGGCGTTGGGGATATTAGAACAACGCGTTTTCGCTTACAACAGTTTTGGTGAAGTATAACGAGTCTGTCACAGCAGTTCAGCGTAAGTTTCGTCACTGATTCAGCATTTACCGAAATCAGGCTGTTCACACTCGTAACACGATTACGTTGGGTTCATGCATTTCGTACACGAGGTGCACTAACGAAAAGAAGACCGTTTGGGGCCTCACAAACGGTACGTACCCCATAAAATATGGAACGCTTCAGAAAAGCTTTGACAACTTCCAAGAACGCCTTCAGAACTGCATAAATGAAAACGAACAGCACTTGAGGAACTCTGTTCTCCCCCACTTGATTTTCTCAATTACTCATTCACTACGAAAGCCATTGATGTCAATAAAATATTTTTAAACATGAAATTAACGATTTTTGTGAATTTTTATGTCTCATCCTAAACAATCAGCATTTCTGCCTAAAATGAGTTCTAAGATATTTTAAAATTATTTTGGATTGTCTAACTATTCCTTCCATCATTAATATATGTATATTTTATTCGTGTTGTATTATAAAACCTCTTCTAGTTGTATTTATCCGTTTGAGATGAAAACTTACAATTCTCACATTGATCAGATAAAAGATTAAAGAATAGATATATTTAATTTCAGGGATAGACGACAAGGGAATAGCGGCAATACTTGCCAAAATTAAAAGCTTACATAGAGTTATGCCAAATATTACACCACAGGGCCAAGAACTACCACAATTTACGAGGATCGGATGTCCCCGCGAGGAGTCACGGTACATTCAGAGAATATTGAACGGCAAAATCGCCTTTGACGTCAAGTAGAAAACGTACGTACGATCCATCGCTAAAAACGTAGGTAAAATGATCAGCTCCCAATACCGCTCCAGTAAGTACCACGTTGCACATGCTATCAGTCAGTTATGTGCCATGAGTGATAGACGCTTAGGCGATCATGTATCGTAAGATACATGACAGTCGAGGCAGATTTTTTTCCGTTGTAGGTTGCCAGTTCTTCAGTCTTGACAGAGTTCAAAAAGGGCCTCCGAGAATAATTATTAACACCAGCAGGCGGGATGTGACAAAGCCTCTCGCTACTTTATCGCTACTATCATTGAAAGCTATCGGACGAAATACATTCCTTGCTTTCGTCTGGTGTAACCTTCACAACTAGTACTCCCCATGCCACGTGCATTTTGGCAAATCCCACACATTACATCCGTATTCCAGTGGTGGGAAGTAAGTTCTACTCGAGCAGCTCCATCACGCAGATCACTGTCCTGTGTAACAGACTCGAAAGAGGATGTTTCCCCAATCTCTACAGTCTTAACATGTTCAAGTCTAGAGCTAACTGTTATCTTCCCTTAATATCCGTATAAGCTACCCCTTAGCTTAACACCCTCTACCTCGGGCTTGTACAGGGTGAACCTTACAGTAAATAATACACACACACACACATATATATATATATATATATATATATATATATATATATATATATATATATTCGGAGGTGTTGAGGCCTTACGGACGTGTTGAGGCCTCACACTTATACACACATCCACACGAATATACACACATCATACTCCCTAATGAGCCAAATGATAACACACGCCCACAGCAATACACACGCTTACACATATCATACTCACTCCCTAAGAATCAAATAACACACACAAACACTAAACAGAGACACATCACCTCTCCAGGACCAATAAAACTGTCAAACTGACCAATCAAATAACAACTTAAAAGAGACTGTTAGACCAACACAAGGAATGTTAAATGATTCATGTTAAAAAAGCTAAAAAAAAGTTCATTTTCTCCATCAAGACATTCATTTCTGTAGTTTAATGCTACCAGCAAGCAGAAATATTTCTTCTCCCGATGATGGCCATTTTGGCCGAAACTAGTCGAGGAATCCAAATGAAATAATAATAATAATAATAATGAAAAAACGAAAGAATATTAATCTACAACCCAGTATGTCTGAAGATTTTAATTTTTTAATATTTTTTATTGTTTAAAATATATATATATATATATATATATATATGCGCAGTACTTACTGGAAAGCGCTCAGTATCAGCGATAGAGCTAACATATTTACTTGCTTTGATGTGAGTTTGTGATCCTAGGTTCTACACCATTTGCGATTGTCCGACCATCGCAAGGGGCGTGAAATCCAGGGTCACAAACTCACATTAACCCAACCATATATATATATATATAATTAGGAGATCAGCCAAATTTAAATTTAAAAGCTGTGCAAGTTTATATTTTTATTAGCTTTAAAGGTGTATTGAGCACTTTTTAATATAACTGTTTTCTGGTCTAATTCAACTGTGACCAATAACTGCTATATATATATATATATATATATATATATATATATGTATATATATATATATATATATATATATATATACTATTTGGTCATGGAACCAGTTTAAAATGACACCTTATTTTTCTCATATATTTAAATTATAATTATGTCATTATTATTTAAAGTTTGAATATTTCTCTTAAAAATGTCGGAAGTTTTCCAGATTTTTATCTGAAATCAAGTAAATACGATTTTAGCCAAATAAACAAGGAAAGGAATGTTTAAGAGTTTCTTTTCCACGAAATTAATTGAATACACAACGGAAGTTTTAATAAATATATTTGATTGTGACTTTCCAGTGTATGTGCGTTTGTGTGTGAAGCGTTCTCAGCACTTTTGTCGCGGTATGAAAAGTCGATGGCGCACATTTCGAAAGGAAATAAAAAAATAAAAAGAATAGAAAGTTAAGAAATCACTTGTTTTTATACGCTCAGTGTTCAAAGTTTATTAAGTGTTGCTGCTGATACTCTATTCAATGAGGGCTGCTGCTGATACTGAGTTTAATAAGGGCTGCTGCTGATACTGTTTTTACTAGGGGCTGCTGCTGATACGGTATTTATTAAGTGCTGCTGCTGATACTGGGTTTATTAAGACACTATAAATATAATTTTATAAAAACAATATTTCACTGAAATATCTTGAAATGCTTCCTGGTTTTCATCGGAAATCAAATTATAAACAAAATGATGACTATGAAAGATGTGCACATATAACCTAACATAATAATATGCAACAAAAATTCATTTGCCACCTTTTCGAAGTTTTTCATAATCAATTTCTGAAACTGTTTCAAAACTTTTTGGGACAGACTGTATATGAAAGACAATGATTTACCGTTCAGACTGATGCCAGGAAAACATGAATTATATTTTTTTCTTTAAAAATATCCGATTTTATTAATTTCAGTCAATTATAAATTCAGTAAATTTTCTAAAAAATGCCTTCTATCCTACCATAAATTTGACTAAAAAAAGAAGCTCTCTATATCTGAGATTCAAAATATGAGACAAGAATTGGTAATGGTTTATTGGGATGAAAGGCTTCAGTGCACACAGATACCAGGCCCTGAAGACGAAAATGCATTCCTTTTGATATATTCTTTTGAATAGGATTTGATTGTAGGGTTTCAGGAGTGTGGTTAGTTATATCTGAGAATCGTTGCACATGTTTGATGTGAGGCATCGGTGAGGGAAAATCTTTGTAACAATGGTCACGCGAACATTCTTGAATGTTGCTCTAGAGTAAAGAATAGGCCTTCCTCCTCAGTATTATGGAAACGATTTTCCATTCTATCAAGGCTGGATGTCGCATAATTACAAGAAAATTACTGATAAATAAAAATACTGATAAATAAAAAAGAATTATTAATTGTACTACATATTTTTAACAAAAATTTAATTTTAATTTGGCCCAATTTCATTTGTAATATATATATATATATATATATATATATATATATATAAAGTTGCAAATAAAAAAAAATGTTTTTTATGAAAGTATATATATATATATATATATATATATATATATATATATATATATATATACTTTCATAAATAAACATTATTTTTTTTTAATTTGCAACTGTTTATATCTATACATATTCAGAAAGTATACGTGGTTTCTCATTATGCTATATATATATATATATATATATAAGGCGTTGAGGATATATTACAAAAATGGAATAGTATATACGTGGGATATCTGAATTTTCGCCATTTTATAATTTTTAATTTTGCCAGAAATTTAGTAACAGCATGCTTGGCATTCGAGCCAGGAGCTCTAATACGAACATTTAAGTGTGTTTGGGTATCATTATGAGGACAGTTCAGAAGATCCGTAGAGCTGAATGATATATCAGTCAACATCATGTTGTTTGTAATGATCATTAAATGATCGCGAGCTTTTACTTCCATTCATCTTCTCACAGGGCCTCAGAATCAATACGGTGGCCTACATCAATTTCCATCTGAAGGTAGTTCTGCCCTGAGTTAAGCTGGTGGCTGATGGAAGAACTTATATCTAGCAACATATCTTTTCACCATGCCATAGAATAAGGAGTACCCAGTCATTGCTGTCAGACAATTTCTGCGACCACATCACCCATTACATCTGGCCACTTAACTCCCCAGAATGCGCCCCACTTTATTATTATGTGTTGGGCGCATTTGAGTGAGAGACCAACAAAACTCTTTTTAACACCAAAGATGAACTGAATAAAATGATGATAGCAGCGTTCATCAAGTTATACAAGGAGGCTGTCAGGAAGAGATACATGAGATACTGAAGTCGTCTGGAGGCCGTGGTTGACATCGGTGGCAATTTTATTGAAAAAAAAAACTACACTTTTCTATTTCAAGATATTTTTTTGTGTTTTTGGTAAATATATCTGCTAAAATGAGATGTGAGTGTTATTTTCATTTTAGCTTCATTCAGACGACATTTTATCACCAGGTAAAACCGAAATCCTTTTTATAGTTCACAGCAGTAAACTCGGCTGTCATAGAACATATGATTCACTATTTAGGGCTATACAACTGTGACAGCTCACGTCATAAAAGATGTCTATTTGCTGAATGTAAGCGAGTCCACGAATGAGACAATCATTTTTTGGAGACGATGAGACAATGCGTAGACTCTAAAATCTTTGGCTGATATGATTACTGGCGTCTCTGTAATAGGGAAATATATAAGTGCAGGGTCTCTATCCCATCTGCTGATAAGGCTGAACGCTTTGCCCGTAAATTCTACTTAAACTCTACTCTTGACTCATCCGGAGTATCACCGCTTAACTTCTCACTTTGAACTAATTCTCTGCTGAGTCTTATGCATATAACAACTTTCATGGACTCAGCTATCATCTCTAATTTTGATCCCCAGAAAGGATGTGGACCCGATGATATCTATGTAATAGTTATTTAGGAGTGTCCTTCCGAACTGGCCCATGATCATTCTAAACTGTATAATAAACGTCTTGCTGCTTCCTACTTTCCTACCTGTTGAAAATCATCGTCTGCTGATCCAGATTTTAAGAACACTGGTGAACCATCCGACCCCTTCCAAATATTGGCCTATTCGCTTTCTATTTCTCATTGGGAAACCCCTAGATGTCCTAATCAATGATGAATTGGTTCAGCGACTATATCATTGCAGGGGCTTTTTTGAAGATATATGGCTTTCGTTTCTCTAACTCAACTGTTAATGTGCTGAAGATAATTGCGAAAAGCGTCTTTCATGCTCGAGATAAACAGTGAAGCCCTAGCTCTCGTATTGGACATCTTGAAAGTCTGGCATTCATGTCTTCTCCACAAGCTGAAAAGGTACAGTGTCTCCGGACATTTTTTGAACTGATCAAGTCGTTCCCATCAAATTGGGAAATTAATATTTTCCTGAACGCCTTCTCGTCTACATCCTTTCGTAATATTGCGTCTATTCCCAAGGGGTCCATTCTTGGTTCTACGCTGTATAAATCTTCATTAAATTATTTTTTTCTTTCGGATCTTTTTTCCTTCCATGCTTTTCCAATTTAATTATCTCCATTTTACTTTCTACTTTTCAATATTTTACCCACTCATTTAATTTCTACGATTGGTTTCCTTCATTTTTCCTTTCATGCTTTTTTCTCTGCCTTTTCCGACATCTTTCATATCCTTCCTGCTACCGTTTATCTTAATTTTCTTCAATTTGATATCTTTTTCTTTTTCTTTTTCTTATTCTTTTACTTTGAATATAATACGTTTCCTATCTCCCCTTGTTTTCTTCATATCTTTCAAATTTCTTTCTTTTATTCTTTATTTCTTCAATTCTTACACACGTTTTATTTCTTTTAAATATGTTTATGTACATTTGAATTGTCTTCTTTCGTTCGTTTTCTTATTGCAATTACATGCAACGTGGTAATTCAAGGAGCTACGGGGAGTGAAAGAGAACGAAAAGTCTTTACAAAAGGAACCGGAAACCCAATCCTAAACAGGAAACAAGGAACAAACTCCTACTCTTCAAATTATCGGTTCTGTTTAAACTGAATGATATGCGAACCTATCTACGGTTATTGAGAAAAAAATAAACAGATAAACAGTAGTTAAAATTCAGTTTTTGGAGGGGGGCGTTAGAAGGATAGAGTTAGTTTAAACATTAGAAGTAACTTGAAATTCAATCCTAAAGAGGAAACAAGATATGTACGTCTACTCCTGTTCAAAAGACCGGGGAGAAGTGTGAACCGGACGATAGGTGAATATATCTACTATTATGTTTCTTTCATTCTTTCTTTCTTTTGGCTTATTTTCCTGCTTTCCGTCTTTATTCTTTGGCTGTTCGTTTATTTGTTTCTATCATTCTTCTTTTCTTTCTCTCTTTCTTTATTACTTTCTTTCTTTCGACCATACTTTTTCTTTCATAATTTTTTTCTTTCCTGATGCATTTATTTGTTTATTATTATTTATCTTTCTATCACTCATTCTTAGTGTTATTTTTCTTTGTTTTTTGCTTTTCCTTTCTTTCTTTCTTTCTTTCTTTCAGAGTTCTCTTTCTCCTTCTTTTGCCTTTCTTTATTTCAGAGTTCTCTTTCTCATACTTTTTTTCAGAGTTCTCTTTCTACTTCTTTTTTCTTTCTATCTTTCAGAGTTCTCTTTCTCCTTCTTTTTTCTTTCTTTCTTTCTTTCTTTCTTTCAGAGTTCTCTTTCTCTTTCTTTTTTCTTTCTTTCTTTCAGAGTTCTCTTTGTTTTTTCTTTCTTTCTTTCACAGTTCTCTTTGTTTTATCTTTCTTTCTTTCAGAGTTCACTTTCTCTTTCTTTTTTCTTTCTTTCTTTCAAGGTTCTCTTTCTTTTTTCTTTCTTTAAGAGTTCTCTTTCTCTTTCTTTTTACTTTTTTTCTTTCAGAGTTCTCTTTCGCTTTCTTTTTTCTTTCTTTCTTTCAGAGTTCACTTACTTTTTTCTTTCTTTCTTTCAGAGTTCTCTTTCTCCTTCTTTTTCCTTTTCTTCTTTCAGAGTTCTCTTACTTTTTTCTTTCTTTCATTCAGAGTTCTATTTCTCTTTCTTTTTTCTTTCTTTCTTTCTTTCTTTCAGCGTTCTCTTTCTGTTTCTTTTTTCTTTCTTTCTTTCAGAGTTCTCTTTGTTTTTTCTTTCTTTCTTTCAGAGTTCTCTTTGTTTTTTCTTTCTTTCTTTCAGAGTTCTCTTTGTTTTTTCTTTCTTTCTTTCAGAGTTCTCTTTGTTTTATCTTTTTTTCTTCCAGAGTTCTCTTTCTCTTTCTTTTTTCTTTCTTTCTTTCTTTCTTTCTTTCTTTCTTTCTTTCTTTCAGAGTTCTCTGTCTCTTTCTTTTTTCTTTGTTTCTTTCAGAGTTCTCTTTCTCCTTCTTTATTCTTTCTTTCTTTCTTTCGTTCCTTCTTTCTTTCAGAATACTCTTTCTCCTTCATTTTTCTTTATTTCTTTATTTCTTTCAGAGTTCTCTTTCTACTTCTTTTTTCTTTCTTTCTTTCAGAGTTCTCTTTCTATTTCTTTTTCCTTTCTTTCTTTCAGAGTTGTCTTTCTCCTTCTTTTTCCTTTCCTTCTTTCTGAGTTCTTCTTCTTTTTTCTTTCTTTCTTTCTTTCTTTCTTTCTTTCAGAGTTCTCTTTCTCCTTCTTTTACCTTTCTTTATTTCAGAGATTTCTTCCTCTTTCTTTTTCCTTTCCTTCTTTCAGAGTTCTCTTTCTTTTTTCTTTCAGAGTTCTCTGTCTCTTTCTTTTTTCTTTCTTTCTTTCAGAGTTCTCTTTCTCTTTCTTTTTCCTTCTTTCAGAGTTCTCTTTCTCTTTATTTTTCTTTCTTTCTTTCAGAGTTCTCTTCTCCTTCTTTTTTCTTTCAATCTTTCTTTATTTCAGAGTTTTCTTTCTCATTCTTTTTTCTTTCTTTCTTTCACAGTTCTCTTTGTCCTTCTTTATTCTTTCTTTCTTACAGAGTTCTGTTTCTGCTTCTTTTTTCTTTATTACTTTGTTTCTTTATTTCTTTCTTTCAGAGTTCTTTTTCTCTTTCTTTTTTCTTTCTTTCTTTCAGAGATCTCTTTCTCGTTCTTTTTCCTTTCCTTCTTTCAGAGTTCTCTTGCTCTTTCTTTTTTCTTTCTTTCTTTCAGAGTTCTCTTTCTTTTTTCTGTCTTTCTTTCTGAGTTCTCTTTCTCCTTCTTTTTCCTTTCTTTCTTTCTGAGTTCTCTTTCTCCTTCTTTTTCCTTTCTTTCTTTCAGAGTTCTCTTTCTCTTTCTTTTTTCTTTCATTCTTTCAGAGTTCTCCTTCGTTTTTCTTTCTTTCTTTCAGAGTTCTCTTTCTCTTTGTTTTTTCTTTCTTTCTTTCAGAGTTCTCTTTTTTTTCTTTCTTTCTTTCAGAGTTCTCTTTCTTTTTTTTCTTTATTTCAAGGTTCTCTTTCTTTTTTCTTTCTTTCTTTCAGAGTTTTCTTTCTCTTTCTTTTTACTTTCTTTCTTTCAGAGTTCTTTTTCGCTTTCTTTTTTCTTTCTTTCTTTCAGAGTTCTCTTACTTTTTTCTTTCTTTCAGAGTTCTATTCCTCTTTCCTTTTTCTTTCTTTCTTTCTTTCTTTCTTTCTTTCATTCTTTCAGAGTTCTCTTTTTTCCTTTTTCCTTTCCTTCTTCCAGAGTTCTCTTTCTCATTCTTTTTTCGTTCTTTCTTTCAGAGTTCTCTTTCTCCTTCTTTTTTCTTTCTTTCTTTCAGAGTTCTCTTACTTTTTTCTTTCTTTCTTTCAGAGTTCTATTTCTCTTTCTTTTTTCTTTCTTTCTTTCAGAGTTCTCTGTTTCTTTCTTTTTTCTTTCTTTCTTTCAGAGTTCTCTTTCTCCTTCTTTATTCTTTCTTTCTTTCTTTCTTTCGTTCTTTCTTTCTTTCAGAGTACTCTTTCTCCTTCATTTTTCTTTATTTCTTTATTTCTTTCAGAGTACTCTTTCACTTTCTTTTTCCTTTCTTTCTTTCAGTGTTGTCTTTCTCTTTCTTTTTCTTTCATTCTTTCAGAGTTCTCTTTCTTTTTTCTTTCTTTCTTTCGGAGTTCTATTTCTTTTTTCTTTCTTTCTTGCAGAGTTCTATTTCTTTTTTCTTTCTTTCTTTCAGAGATCTCTTTCTGTTTCTTTTTCCGTTCTTTCTTTCAGAGATCTCTTTCTGTTTCTTTTTTCTTTCTTTCTTTCGGAGTTCTCATTCTTTTTTCTGTCTTTCTTTCTGAGTTCTCTTTCTCCTTCTTTTTTCTTTCTTTCTTTCAGAGTTCTCTTTCTCCTTCTTTTTCCTTTCTTTATTCCAGAGTTCTCTTTCTCCTTCTTTTTCCTTTCTTTATTTCAGAGTTCTCTTTCTCCTTCTTTTTCCTTTCTTTATTTCAGAGTTCTCTTTCTTTTTTCTTTCTTTATTTCAGAGTTCTCTTTCTTTTTTCTTTCTTTCTTTCAGAGTTCTCTTTCTTTTTTCTGTCTTTCTTTCTGAGTTCTCTTTCTCCTTCTTTTTTCTTTCTTTCTTTCAGAGATCTCTTTCTGTTTCTTTTTTCTTTCTTTCTTTCAGAGATCTCTTTCTGTTTCTTTTTTCTTTCTTTCTTTCAGAGTTCTCTTTCTGTTTTTTTTTTTTCTTTCTTTCTTTCTGAGTTCTCTTTCTCCTTCTTTTTTCTTTCTTTCTTTCAGAGATCTCTTTCTGTTTCTTTTTTCTTTCTTTCTTTCAGAGATCTCTTTCTGTTTCTTTTTTCTTTCTTTCTTTCAGAGTTCTCTTTCTGTTTTTTTTTTTTCTTTCTTTCATTTAGAGTTCTCTTTCTCCTTCTTTTTCCTTTCCTTCTTTCGGAGTTCTCTTTCTCATTCTTTTTTCTTTCTTTCTTTCAGAGTTCTCCTTTTTTCTTTCTTTCTTTCACTGTTCTCTTTCTCCTTCTTTTTCCTTTCTTTATTTCAGAGTTCTCTTTCTCTTTCTTTTTTCTTTCTTTCTTTCAGAGTTCTCTTTCTTTTTTCTGTCTTTCTTTCTGGGTTCTCTTTCTCCTTCTTTTTTCTTTCTTTCTTTCAGAGTTCTCTTTCTACTTCTTTTTCCTTTCTTTATTTCAGAGTTCTCTTTCTACTTCTTTTTCCTTTCTTTATTTCAGAGTTCTCTTTCTTTTTTCTTTCTTTCTTTCAGAGTTCTCTTTCTTTTTTCTTTCTTTCTTTCAGAGTTCTCTTTCTCCTTCCTTTTTCTTTCTTTCTTTCAGAGTTCTCTTTCTGCTTTTTTTTTCTTTCTTTCTTTCAGAGTTCTCTTTCTCCTTCTTTTTTCTTTCTTTCAGAGTTCTCCTTCTTTTTTCTTTCTTTCTTTCAGAGTTCTCTTTCTTTTTTCTCTCTTTCTTTCAGAGTTCTCTTTCTCCTTCTTTTTCCTTTCTTTATTTCAGAGTTCTCTTTCTTTTTTCTTTCTTTCTTTCGGAGTTCTCTTTCTTTTTTCTGTCTTTCTTTCTGAGTTCTCTTTCTCCTTCTTTTTTCTTTCTTTCTTTCAGAGTTCTCTTTCTCCTTTTTTCTTTCTTTCTTTCTTTCAGATTTCTCTTTCTTTTTTCTTTCTTTCTTTCAGAGTTCTATTTCTTTTTTCTTTCTTTCTTTCAGAGTTCTCTTTCTCCTTCTTTTTCCTTTCCTTCTTTCAGAGTTCTCTTTCTCTTTCTTTTTTCTTTCTTTCTTTCAGAGTTCCCTTTCTTTTTTCTTTCTTTCTTTCTTTCTTTCAGAGTTCTCCTTCTTTTTTCTTTCTTTCTTTCAGAGTTTTCTCTCTCCTTCTTTTTTCTGTCTTTCTTTCATAGTTCTCTCTCTCCTTCTTTTTCCTTTCTTACTTTCTTTCTTTCTTTCAGAGTTCGCTTTCTCATTCTTTTTTTCTTTCTTTCTTTCAGAGTTCTCTTTTTACTTCTTTTTCTTTCTTTCTTGCAGAGTTCACTTTCTCTTTCTTTTTTCTTTCTTTCTTTTAGAGTTCTCTTTCTTTCCCTTTTTTTTTTCTCTTTTTTTCAACGTTATATTTTTCTTTGCCTATTATACATCCACGGTTTTTCCCCTTTCTTCTGTCGTTTTTTTCTTTTTTTTGTTTTCATTTGTCATCTTCTCTTTTTATTACATGTCTTTATTCTTTATCTCCTTTCCCTGTAATAGTTTTTCTTTTATTCTTTTTCCCTTATACATTGCATTCACTTTTTATTCTCAATCTAAATTTTCAATTTTTTCCTTCCTCTTTCTCCTTTTCTTTTTTTTACAGTAATGTTCCCGCTGTGCAAAGCCCGGGGTATACTCGACGCAGACGGTTAAGCTAAGGAGTAGTTTCTATTGATAGCAGAGTAAGATAACTCTAGACTTGGACATGTTAATATTGTATGAATCTGGAAAACATCATCTTAGGAGTCAGTTCAACCGGGCAGTGGTTCGCCGGAAGAAGATGTTTGAGTGGAACTTAATTCTTGCCGATGGAATACGGAGGGAATGTGGGATGGTTTGCTATGAAAGTGGAGTGGCAGGTCCTAGCGGAACAAAGGAATGTACTCGGTTCGATCACTTTCCATGATAGTAACGATAGGAAAGTGAGAGACTCGCCACATCACGCCTGTGAGAGTGAAGTTGGAATGTGGAAAATAATTCTCCAACAAAGATTCAGAGACACTTCTGAACTCTATCAAGACAGGAAAGTGACGACTGGGCAGCTCCGCCCAAATATACCAACAGCACTTCATTTTCGATTTAATCTGGCTCTTATAAAGGAAGAAGAGGCCATGATGAGGCAGTTACTTACTGGAGGGGTACAGGGAGCCGACTATTTCATATGCATCTTTTTATCATATAATTTGTTACTGATATATATATATATATATATATATATATATATATATATTTACTTCGAATCCCTTTATTATTCAATTTCTAGAAGTCTCGGTTCGGATATTTAAACTCCTGTTAATGAGTGTGAGTTGAATACTCGGTTAAGGCAGTGGAGAACTTGGAGAGGGGAATTAACAGGAGATAACAGATAACTGATATCCATACTGAACAGTCTAACCCAGTGAGCGAAATAGACGGTTCAGTTCGACATTCGAACCACCTGAAGAAAGCCGGAGAATACAAAGGCCGAAACGTTGTGATAAATATGACGACAAAGATGAGGACAATAGCCCGAATAGTGTAAATAGTGTATTTCTTTATCTCTTGTACTATTTCTTATCCTTTTAACTAAAGTCATTTTCTTTTATATTTGTTTCTTCTTATGTTTTCTTTCTTCTAAGCCATTTCCAATCACAGAATTTTATTATATCCAATTTATCTTCTATTGTAAATGTATTTTCTCTTTTTATTTCTTCCCCGATCGTACTTCTCCGACCATTTTTCATCACGTATTTGTCTTTATATTAGGTCCTTTACTTTATTTATTCCATGTCTTCTCTTGATCTTATCTCTTTCATTATTTGCCTTTTGTTAGTATTTTTTTCCTTCATTCGGTTTATCTTTCTATAGCAAAGAAAACGGCGACGTACCTCTTCAAACCAGGCGACAAGGCGTCGCGCCTATCCTACGACGGAAAAGAAAATTATTTACCAAAAAAAAAAAAAAAAAGGGGGGGTACGTATTCCGCATGACATGCTGAAGTCAGAATATTTAGATTAAAAAAGTCCGTCGCTGGAGTCGCTGTACAAGTATTTTGTTATGCAAAATACTTGGCGTTCTCTCCTAGTCGTCGACGAATGAAAAAACTGCTCGGCCGATAAAAGCAGTTGGTGTTCTCGAATCGAGAGGAAAAACTGATATATTTTCGCTACCGCGTTAGTCGGAGAGTGAGTTATTTCTTTTGACTGGTTACGTTCATTGGGATTTGTGAATCGAGTTTTCAGCATTTCTTTCTGCCCCCGATATTCGAGTTTGAACTTACAGTGATTTGTTCTCTGCGTTGTAGAAGTAATCTGCGACAAATATTTCCTTTGCTTTGAGAAAGCTTACACTTTCCTTCGTTTTTCTTTCTTACAGATTTATTCTTCATCTTTCTTTGCAATTTAACTTTTGTCTTTTTTTTTTCTGTCCATCTCCTATCCCCTCCAAACTATAATTGTCATATTCTTTGCTATTCGATTCTAGGTTGCTTCTTTCTCGCATTACTTATTGTCTACAAATTTAATACTTTTAACTTACTAACTTTACCATAGTTTTATCTTTTTTGTTCTTTCTCTATCAGCCGGACTTCTCATTCATTATTCATATTTCTTTTCTTCTTTTCCTGGAATGGTATTTGTGTTTATGCAGAAAACACGTGTGGCCTGGTATATTTTTTTCCCCATAACCATTATTGCGGACGCTTATGTGAACCCGAGTAATAAATGAATAACACAAAACAGTATATAAAACAAACGACAACGTATGCATTTAGAAAGTATACAATGACAATATAAGAAAACATTTCATCTATAATTACATAGAAAACATTTAAATTAGAAAACGAGTTTGGTTGTACGAAATCATTTCCTTATAATAGGCTTAAGGAGCATCCCCTAGTGACGGTTTTTAGTAAAGTCAAGTGAAGTAACCCACTTTCAGCATATCCCATCATAATTTATTCATATTTCATTTAAACATATTCTTCATTCTTAGACCGTAATGATTTTTTGTTTTTATTATCCTTCATGCATCCTATGTCTCTTCTGAATTCCTAGGATGGGGTGTTGTCATTATTTACACTATTTATATTCGGACTATTATCTTCATATTTCTTGTTGTTATCACAACAAAATTAAATAAAAAATAGACGGGATATTCCGAGATGGGCAGTGGAACGAGAACAGTCGACGCGCAGAAATTCCCTGATCGATATACACCTGAGAGGACACGGAGGGCAAGACGACTGAAACGTTTAAATATTATTAAAATACACCTTTTAATGCCAAATCTAGATGCGTCGTCAGTGTTGTTGCTCCCATGTCACTAGAAGTTTCGGGTCTAAATAAACAACAGACTTCTTCGATGGGCGACACGACCGAATATGATCAGTATTCGGCCCGCACCTAGAACAAAATTTACTACTAGCTTTAGGACATGAATTATATAAGTTTCCCCAGTAAACGACAACCAATCAAGACTTCACTTGGGCTATTCGAATTTATAAATTAGGTATGCATGTTTGTAGTGATCTTCCTACATACGGCCAAGATAGGGTGGTTTTTTTAGAAGAATAGGAGAAAACCTCCCCTTTTAACTTCTATAAAATAACTTATTTGTTTGGCCTTTTTCTTTATTCTTATTCTTATTTTATTTTCTAAACTACACTTAATAAAATTTACAATAGAGTGATTAAAATGACAGACTATTTACAGCTTTAAAAACTAAGAGAAAAATATTTAACAAAAATCGCTTAAAATAAAATAAAATATATTAGGTTGGTGCAAAAATAATGACGTAATAATGTCGTTTTTCGACGTTAAAAATACGTCAAAAAACGACATTATTACGTCATGATTTTTGCACCAACCTAATATCGTAATTAGATGATAGACGAGAACATACTACGCCCGTAGATTGAATACAGGGTTCAGTCGGAGGGTACAACACTCGAAACGCTTTGATAACAAAGATTTGAAAAATATTACGAATATGAATAATAGAAATACTTATATTTCTCTTTATTTTCTTTTTTCTTATTTATTTTATTTATATTTTTTCCTTCTTTTCTTCTTTGTGTCATTCCCTCCTAACTTAATTCACCTTTTGTTTTACCTTCCTTCAGTTATTTTCTCATTCATTCATTCTTTCCATCCCCCCCTTACATCCTATTTTCTTGTCTCCCTATTCATACTATAAACAGCCATTTTCAAATTTTAACAGAAAACAAAAAAAATCTTAACAAAAATATACAATTTACATACATTATTCGGACTAGTGTCCCCATCTTTGCCGTCATATTTACCACGTTTGGGCCGTTGTACGTGGTCGGAATGTCGAACTGAACCCTTTATTTCGCTCACTAGACTGTTCTAGTTCGAAGTGCCATGTTTAATGGACCATTTATCTCCTGTTAATTTTCTGAAAGTTCTCTAGTGCCTTAACAGGATATTATACTCTCATTGACTCCTGTCACTGGATCTAACTAACTTATCCACTGTACTATGTGTCCTTGAAGACATCTGTATATGAATTTTTGTGTATTATAAACCTAATGACAGTCAGCAACAATTTTTTCTCCAGTCCTCATATTGAAAATTTTGCTGTTATCATTTCATGATTTTACCAGAGTTCATATTTCAATTTTTTTGTTATCGCTTTTCTCTGGCATTCCTTATTACTGGTTCCCATATTGTAGTCATTTCTATGCGAGGTCAGCACTGGAGATTTTTGTGGCCTAGCATATGTGCTGATTCCTTAAGTTTACGAATTTTCCAATGGTATTTTTTGTCTATGGTCTCAACCTGATCCCACAGAGGGCAGTGATCGCCCTTCTCTCTTCATATTTTGTCAGCCACGCCTGATTTTTTCAATTCTGCTTGTGTTACAGCTTTCTGGTTCTCTTGAAGCCTTACCTTAAGGGGGCGGGCTGTCTCGCCTTTATATTTCTTTCTACAGCTGCACGGGATAGCGTACACACAGTCTTTAGTCATGTTTTCCTCTATGGTGGTTTTTATACAATTTTCATTATTTCGTTGCTTTCCTTTAACTCTTTGTCCATTATTTACTTTATTATTGCCTTCTCTCCTAAAAAAAAATCTTTCTTGTTTTTCGTTCTTCTCTGCACTACTTACCCACCTTCCTTTCTTGCTTCGTTTTCTCCTTCCTTTTTTTTAAGTATTTGCTTCCTTTCTATTTCATTCCTTCATTCTTTTCGTTATTTGTTATTCCGTTTGTTCATACATGCTTTCTTTATTTCTTTCAGCATTTTCTTTTATTGATCAATACTTCATCTTAGCAACATAAGATACGCAGAAGACTCAGTGCTGATAGCAGACACCGAAAAGTATTTACAAATGTTCCACAGAAGGTAGCGAAGAAGAGCGAGATACAGGGACTAAGCATAAACTTCAAAAAGACATGGGTGCATGGTCATTAGTAAAATGATGAGCCCGAAATATTACACTAAATTCAAGCAGGTGCGGAATTTTAAATATTTGGAAAGCGTTTTGACAGGGGATGATAAGTGCAACGCTGAGATCCGTTGTGATGGCCAAGAATGCATTCCAAAAGCTAGCCAGAGTATTGCGAGACAGGACGATTCATTTTGTAACAAAGAAAAGAGTACTGAGATGTTATGTTTCATCTTTCCTCCTTTACGGCAATGATTGTTACCTGGACATATAATGAGAAAGTAGGGCCATGAGAATCTGGTACAGGTCTAACAAAGAGAAAGAGAAAGAAAGGTAAACCAGACATAATGTCCCTAGTGTGGTAGGCAAATAGTCAGAGAACGTTGTTTGATGGAGGTGGCAGGGGGACGGAACTTATTGAGAGGTGCAAGGGATAGGGTGAAGTGGAAAGCCATGATTGTCTACACCCTGAAATGAGTCAGCACCATTCCTTATTTTCTTCATTCTATTATTTCTTCTTTCCTTATCCTTCTTATATTTTTTTTTTCACTTTTTTCTTCATTCTTTCTTAACACATTTTTCTTTCAATCCTTCTTTAATATTAGGTCGGTGCAAAAAATAATGACGTAATAATGTCGTTTTTTGACGTTAAAAAATACGTCAAAAAAACGACATTATTACGTCATTATTTTTGCACCAACTTTCATCCTTTTATTGCAAGTTAATTATTTTTTTTTATTCGTTCTTTCAATTTTTTTCATTTCTCTCTCTCTCTCTCTCTCTTTTTTTTCTCTCTCTCTCTATTCCTTTTGCTTTCTTTCCTTCCTTCTTTTTCCTTCTTTTCTGTATCTTTACTTCATTCATCCCATTATTCTTAATAATATTCGCTTATCTATTAGGCTGGTGCAAAAATAATGTCGTTTTCTCACATATGTTACTATGTGAGGAAACGATATTATTTTTTGCACTAACCTAATAGTTTCCATTGCTTTATTCCTTCCTTGATTCTCGCTACAAGCGAAAACATTACGTCAAACTTGAAGCCAACCCACTTTGACTTTATTGCAAATGACAGCAGAAAATACGTGCCGGAGTCGCACTATAAATCAATTCGTTTTAATCTAATCTTGCTTGAGCATTAGGCGATTTTTTTAAAGTCCTATGTTTTGGTATTTATTTAGTTACTTGTTTTTTTTTTGTTTTTTTTTTTTTCTTTTTTGGTCTAATTTATTTTATAAACTTTCGCGGATATGTCTGTTTTTTTTTTTGTTTTTTTTTTTCTCTCCTCTTCTTTTCTACGAGACTATCAAGTTTTTGCATTCACATCTTCCCCTGACTAGACTCCAGTTGTGTGATAATCTTTCACCTCCTGTCACGACGGAATTACTGGAGATTTGTCTTGAGAAATTTGAATGTAGAAAACAAAACAAAAAAAAGAAGTAGTAATTTTACGATCAGGAATAAAAGCAGTCGAAATAAAACGAAAATTGGGGTTGGATGAGCAGTAAGGAACATATATATATATATATATATATATATATATATATATATATATATATATATATATATATATATATATATATATATATATATATATATATATATAATATATATATATATATATATATATAATATATATATATATATATATATATAATATATATATATATAATATATATATAATATATATATATATATAATATATATATATATATATATATATATATATATATATGTGTGTGTGTGTAGTTTCTATATCGGTTTATTTTGGATTATATCTGTCTTTTGCAATCTATCGGTCTATCGATATATCAAACTGGGTATTCAACTTTCTATATATGCATGTGTGTGTGTAGGTGGGCTTGTGTGAGGGCGCGTGTGTCTTACTGTGTAAATATATGTGTGTGTGTGCATATATATCTATATACAACATGCTATCTTTCTATCTATCTGTTTCACTCTTGCGTGCAAAGACATATTCATTCTTTCTCTCTGGGTCTCTCACACTTTCTCTCTGTTTTTTATTTCTCTCGCACTCGCTATATATATATATATATATATATATATATATGTGTGTGTGTGTGTGTGTTTTAATATCTATCTATCTATCTATCTATCTATCTATCTGTCTGTCTGTATACATACCTATTTATCTATCTGTGTATTAATTTCAAACCTAATATTTTCAAGGAATTACTGTACGCCTACCCAAAGAGAGACCACTTCCACGACCAAACTGGCAATATTTACACCCAAATTAACGGTGTTACTATGGGAAATCTACTTCGACCGTACTTCTTATACTGCTACATGTCTCATGTTGAAAACAAGGTATTTAAAAAATTTACTCAACCAAAAATATATGTCCGCTATGTAGATGTTTTTTTTTTTTTAATTTTTGCCGAAGACAAAGAAGAATTTGATGCTTACATAAAAAAAAAATATCCATACATGCAGCTATAATTTAAAAAAAAATGAAATCATCCTTGGTAATTTCTAAAGAAATAACATAAAGCGATTGCACATACAGAATATTCGGGCACATTCTATATAATTTATCTCGATAAAGGAAAAAAAAATATAACAAGAACATAAGAAAAATTAAATATAAAATTAACCTCAGTACCTTGTAAGTCGTTTATAATGAAACATGTACATTCATGCCTCATCAGAAATTAAATAACGGAAACGAAATATTATTTTCTGTTTTTCTTTTGTTCGTTTTTCACTGTTTATGTAGACCTCCCGTGTATTTGTCATGTCAGGTAAAGTATGTATCTAAATATTTACGTTTTACTATATCATGATTCTAGTCGATGTGGAATTTTGCTGGTAATAGTGTGTCTTTGTGTTTACCTGTAGTGGACATTTTATTTCTGCCTTGTCGTCCTCGTATGTTGATTTAGGGATATTTTTGTTGCAGTAATCTAAAATACTGGCGCCCACAATCACAGCCGTTGCAAAAAAAAATTTTTTTCAACGAAAAACCAACAGAGAAATACAAAAATACAATAATTTTCTATTCTCTTCCATATTTAATTTCTGATGAAGCTTAAATAAAAGCGAAACATTTTAAATAAAACTTTCCTATATTTGCTTGTGTAAACTAGTAGAACAAACAAAAACAAGCATAGACTGGTTCCTTAATGTAAGCAGTAATCGAATTGTGAATTGATTTAAATAAGTATCATTCGAGAACCGAATGTACTCTAAATACTCTCATGACTTCAGCTCATGATGACATTAAGACAATTAAAAACGAACTAAAATTCATTAAGCACAACCAGATGTCGCTACTTTTCAACAACGATATTGTTAAACCAAAGAAAACTAAACGAATGTATGTTACAATGTCAAAATGCGATGTTGTGAGGGAGCGTAAAAAAGCGAAATAGACAACAATCGTATTATACATGATACATGCAAAATAATTTACATAAATGATATGGACGGATTCATAATGTTAAGAAAACAAGAAAAGTAATTAGAAATATCTTTAAAAATAATGACATGAAAACAAACGTGAAGGAATCAGATTTCTTCAAAAAGCGTACATATCAACAATATTGTAAACCCAAAGATAAAACCACTTTACATACTGTCACCTTTCCAAACCAACAATAATACAACGGATCCTATAAACGATTAACTGTATGGTACCATTTTTAGCGAAGTCAAAATGATCAGTAAACACACTATGCAGTATGAAAATAAAGCCAACAGAAACCGAACAACAAACGTTGGAAAATATTCATTGAATTTATCCACTAACATATACCTCCAAATACGACTTCCCATAATATTGAACAGGAACACATTAAACATCAGCTATAGATGAATCAAGAACATGACACAGATAAAAAAAAAAAACATCAGAGAAAAATAACCAAGAAATCATCCATACCAATCAAATACAACTGTAACTCCAGAGTAAGGCATGAATGTCCCTTAAATGTGAAATGCTTGTAATGATATAATATACAAACCGGCTGTAAAACAAGAGGTAGAGAATGTAAATAAACACAGGAATAAGTGGAAAGAGAGAAACTACGCGCGCAAAATATTTTACATACAGCAAATACGCCAACAAAAACAATCACTGCAGACATATAAGAGAAATTAAAATACATCAAACATCATGGAAAAGAAAAAAAACAGCACAAGCTTACAACAATCAATCTAAAAACTGTAAACTTTCTTTACAGAGTAAAGTCGTCACTTATCTAATATTGTAGACAAATAATACATTTTTATTACGTTACTTAAAATCAAAACAAAAATTATATATTGTAAATCATCACTAAAACAAAGGCAGGTGAAATCTATTAAAACAAATTAAATTAATTAAGACAATAAATAATAAAGGAAAAACTGAACCGATCAACGCATATCCACTATTATACAGTAATTCATAATAAATAAAAGTTATTTCAAAGTATTTTTTCAGCCTTTCACCCCAAGCATGGCGGGAAGCCACTAGGACGCAAGGGGTTGCAGAAGATTTGGAGCAAGATCAGATAGGAGTGATAGAGGAAAGGATGGGGAGTAGGATAGTACGTAGATCAAGGCAACTGGAGATTGCGATTGACATTACATTTGATTAGTTGAAGATTATAGCACTCAAGGAAACTGGAATAGGGAAGTGAGTTCCACAGGCGAGAGGTGCGAAACATGAAGCTATTGAAGTAGAAGAGATGGCTTCATTTAGGAGTTTCGACAGTGAAAGGATGAGAGCGGTATGCCAGCTTCGTAGGGCGCTTGAATTCATCTAGTCTGGGAACCAGCGAATGCAGCTCCTCAGAGCAATTACCATGAAAGTATTTGTAAAAAAGACAGAGAGAGGCGACGGCGCGTCTGTGAGAGAGCGACTGTAGACTTGATGCCAGAACAGGGCCAATTATATTGCATATCCGCCTCTGGATCTTATCAAGAACCCAAATCTAAAAAGAAAGAAATTAAATTATTTTAACCTATTCTACAGGGGTCAAGATAATTATAATAGTACGAGGCAAGTACAATAAATAATTGATTTCCTTTCCAACATTAAATTTATTTAATAGAATATAGGTAATCGTCCCCATCGCTTCAAGAGTCGTTAGAATAATAAAATTAACCGGAATAAAAACAGACTTTGCTACGCATATAGTCACAATGACTAAACATATATTAATAGTATTAAATACTATCCCACAGATATGACCAGAAGACTTTTTTTAAGAATTTCACCCCAAGCAAGGCGGAACGCCACTAGCTTTCAAGGGGTTACAGATAGTTGAAGCGAGAGCAAAGAGGAGTGATAGAGGAAAAGATGAAGAGAAGGATAGGGGATAGATCAAGGAATCTGGAGACGTCGATTGATATTACATTTGAATAGTTGGAGATTATAGCTCTCAGGGAAACAGAAAAAGGGGAGGGAGTTCCACAGACAAGAAGTGCGAGATATGAAGCTATTGAAGTAGAAGAGACGGCTACATTTAACAGATTCGACAGGGTGAGAGCGAGATCCCAGCCTAGTTGAACGCCTAAATTCATGAAGTCTGGGAACCAGCTACGCAGCTCACCGGAGCAGTTACCGTGAAAGTATTTGTAAAAAAGACAGAGGGTGGCAACGGAACGTCTGTGAGATAGCGACTGCAGTCGAGATGACAGATCAGGGCCAATTACATTGCATATCCGTCTCTGGATTTTAATGGACCTTGAGAAAAACGGAAGGGGCTCCAGACCATATATGGCAGAAATACTCCATGCAAGGGAGAATGGTTGATTTGCATGTTTGAAGAATCGACTGCTGGCGCGGCACAGGGAGACAACTTTGGGCATTCGATGTCATGTAATACCTAGCAAGCTTGTCTCGATCCTCATAGTGTGCTCCAAATTTTCGGCCTTATGCCACATCTGAGATACGCAGAGAAATTCATTTGGTAACTTCGGTGTAGTTATGCTTGTCTCTCTAAAGCAATGGCATAGCCAAGGACGCATTCGAAAAACTGGGCAGAGTATTGAGAGACAGGTGGATTTATTTGGTAACAAAGAAAAGAATACTAAGCTGTTATGCGACATCTGTCCTTCTTTACAGGAGCGAATGTTGGACGATTTTCTTTAAAGTTGAAGAAGAGCCTCGAGACGACGGAGATGTGATTCTAGGGAAGGATGATAAGGATATCATGGACCCACCGCGTGAGCAAATATGAGGTCTTAGAGAGGATGCAAACAAGGAGGAAGCTTATACTTAACATCAGGAAGAGGAAGCTGAAGTTCCTGGGACACATAATGAGGAAAGAGGGCATGGAGAATCTGATACTCACGGGTGGAATAGAGGTAAAAAGAAACAAGGGAAAACAATCCATGACATACCTAGCGGCCTTAAGCAAGTGGATGACAGAACGTGGCCTAGGAGAGGTGCAGGGATATAGGGGGTTAGCGAGCCATGATCACCTACGTCCTGAAAAGACACGGCAGATAGAAAGAAAGTGAGTTTGATCATCACTTCATACTTCGGTATTGTGTCACATATAAGCTACGATGAGAAAATCACCATGGGCACTTCGGAATGGTGTAATGCGTAACAAGCTTCTTAGGCTTGATCAATTACCATTTAATAGTAAGGTCGATTCTGAGTGGTCCAAATTTTAAGTCTTGTGCCACACCTAACCTACGTTTCGAGAATAACTATATGAAACATGAAACAGAATGTCGCCATTTGGTTTTGATCCACTATTCTAAACTATTTATATATAAAACTTCCTTTCCCGGACACTAAGTTAATTTACCCTATAATTTT
>OZ010601.1:19517638-19525138 GCA_963932145.1 Acanthosepion lycidas | reverse complement strand
AAAAATGCGTTTAAAACCAGATGGAGGCAGCATAAATGCTCCTTCAACAACATAAACTTAAGACATCAGACCTATCTATCTAAATATTTTTGGCACCTGAAAGAAAAAAATAGGACACCTAAAGTAAAATGGAAGATTATTAACAGGACTAGAACTTGCAAAACTTGGGATGACCCATGCCCTTTGTGCCTCCATGAGAAACTACACATTATTAAGCTTCTAAACAATAAAAACCTATTAAACAACAGGCAATAATTAACGGTTTTCTGCCGACACAACCGAACTTACGCTCTGAATAACTAGCTAAAAACACGCATACAATAAAATAAATTTTAAAATCCATAGCCCATATACATAGTTTTAATACCCTACAAAAAGTGATAACCCTTTATGAAGTCGTCAAAAAAAAACGTCACGGCCTTTTTATATACACAAATCCCTTCCATAAAGAGATATAATAAAAGAATAAAATAAAAATAAATAAATAAATCTCCATAGACGCTCAAGCCAGACTATGCGAAAAGTTCCTCCGTCGTAAATGTAGCCACCCACACCTTACCCTGACCCGGCATCTATGAAAGTAACTCTATACTGATACAAATTATTAAAACCCCACCGCTGCCTATTCTAAACAATCCGCCCTTGATGTTAACATGGAAATCTTTGATTTCAATTCTGACTATACTATTAAAACTCGTAAATTTCAGAAATAAGTCATTCCCCCAAAAAATTTCGCTTGAAGATGGAACAGAGCCTACTTTAACTCAAGTTAATTCAAATATTATTTTGAAGTTTTCGGCTCTTGTTTTGAAACATGAGACCTCTTATGTAGCGAGTTGGAATTATATTTTTAAATAAATAATTATATATATATATATATATATATATATTAGTGCAAATTTCATGGATTATGATGGATTCAGGGAATGGGGAAATACTTCTTTCATTCCAGTTGCAGAAAGGGTTTCAAAGTAAAAATATGAAGATGAAAAAATATTACTGAGATCTGCAAATAAGACTGGAAATTGTAGAGGGCCTCTTACTCTCGTTTACCTCAAATAAAAAGGCGAATTAGGTGTGGACATCGTATGTTGACGTTGCAGAGATGCCAGAGATTATCACATATGTTCTGAGACAAAACCAGTATTGCAATGATTACAAGATAGATGTGGAATCATGGCGTCATGTTTTGATCCACCGCCTTCCTTAATAACGTCTCTTTGGAGAGTAACTGATTGTATCCGCTACCAGTCACCATGGATAGTCTTATTCTTCTTAACAAACAAACAAAAAAGGTTTTACAGTAGATCCCAATTAGTTACACTCTGTTAAGAAAAAACACTCCAGAATATAATCTCTTTAATTTAAACTGATCGATAATGCGTTGACCAAAGTGTCGCACATCCAAAAGCCTAAAATATATTTTCTCTGCATGGATGGATATAGCCAGGATTAAAGGTTTCGAGAGCTTAGACATTTAAACAATGTGCGGTCGTAGTTTCTGTAAAGGGACAAAACCAGCAAGTCAGAATTAAGGAATGTACATTTGGCCAATCAGACGGAAATTCTACAATTTAAAATTGTGTTCATGTTGAGCCTATCTCTACCGTTACAAGCAGATGTTAACATCAAGTGAGATACCGCTATGGCGACAAACGGAGGAAGCAACGACATCAACGGAATAGGAAGGACGGACACACACACACACACACACACACACAAACACACACACACATACACACACACAATGTCTTCGCAAATTCCACTCACTACTTACAGACGAGAAATTTGAAACGATAACTAACTCTCAGCCGATAGGTAATTTGATTTATTTTTAACTTACCAGTTTCTCAAACTAAAACCAAATATGAATTTCACTCCTCTTCCTGCCTATTAAAGATTTTACATTAGTTTATTTTTCTTTAGATTACTGCCAACGCCTATTGGCACTCTGAATGCCAGAGGCCAATTAGGTAATCTGACTTCAAACGGTAACTTTATAATAGCCAAATTAGGCAATAAAAAAGTTTATGTGTTGATTTATAGCTTCAACTGAAATTTTAGCATTGATTTTACACTAAAAGTATCAGTGCGAATAGTGTCATTGTTGGTGGCTAAAGATAAAAATGTATCAGGAAATACCACCCACGAGATAACGCGTAGTTGGTACGAGTAACTGCTAGTCGTCGTCCGGACAAAAAGTGCAAAATACGAGCTATCACTTACAGTCAATGTGTTACAAATAACGAAACCTATCCTTTAAATGTTGCTACATTCAGTTAGTTTTATCCCCAAATTATTATTGCTAATGGTACTTAAAATGTATTTATTTACAAAAAATATAGTTTCTATACTTGGTTTACACACACACACACACACATATATATATATATAGATAGTCTGTTCGTTTTTACCATGCTTAAATTGTAGTCGTTTTTTTAATATTTACTTTTTCATAGTTTTACATACATCTTTATTTTAAGTTTTGTTTCTCTTTTAGTGGCTTCCTTAGGAAGATCTTATTTATTTATTCGTGAATATTTTCCATGAAACTAAATTGTTGTGACTTTTACCTTTTGTTTACTCCAGAATGAATAGACCGAGATCGATAGATAGATACGAATAGACTGAGATAGATAGATATAAAGACACCTTGATACACACACACACACACACACACACACACATATATATATATATATATATATATATATATATATATATATATATATATATATATGATAATAAATATATATCTTTTGCTCGCCGGTAATACATCTCTGAGTTTCACGAGCAACGCAATCTTTGGTGTAGTAGATAGCAATTGGCATTGCATATTAAATTTAGCTGTAAAGTATAAAGCTATATATATTTATATATATATATATATATATATATAGAGAGAGAGAGAGAGAGAGAGAATGAATAGACCGAGATCGATAGATAGATAGATACGAATAGACTGAGATAGATAGATAGATAGATAGATATAAAGAGACCTTGATACACACACACACACACATATATATATATATATATATATATATATATATATATATATATATATATATATATATATATATATATATATAATGATAATAAATATATATCTTTTGCTCGCCGGTAATACATCTCTGAGTTTCACGCGCAACGCAATCTTCGGGGTAGTAGATAGCAATTGACATTGGAGATCTAATTTAGCTGTAAATTATAAAGCGAGAAGTGCAATAGAAAAAAATTGAGAGTAAAGATTTTACGGCTACATCTCCCCAGCACAACTCTAAAGTGATGATATCTCGTCGGCAGACTATTGCTAGTGCTTAGATTTAATAAAAGGTTAGGTAAGATCGCGAAGAACTCACCCGAAAAATTGCCATGAAATTATTCATAGAAATGACATAAAGAGTCAACGTTATGGCGATGGGAAAGTGACTGAAGCCGAGCCGCCAGATTAGGACTAATAATCTTTCTGATTCTTCTTTGGATCTTCTCAAGGAGCTCAAGTTAAATAGCAAGGGTACTGGACCATATGTGACAGCAATATTTTAAGCATCACGAATGATAGACATAGAGATATGTAATATAGATTCTGTAGAGAAAAATTATCTCGTCCAACATAGTAAATCATTTTTTTCTTAACAACTGACCTAACAATGGATTTAATATAGTCTTTCCACTTCATATCAGCTGAGAACGCTAGGACTAGAAGGCATAACGAATAATTTTCCCAGAGGATAGAAAAAGCCATGCTGACTAAAGGCAGCAAGGAGTCTCTCAGATGATCAATGGACATATATATATATATATATATATATATATATATATATATATATATATATATATATATAATATGTGGTGCAGTTCAATTTATATTACAATGAAACATTCATACAAAAAGTTGATTAGTTTTATATCATTAACTTTACTAATCTACTTTTTCTATGAATGATTCATTGTAATACATACACACACACACACACACACACATATATATATATATATATATATATATATATATATATATATATATATATATATATATATATATATATATATAATAAAAAGGCTTAAACACTAATATTCCATGGTCATAATTTAGTCCATTGATCGTAAATACGATCCAATTCATCAGACCTACAAATTCAAAAAGAAAACAGAAAAAAACAATTCCGGAAATAAAAAAAAATAGAATTTAGAGAGAGTGTAAGTATGAGAGAGTGGTAGGAATGTTAGAGCTAAAGAGAGGGCTAACAGACGAGAGAATGTGTGGGATTAAAATTTAACATAGAGAAGTTTAAGAGAGGGGAGTCAAAGACGGTTTAAGTAAGAGACATATGAATGTTGTCGGATGTCTAATACATTAAAGAGGTAACCGGAAAATATACATTTTTGGTGACATACACCCACAATATACGATCTAATCTTAAAGATCAGAAGAAGAGGGAGGGAGAGGGAAAGAAAAGAAAAAAATCTGATGTTATGTTTAAAAGGGCTCTGGTGAAATAAATTATTATATTGGAACGTTAATGTATATATATTATAATCGAACCTTAATATATATATATATATATATATATATATATATATATATATAGTCATCCACAGACAGACTGTTTCGCTGTATAACAGCTCATCAGTGTGTAAAGGCGTCCGGTTGCCTCTAAGTAGGATCGAAACCAGGCTGAATTAGCATCACTCTGAGATTCTACGCCTAAGCCGTTTGCACAAGGTAGGAATGAAGGGTAACTTAAGCGTATTTATAAAAATAAATACGCTTAAATTCACTTTCAACCTCGGATAAACATACATTGACTGAGAGAACTCGATTCGTTTAACTGAGGATTCTTGCATTATTAGCATTAATAGTCACTGTTTACAAACTCCTACTTTCACCCCATACATATATATATATATATATATATATATATATATATATATATATATATATATATATATATATATTAATGATGACTTCGCACGGCCAATGAAATAATCTAGAGGCAGTGGGCATGTGTTTCAAGAATAGGGTACTACAATCCCATGCTGGGAGTGTGTAAGCAGCAAGGAAGCCTTAAATAAAATTTATCTGAAAGAACACATACACAGAATCAGAATCAGGAAAAGACGGCTGAAATGTACTCGGACAAATAATGAAGAAGGATAGCTTGGAAAACTGCAACCACGCGAGGCATATTAAGCAGAATAGAGATAGGGGGAAATAGTGATTTCTGAGGTGAGAATAGGTGGCGTGACAGGGGTCATAGCCTTAGCAAAGTAACAAAAGACTGTTAAGAGTCAAACGAGAGAGAAACAGATATGATCGCCTATGTCCTGAATAGACGGAGGACAAAAAGAACCAGGGCAAAGTTTGGCAATTTTTGTTTTGAATAGTATCAAAATCTATTAAATTTAACAAGAATTGTCCAAATATTCTTTGCTTAGTTTAGTATAAGGTCACAAAGTCCTGAGAAATCGGTGAAGATAAAAATCAATACATAGAAATAATGACCCACGCTAACACGCACGTTAGCCATTGTAGAGTTGATCTGTCACAACAAAAGGTTCAAATTCCGAGTGAATACGTGCAGAATCAAGAAAGAAATCTTGATATATCTTTATCTATTTGACCCTAATGTAAATAGGACATAAATCTTCATGCCACATCAGCGGGATAGAATCACACTTAATCCTTGTTTTCCAAATACAGAGCTTTCATTTTGCGAAATCGAAATCCACATGCTTGTGTCCCAGAAAAGTTAAATTTTGACCACTGAAAATCAACGCTAACTCACTTTCATCTTTATCTTCATAATAATCATTTTTATGACTTTCTATTGCTTTAAAATTACACACTTAAATTTAGAACTAATATTTTGACTGTAATCTGCTACTTTGAACGGTTTGCAAGCCTTGGTGATTATAAAAAAAATATATATTATGAAATGGACAAAGTCTGACAATTATTTTAAGACATTTTTATGTTTATACATTCTTTTTATTTAAAGATACAAATATTTAACTAAATTCTCTGTTCATAATGAACAGAATTAACAACATGTAGCGGCCTAAATGTCAGATAAATTGTAATAGAAAATATGAGTCCTCCGAAAGGAATCGAACCTGTATCCTATACGGAAAATTCATTTTACCTGACGTGCTTTTAACGCTTTCGATACAGAGAAGAGGTTCGGTTCGTAAGGTTCAATTTTACTGTTTTTTTAACTACAATTTTCCATGATTTCCTCACGTACATTCATATCCGCTCGATGCGTATCCAAATGTAAACAAATGACGTCAAATATTATGTAATGGACAAAGTCCGACAATTATTTTAAAACTTTTTTTTATGTTTTATATCTATAAAAAGAATGTATTAACATAAAAATGTCTTAAAAACATATCTATAAATATAGGACTCTAGTTTGAAGCAAATCTATATCTATGTTGTATATTGAAATGGGTTCATATATTACCTGTCTTATAAGAGTCATGGGTTTTGTTAGTTTTTAAATTTATTGCGTCTTGAATTATGCTTACAAATATAAATACTTGTAATACAGATATGTAGCTTCGTGTCTTTCACTTTACTGGAGTGGCCGCACAATCGAAACGATTGCCCAATCTTTGCAATTGCTTCCTTTTTACTACGTCACCATCAGCAATCTGGTATTCAGATGAAGATGAAGCTAATCAAACCACGACTGCCATCATCACTGAACCACCAACATGTCAACTATCAAACCTCTTGAGTTTCTACAATTCTTTATACAAGTTCGCAATTCACTTGCCAGTCTTGGGAGAGTTTGTAGCGGATTGTAGGGGTTTAACTGTTGTTAAATTAGGAGCACGTGCTGTTTATTTCTGCTAAAAGAACGTCCAACTACAAGAACATGGAAGACTTAAGTTGAGTCCAACTGGAGATGAAAAGAAAACAAACAATACCGATATATATATATATATATATATATATATATATATATGTGTGTGTGTGTGTGTGTTATGGTCCGGTTCCTTGTATCACGGTGATAGTCCAAGGTAGAACCAATAGAGAAAAATTCGAACACAGATATGGAATAACACAGATATATTACAAACAGGAATATACACAGAGAAGAAGAAGTGTTAGTATGAACAATCAGGTTTAGTAGAGAGAACAATGTAGTCTCGACCATTTTCACTATTCCAATGTCTTGCAGTAATTGTCGGAACTACCAATCAGATATATTTCATCCTAAGAACTGTTACATAGGGAAACAAGTCAGCGATTTGCAGTTTTTACCTATCACTACAATATGAATCTCTTTAATTCAATAGGTAACTTATGTGTCTTACACAACTTACCGTCCTGGGTATGACGATAATCGCCATTCGCTCCGCGTCATGGATAAGACTATAAACTACGCCCAACAGCAAGGCCTCTGATCAGGCGGTTTTGTGGTGTGTAGAACAATCTCTTAATTTCTGGTGTTCCCAGGTCAACCCTGATCCGAGGTCGTAGCA
>OZ010601.1:19480138-19512638 GCA_963932145.1 Acanthosepion lycidas | reverse complement strand
TCCTGTTTGTAATATATCTGTGTTATTCCATATCCGTCTTCGAGTTCTTCTTTATTGGTTCTACCTTATACAAAGAACTGGACCATAATAGAAGATAAATTGTAGGACGTAACTGTGAAGATCTGAACTTCATCGCCGACTTGAAATTATTATTATTATTTTAAAAATCCGCGAACATCAGGAGAATTACTGTCGATTAAAATTCCGCCTATCTTCTGTGAGGATCGAACTCACAAATCAGTCGTAATTTATCTCAAGATCCTAGCTTATTAGCCAGTAGGCCATCTGGAAGTGCCATATATATATATATATATATATATATATATATATATATATATATATATATATATATATATATATATATATATATATATATATATATATATATATATATATATATATATATATATATATATTCTCTCGACGTTTCTTCTAGACTCGATGAATTACTTAATTATATTTATCAAATCGTCCTAATAATTTCTATCACACACACACACACACACATATATATATATATATATATATATATATATATATATATATTGACTTTCGTGGTTCTAGGTTTTCGCAAAAACTCATTCTTTCAGGGGATTAGGGAATTACTGTCTTGTACATAATTTTAGACCGAAAGTCATATTAAATTATAATACATGAAAATTTTTTTTCTTTTTTTTTGAGGAGGGGGGGGGGCTTGGGATAACATAATAGTGGCATTTCAACTGTAAACCGGAAAATTTGTATAAACGCATCCAGATGTAGTTTATTGTACTCAAATTTTTATTACTACATTTATTTTAATCAGTTAACCTACAGTCATTCTGGATGGGCATATTATTATTACTGTTTTTAATATATAAACTTAAAAACTAGCAACAAATTAACAAAAATTTCTTTCTTCCGACTTTTTGAATAACCCAACTTACCTGAGCGCTATTGACTTTCCCTATGTGTATCCTGCTAGTATCGAGTACAAGTCGGCTGAGACAATTATAAAAATCAGTGTCGCATAGCATGGTACAGAAGAAGGCTGCGTCGGAGCCTGATCAGCTCTGACGGGGTCGACTCAGCGAGGATGGTATGATCTTGCAAGGCCCGAAACTACCCAATGACCTGAGTAATCACATCACTGATGACACCTACCCTGCGCAATAAAAGTGCGTATTTCCGAAGTATATATATATATATATATATATATATATATATATATATATATATGCACACACACACACACACACACAAACAAACACACAAACAAATGTAATGAGAACGAAAAGAATATAAATTCAAACGTTCATAGCTAGAATTTAAAAGACTCAATAGGAATAGTCGTGCAAAAGTTAATTCTTATAAGTTGTTACATAAGGGAAACACGAATCAGGACACATGGCACAGTGGATAAAGGCGTTAGTTAGATCCAGTGACACGACCCAACGATTGTGAGTTCAATACCTCTCAATTGGAGAGGGGAATTGACAGGGGATAACTGATAACTGACATCCAATAGACGTGGAACTAGAACAGTCTACCCCAGTGAGCGAAATATTAGTTTGGTGCAAAAATAATGAGGTAATAATATCGTTTTTTGACGTTAAAACATACGTCAAAAAACGACATTATGAAAAAAGGCAGGAGCGTACTACGGCCGAAACGTTGTGATAAATGTGGCAACAAAGATGAGGATGATAGTCCGAACAAGGTAAATAGTGTACATGATACTTCATTTCAGATGTATAGAGAGATATAAAGTTTTTCCTTACAAACTTTTTTTCCGCCTGACATAGTAGTTTTACACTTAAATGCTTGCCGATGTTTAAAAAAAGCGTGCCAAAATTGAACAGATAACAAAAACGCGTCACCAATAAAAGAGAGAAAAACTTATAGATACACGTATTATATACAACGACTAAGATCTTTATTTTAATTTAAGTGGGTGTGACACGAAACAATTTTAACCTGTCTTCTTTTTAGCTGAATAACTCAAAGGGCTTTTGATTGATTCTTACGAAAATGGTATCATGATGGCTGTCCGTCTTATCTGAAACCTGCCAAAAAAAAACAAAAAAAAAAACTCTGTTAGTGAAGTCTTTTCTTTTAGACATTAAATTTTATATGTGAACAATAATTATGGTGTTACTTGATTTGTACAATTTTGTTCTTACACCCGGTTTGTATATAAAAGAATAAACGCATGCCATTCATCAAACGGGGTTTTCTAAGTATTACTCGGCCTGCTTTTTCAAAACTAATTTAAGAGTTCACTTCGGGCCAGAGAGCCTTTCCCCTCGTGTAGGGTTTAGCGTCAATATATATATATATATATATATATATATATATATATATATAAAAGTGAACATAGAAGTCAACACTTAGAGGCGACAATCTGTTTCATGCTATATGCAATCGTCAGGCCACATATGCTGTTATTTTTCCCGGCTATTTATATATATACGGGTTAGTGGTGCATTGTGGGTATTCTGTTATGGCGGTTATTTCACCGGAAGTCGTTTGTTTATCTATTTGGGTCAAATTATATTGCTTGTTTTTATTTTTTGTTTCTTATTTTATTTATTTATTTATTTATTAACGTAGTAAAAATTTGTTTATATCACTTATTTAACAGTTTTGTTTTGGTTTGGGAATTTAATTAAAGCTATTTGTTCAGTTTTGGGGTTGATTGTTGTAGTTCATGCTGTCAATTCTTACAATTAGACATAAAAGAATTTTACCCATCCATAACAGAACGTATGCTAGATAAGGCCATCAACTTAGCTCAGGAACAAGTAATAATACAACCAAGCGAAATCAACATCATTAAGCACTCCCGTAATTCATTATTATTCCACAATGAAGAAGCATGGATAAAGAAAGATGGGATATTTGACACTACAATGGGAACCTTTGACGGTGCAGAAGCATGCGAAATCATAGGCATTTACTTACTAAACGAACTGAGCAAAATAATAGTTAGAAATGACACAGGACTCTACAGGGACGATGGTCTCATAATCTTAAAAAACTGTAACAAACAAAACACAGACAAAACTAGAAAAGCAATAATAAAGATTTTTAAAAATAACGGATTCGACATAGATATAAAAACTAACCTAAACGAAGTAGATTTTCTAGATGTTACCTTCAACCTAAGAGAAGGCTCACATAAACCATATAGAAAACCTAATGACAAACCACTCTACATACACACATCTTCCAACCATCCACCTTCTATAATCAAACAGATGCCAAAATCGATTAACCGCAGGCTCTCTGACAATTCCTCCAATGAATCCCTATTTAACAAAGCTAAGAAAGACTATGAAACAGCCCTAAAAGATAGCGGATTCCCAGCAATACTCACATACTCACCACAGAATACAAAAAAGGCCAACAGGAGAAGAAATATCATATGGTTCAACCCATCGTACAGCAAGAACGTAAAAACAAACGTAGGAAAAATATTCTTCAAACTCTTACACAAACACTTCCCAGAATCAAGAACCTTACACAAGATATTCAACAAAAACACAGTAAAAATCAGCTACAGCTGCACCGAGAGCATGGCACAAATAATAAAAAAGCACAATAGGAAAGTTATCAACAAACCACACGAACAAATTAAACCCACGTGCAACTGCAGAATAAAGAACGAATGTCCCTTAAACGGAAATTGTTTACAAAACAACGTAATATACCAAGCCACGATAAAATCACCAGATAATGAAGAAAAAGTATACATAGGAGTAACTGAAGGACCCTGGAAACAAATAAATTATACACACAAAACATCTTTCACAAATAGTAAATATGCAAACAGTACAATGCTTTCTAAGTATATCTGGGAAATTAAAACAAAACGAACATCACACCAAAAATATCTTGGAAGATAAGGAAAAATCATCAACCTACAATAACCAATCAAAAACTTGCAAACTTTGCTTGGAGGAAAAAAAAGCTATCATTACTTTCCCCGACCAAAATAAATTATTAAACAAAAGATCTGAGCTCATCTCAAAATGCAGACATGAAAATAAATTTTTACTACGTAACCTAAAAAATTAAAAACGGAAAAAATAAAATAAAAACAAATAAATATACTAATAAACAAAATAACAATAAAAAAAATAAAAAGAAATAAAACATAAATACATACTATGTTACTAAAAATCTAAAACCGAAAAGAGAAAATATACAAGTAAAATTAATTGACTTAAATTCATCCAAGTAAATAAATAAACAAACCAATACCAAATAAAGATAATCAATTAAAAACTGTTCCCGCCAAAATAATACTTAGAATGAACTACAACAATCAACCCCAAAACTGAACAAATAGCTTTAATTAAATTCCCAAACCAAAACAAAACTGTTAAATAAGTGATATAAACAAATTTTTACTACGTTAGTAAATATATAGAATAAGAAACAAAAAAAAAACAAGCAATATAATTTGACCCAAATAGATACACAAACGACTTCCGGTGAAATAACCGCCATAACAGAATACCCACAATGCACCACTAACCCATATATATATAAATAGCCGAGAAAAATAACAGCATATGTGGCCTGACGATTGCATATAGCATGAAACAGACTATCCCCTCTAAGTGTTGACTTCTATGTTCACTTTTATATTTACACACGCTCTATCTCTGATATTGAGCACTTTATTCCATAAATATAGCACACCGTAAGACTATATATATATATATATATATATATATATATATATATATATATATATATATATATATATATATGTATGTATATAGGCAGCAATTTTTCATTAATACATGTTTCATTAAATAATATAGACAGGTTTTGTCTATTTATTTTAAGTAAGTTCCTTTCATATTTTCTGATAAGTTTAATTACATTATCGTTGAAAGACGAAAGGAAAACACCATATTGATGCATGTTAAAAACAAATGTAAGCTTTAGGCTTGGACAAGCCATTATCAAAGATGACAATTTCAATAACTCAAACAACAGGCGGACGAAAGAACCATGATAGCCCGCCCTTGCTGCATGAAAAATTCCAAGTAACGACAATCAAAAACTTGAAAGATGCTTTTTTTTTTAAATATGTGCTATTATTGCCGGTTGTGTAAAATCTCGGAACGTGCAAAGACGCAACGCTAAGTTTTTCAAAATTTTAAGTGAGAATTTTATTTAAACTTTTCTTGTGATGCTGTAAATCTTTCGGTCGACAAACAATTATTTCGTCTTCAAGTTTTTGATTTTATAAGGAAAACATATGCCTGACGATAAATAAAGGATTATTCGAAAGTACTTGCATTTTAACAACATATAAACTGGAAACAACAGACAACAGTTTTATAAATAATGATCACTTGACTCCATGGATTAACAGCATTTTAATGCATACATTATACACTACTAGCGATGGATGTCGCCAATAATATCATTAATATTGCTGATTGATTCTATGTGTGATTATTTCTTTGTATGTATATATATATATATATATATATATATATATATATATAAATATATATATATATATATATATATATATATATAGGCCTGACGATTGCATATAGCATGAAACAGACTGTCGCCTCTAAGTGTTGACTTCTATGTTCACTTTTATATATATATATATATATATATATATATATATATATATATATATATATATATATATACTTAATTACAATTTATGTTACATTAGGCATAACAACGTTGTATTTTAGGGAATAGATTACACATTTTATTTAATATTATATTTAATTAAATTATAGGTATATAATTTAAAAGTACACATTTTTAATATTCAAATTTTACTTTAAGGGTAAACTAGGTTATTTATTATTATACTTAATCAAGTTATAGGTATATAATTTTAAAATATACATTTTTAATATTCAAATTTTATTTTAATGGGGAACTGGGGCAGTGTCTACAAAAACAGTCATTTCATTTGGTTGATTTGATAAATCTTTATTTTTAAAAAACTTAATTATATATAACTTTTCATGTAGGCATAGAGGATATGAGTCATTTAATGACCTACATGTTCTCATTTTTTTTTAAATTTTCATTTTACTGTGAGTGTTTTAATTGTTTCTTTCAAATGCCAAAAATATTTAGAAGGGATGTTTGGTTACGATATCATTGGTGTAGAAAGCACTAAGATGTTGGCACCATCTTTTTTTAAAACTATTTTGTGCTCGAAATATAAAATTTTTTACTTGGATACTTGGATTGTCATTAGAAGAAATAATACATTGGTAAACTAGAGATTCTGTAAGCCATTTATTTTTCAAATGACAATTTATGTGATTTCTACTGTTAAATATTTTGTTTTATTAATATTATTGATTTTAGTCGGGAATAAATATATTTTAGGTTTAAGTATTTAATTAAAATTGTATTATCTTTTTTTTATAATTTTTTTCCAAATTTTCAGTACAAGTATAGCTTCATCATAATGTATTTTTTTTGAAAATCCTGCCAAGGGAATTATTTCTCGGTAAATGTTTTTCAATCAAGGCAAGGAAATTTGAGCCTAATTTACTATTTACTAATTTACTACTAACCATTTGGTTAAAAGGTGGTGTGTAACAAATACATTTTTTTTATTTCACTTTTTCTGATGGTTATTTTTATTATCTTTATTATATTTAATATCAGGGCATTTATGTCCACTCTTCTTTAAGGCTTCATTATAAGCATTACAATATTTGTAAATAATTTTTCTTCATTTGCAGTGTTTACACTAATACTTTTCTCTATGGATGATGACACATGTTTTATTATGGATGTGGGGTGATCTGACTTCCTGTGGATATATAAAGGATTAGTATTTGGTTTCGTATATAGTTAGTATATATTTTTCATTAGGTCTAAAGTCTCATTGAGGGAGTTCATCTTTTTTTAAATTCGTATCAATCGTAAATTTTAAATTTAAGCGTTTAAGTTCTGTATGTATCGGTTTTCTAATCTAGTCAATTTAACATTGACAATATTAGAAAACTGATGCATAGACCATTTATCCATGTACGTCCAATTTAGAATATGAAATCGCTGATAGGATTACATTTTTTCGAGGTGGACGTCATAAATTATGCGAATTTCCTCTTTGAAGATATGAGTCGAGCTACTGATATTAACCATTATTAAAACGATATATTAATAAACCAGTTGAGCCATTTAAAAGTTGTAAAATGAATATATCAGATAACTCATTTTACCCTGTTGAAATGAATGATTAATAAACAAATTATCTCGTTTAACCAACTTAAAACGAACTATTAATAAACCATTTAATCCATGGAGCGGTGTTAAGACGAACTATTAACAATTTACCTAAATAATTTAACAATGCCAAATGAACTTTTAATGACTTTTTTATCCATGTTAAAACTAACTATTAATAAACCACTTATCTATGTTAAAAAGAACTATTAACAATTTAGCTAACCCATTTAACCATGCTAAAACGAAGTAATATCAAACCAATCAATTAGTTTTCAAATCTTCCGATCTTAAAATGCGAACGAGCCAATTTTATTTTATAGATTCGATCATGGTGGAGAAATGAATAGCGGCTCGGAGTTCCGAGTTCGAATTCCAGTCGAATCCATTACATTCACTTACGTGCTAATACCCGTGGGAAAATGTATGAATCCTCTTCTTCTCCCCTGATTTATTTATTAACACAAACAAAACAATTTATTATAATTTATAATAAAAAGGAGGCACTGTGTAGTAATGGATAGCCGCTCGGATTGAGGAATCAGAGAGAGCCGAGTTCGAATTCCAGTCGAATCCATTACATTCACTTACGTGCTAATACCCTTGGGAAAGGTATGAATCCTCTTCTTCACCCCAGCTATGGGTAAATAGCAGGATAGACCGGGTTCTATAGCCTTTGATGGCAACTGGTCAACCGCAGTAAAGAAATGTCTACCTACTGCAGGAAAAGAATCTGCCTCATCAGTCATGTATCGAAAGATACATGATCGCCTGAGCGTGTATCCAGTATGGCACTGATATAACTGACTGAATTAATTAATAGTACAAAAGAGAAAGACTGATAGTATTTGTTAGATGCAAAAACCATAGGGCCTTATTTCGTTCACTGCAGTGAATGTATGAACGAGATGAAGTTATCATAGAAAATAATAGCCCGACACCATCTTTAGATATTCAGTTGCCTTGATTCTGGTTAAATGAATTTCACGTAAATACGTCTGAAAATTCCGAACACAAATAAAACTAAATATTTATAAAAAAAAAAAGAAAAAAGAAAGGCGCGTTAATTTAGATTTTACGCAATTATCTGAGGTAATTAGGAAAGATAATTAAATCTCTTCTTCCAAGCTTTAGAATAAAATCGAAATAAAACAATCGATTAGCCTCATTGGGCACACTCGGTGCATAAAACCTGAATAATGGGAAAAAATGATGCCATAAGTCCGTGAGATAAGTCTTCAGTAATCGTAAAGAAATTTTTCTGTTTCTTAATACTTTGATTAAATTTTAGAAAGCATATTTCGCTATGCCAGTGCAACTTCGGATTTCAATGCCACACTTTCTCTCCACTGTTAAAACAATTGCCACATATTTTGACATGTCTTAAGATTAGATCCCATTCTGATTAACTTCACAACAAAACCTGTCAGTTGGATGTGGACTTTATATATGCAAAACTAAAAATAATAGTCAGAGTCTAGCACCGAACATCACATCCAAAAAAATAACTTATACAATTTGAAATGAGCTAATCATGAATAGTCTTGGTATAGCAAAAGCATATAAAAAAAGGAAGATTATTGTATGCACTATGTGTGATTGAAAGGAAGACGCTTTTATGACTGAAAATCAGTCGAAGACAATCAGCCTGTTCAGTACTCATTCATTTGTAGAGAAATGTTTGTGTCTTAATACTTTGATTATATTTTGGAAAGTATATTTCTCTATGAAATTGCAATTTCAGTTCCACACTTTCCGTCCTCCGTAAAAACAATTCCCAGCTGTTCATACACGCCTTCAGATTAGATCTCTTTCTGATTCTCTCCACATCAAAACCTTTCGGCTGGATGGGAACGTTATGTAAGTCAAAATAAAATAATACAGTCGTCCAGATTTAAACATCCCATAAAAATAAAAGATACAATTTGAAACGAACTAATCACGAACGGTCTCCATAAAGCAAAAGCTTACAAAAGAAGGTTTAGTAAGGTATACATTCTGTGTGCTTAAAAGGACGACGATTGTGTGATTGAAAATCAGTCGAAATCAAGTAGACGGGCTGTCACTTTTACCAGGTCCTACTGATGATCCCCGTCCTCCAAGTCACTCTCCTCGCCCACGGAGAGACTGTCTGCCTGGATCCTCTATATCAGCAATACACGTTTTAATTATAGTCTATTTTTATACTTTTCATTATGCCTCATCGGTAGTAAGTTCTTCCTTCATTTATACTTTCGTTTAGTCATATGCGTATATAACATCGCAATAATGTTTTTATAACAATTCTTAAATTTTAAAATGTATTTAAATTTGTTTTATTATTTAAATAAATTTATATATAAAGAGAATGATTGAAAGAAATCTATAAATTTAAATGATTTAAATATGTCTATATTTTTTTTTTTTTTTGTTGTGTGTGTGTGGATTTTAGAGTATTTTCTATGGAGGTGAAAGTAACCTAGAATCGAGAAATCAGTGTCAGGCATTAACCATTTAAGTTTAGTCTCGCGGAGAGCTAGTATATCAGGAGCCTTACCAAAGAGGGACGATTCCACACTTTTCAATCTAACATGTTTCATATTTTATTAAAGATTCGTTAGAGATTGAGAGACAAAAATCAGACATTCTGGTATTTTCAATTTTATTTGGATCGATTCTCATTGGTCAATCATGTATCACGTGCATTAAACCCGTAGATAATTCCATATATACAAGGTGTCCCACCAAAAATGTATACACATTTTAAATAATTATAAAGTCAGTGTCTATCAAAATGCATTTCATTTTCAAAAATGAATAGAATCTACAGACATTATTTTATTGTTTTGTCGACGCCTGTTTTCAAACTGACGGTCGTTCTGCTCCAGACGCAATGGAATAGAAATATCACCAAACATTTCGTTCGTTTTTTTCTGCATTCTCCTTTAGTGGCTGCTTTCAATTCACCGACTTTTGCAGGTTTCATGGCGTAGAATTTGTACCCCCCACAAAAAAAAAAAAATGTAATAAATCTATGAATTTATATAATTTAAAGACACCTATACATTTAAATATATATATATACATATTATGAAATGGACAATTATTTTAAGACATTTTTATGTTTATACATTCTTTTTATAGATACAAATATTTAAATAATTGTTCTGCGTATAATAAACAGTATTAACAACATTTACATGAATGTCCGAGAAATTTTCATAGGAAAATTTGTCCATTTTATAAGGTGTGACGTCATTTGTTTACATTTAGATACACATTGAGCAGATATGAATATACGTTAGAGAATCATGAAAGACTGTAGTTTAATAACCGTAAAATTGACCATCATAACTGAACGATCCTCTGTGGCTCAATCGGTAAAAGCACGTCAGGCTATATGAGGGTTCGATTCCTGTCATAGGACGAATGTTTTCTATGGAATTTCTCGGACATTCAGGCCGGGAAAGGTTGTTAATACTGTTTATTATAAACAGAGCATTTACTTAAATATTTGTATGTATAAGAAGAATGTATAAAAATAAAAGTGTCTTAATATATATCTGTGTCTATGAGTGTGTATGTGTGCGCGCGTGTGTGTAGGTGTGTATGTATTTTAGAGTTTTTTCTATGTTGTAGTACGTAGCCAGGAAACGAGGAATCGAGAAATCAGAGGAGGGAATTGAAGAGTTAAGGTTTGTCTCGCAGAAAGCTAGTATAAAAGGAGACTTACCAAAGTGAAGCCATTCCACACTGCAGTAGTTGGTACGAATACCACGGAAGTTGAAGAAGGAAATATTAAATGGTATAGTTGAATTGTTTGCGCTGGTTTCGGTTTATATTTTAGGATCATGTTGAGTAATATTGGTAAGGAAAAGGCCTAAAGCAATAGAAGCAGTCACTCATCATATGTGGTAGGAACAGAAAGGAACTGGCGCAGACTACAATATAATGTAGCCTCAGAGTTACCCACCGTTGTTACATGCAGGGATACCTATTCATGCATGACATGGCACTGCCAGAACCCTGATATTATACAATTGTTGATCAGCATCTTAAGACGCTACACAATTCTCCAGAATCCTACCAGTTGAGAACGGCAACCAGAAAACTGCTAACCCGGTACCCTCAGTATGAAGAGACATTGCCAAAAACCGCACATATTACGAGAGATCTGAACATCATTACATGAAAATTTAAATGTAATGTCAATCGACATCTTCTGCTTCGTTGATCCCTGTTCTTCTTTTTATCCTCCTCCGTTCTTCTTTCTTACCTTTTGCTCACCGTCCCCCTAAACTCGGTATTTTCACTTATTAAACTCGATGTAGACCCTTGCGTACTAGAGGCACTACAGTCTTACTTAGCGTGAAATGCTTTAAAAAATTGCATTCAGTTACCAGTTTCCTGCCGGAACAAAAAGGAAAATCTCCAGGCAAAATAACTGTTTTATTGATGTAAAATTCTTATCTATGAAATGGGAAAATTTGCAGCTCATTTAAAAACAGAATATATCTTTAGGCTGTTAAATTTCTTTTGCACACAATGTAATAGTCTTATAACAAGCCTTACTAATTACCCCATAATTGGAGGAGAAATAATGAATTCATAGCTTTAGTGAGACGAACAAGAAGTGAACTCGGCTCTCCGATTAATTATTTCGAACCATTATCCATTGCACCAACAACAATTCCAAACTTACAACACCTAGTATTCCCAATCCAGATATTGCTTAACGATAAAATCCGTGTTTAGATAAACCAGACGCCATAATATAATGCTTTATATTTCCATAGAATCTATTTCCATAGAAATTATTATACAGGGTATATGAAAATAGTTTTAAAATTTGGGGTGGATTCCTGACCCCACAAATAAGTTAAAATGTCAATGTAAAAGGCCATCGTTGTATCTTAACACAGCAACTCATAACAACTGTTTAAAATGTCCTCTGCTTACTTCGGCCGGATCATTGATGGCAGACCTTTTCAAATACACTCACAGTGTCGAATAGCTTCGCAGGCCCCCATGACACGTCCATGAAGCGTCTCTGCATTATTAATGTCTGCTGCATAAAACAATTGCTTACGTGTTCCCAAATTAAAAATTCAAAGGAATGAGATCGGAAGAAAGTGAAGGCCTGCCTATGCATCTTTCATGGTAGATATCAGTAGTGCATCAGGAACAATGTGATTAAAATGTGATGGATCCCCATCATACTTAAATTACATGCGTTTTTGTATTAGCAGGGGTACATCCTCTAGAAGGCCTGGAAGTTTGTTCGAAATAAAGTCTCTGTAGACAGCTCCTGTAAGACGTGCTGGGATAAAATATGGGCCTACCAGACAATCGCCTCCAATTCCAGCCCAAACATTAATAGAAAACGGATGCTGGTGTTTAGCCGGTATTGTACCACGAGGTATGTTTGCGTAAATTTGTTATACTATCTCTTCCAAATGTTGTCTCAACCGTAAACAAAAACGAAGAGACAGAAAACGGATCGGAATTTTATGCAATAAATGTTACCCTGGGGTAAGTTGATCAGAAGGCGAAAGACCCTGTACACGTTGCAAATATTACAGATACAGAAGCTGCTCTTGAAGTACCTTCCGTGCAGTAGTATGAAATGTACGACATGCTACGCCACTTGATGTGTGCTGGTATACGGATCATCCCCGACAGCCAGTAGAATGTGTTCTTCGTTGACAGGCATAGGACGTTCGAGATCCAAAGTTTGTGGTGGTACGGAACCTAGTTCAGCAAACCGACGATAAACAGCAACAAAGGTTGGACAACTCGGCTGCCTTCGACCTGAAAACGCAATCTGATACAACCATGCAGCCTCACATACATTAGCATTCGCGGGGCCGTATGTAGATATCCTACCTGCCTGCTCACGATATGAATATCCTGCTGTTTTTAAACGGAATATTTCTCAGTCAACTCACTACTAAACACATTAAACACAAATGTACACGAATGACAAATATAACCTAGTCTAATGCAAACATAGCACCAGCTACTGTAATATTTCATTAAACTTACAAACAGAAAAACAAAGGATTTTTGGACATATAGTATATGGAGTTTTGAGAATTGTTTTATGTGAGGAAGCGTCCTCCAAATGCTGTATATCTATTTTTGATACAGCCGGTATATTAATGTTACTGCATTTAAATTCACATATTTTCAATTTTTTACATTGGATTAATTCCAATAAAATTAAAATTAAAATACTTATTATACATTAAATAATTTCTTCTCGAAGCGAGATGCTGCAGAGTTGATATCTTATTATGGTGTTATTCTCAGCACAATTTAGATGTGGGACAAAACTGAATATATAGAACAAACATAGAGAAAAGAACTCACTATTTAGTCGTAATCGATCTAGCGATGAAAATATGTATATATATGTACATGTATATGTATGTGCAGGCCTATGTGAATACAAATGGTCATAAATATCCTTGAATTAAATCAAATAATGCCAAATACAGATATAATAAACAAAAAAATACTAGAACAGAGGCAGAAAAATTCTCTTCAATTATTAAGTCAGGAAATGAAAATCTTGAGTACTTAATGCGTTTTACGATAACAACTTATCCACGGAGCTCCCAAGATATTTCTTATCACATAGTTTTGTCTTTAATTTAGTCAAACAGATGATGCCAAAACATTATGGGGTGGAACGCGTCAATGACAAAAAACATTTCCATTTTGTTTGTCATACTCTTCTATATCGTATAACCCCTCCCCATATATATATATATATATATATATATATATATATATATATATATATATATATATATATATATATGTATTATGGGGTCCACCCCTATTTCATACAAGTGTGTACTTGGACTGCTGCCGTTAAATACCCAGAGCAGTCAGAGAACAGAGAGAGAGAGAGAGAGAGAGAGAGAGAGAGAGAGAGAGAGAGAGAGAGAGAGAGAGAGAGAGATTGAGATTGAGTTGGAGGTAGAGTAATAGTGTGAGTTAACGACTTGTAGAAGTCACAGCTACAAGCACGTAGACTCTAAGGAAGTCCTACTTCGAGACTGAATTTACCATACTGTATATATATATATTATTATTGCTACTAACCACGTTTCTGGATATTCTAACCGTATTACCAATTGCATTGTTGTGTAAATACATTTATTTGTTATATTTCATTCCTGCGTTTGTCATTCATTGGAGACCAAGTTTCATCTCGGAATCCACAACAACATATATATCAAGTCGAGGCCGGGTGCTGACCTCAATGTGAACTTTTATATTTATATACGAAATATCCCTGATATTGACTGAGCACTTTAGCACATAAATATAGCATAATTTAAAAATATATCTGAATCAATTCCACCTCCATATATATATATATATATATATATATATATATATATATATATATATATATATATATATAGATAGATATATATATATATATATATATATATATATATATATATATATATATATATATATATATATATATATATATATAAGCAATGTATTTGTGTCTTTAAGCAATAAATGTTGGCTTGCCAGAATATTATTTCTATTCAGATAAACGTTATTTAGATGCATGAACCTATTTCATAAGATATTACGATTTTATCAGACAGATAGATTAATATCCACCCGGCTAGAAAAGTAACTTTTATTAAAGACAAGGTAGTATCGACTGATATAGAGTTCATAGTTATAAATGTATTACTTTCTGCCTTTACATACATACATACACACACACACACACATATATATATATATATATATATATATATATATATATATATATATATATATATATATATATATATGCAAGCAATGAACAGATGAAATTACTCAAAATGCAAATGAAGAAAACTATTAAACTAAACCACCCCTGAAACAAAAAAACAAAAAACAAAGAAAGTAGATCCTCTCGTATATCATCTCCTACATCCACGTTAGGGGTCTATGTACCAACTTTCGAGAAGTGGAACACCATCTTCTCGAGTCTAAACCATAAATATTTCTTAAACAGGTATCAACGCCTCATACATACTAAAATCGTTCTTAGGCCCGGGTTATTCACCTTTCGTTGCCAGATAGGACAACATAAACCACCGCTACCACAGACTCTAGACCTACATCAAGGACGAGTTCCTCTGTGGCAGGGGCGTAAAAAACAAGGAAACCGACCTCCCGTATATGTGCTTCGGAATGACACTTATCCCTTATTCTCTATCTTCCTCAGTACGAAGTGGCAGTAATACTCGACCGAATATCTGAGAATATTGACAATATCGTCACTCAGTCCCTCTCGACCAGCTTTCTGTGCTGACTTAAATATCTACCATAAAGACTAGCTAGTCCACTCCAACGGAACTGATGTTGAAGGGAGATATTGCATAGACCTCTCCAGCGGCTATGAACTAATCCATCACATCGGAGAACCTACCCGAGTCCCAGACACGACGCCACATCAGACGAACCTGCTCGACCTCTTCTTAACGTCCTGTCCTAGTAAATGCCTATCAAAAGTTTTACCCCCACAAGGTACGTCAGACCATTCGCTAATCATTGTCCAGGTGGATTTCAAAACGCATACCCTGATGTACCGTTACATAGAACAATTTTTAGCTATAGAACAGCTTTCGAGCCGACATTATCCAACATATTTCAAGAATGCTGCCTCCCAAACTGCTCCTCTTCTCACTGATAGGACCCGTTCTGAAATGTAGATTTATATATAGTAATTCCAGCAAAAACCAGACAGTCAACCCTGATCCACCCTTGAATGGTCTAGACCCATAACTCTCCCAAACCACTATTTCATTTTTTTTTGGGTGTCGATTTGCCAAGGCGGTGGCATGAAACTGCTCGAATGGATCATACATATCAACAAGTTAATAAGCATGAATTAAGGGTGGTTCATTACAATATGCATGATGTGGCGGGGCATGACCGTGAAGGCCAGGAATGGTGGAAACTAATGTGGGTAGTTTATCGAAACATTTTCATAAAAAATAGTGAGAGATCACCGAGAGTTTTGCTGTGTTCCGTACGTGAGAAAGCGGTTATAGTATGGGAAATGATTCGTCACCCACAATAACGAGAGTGAAAATCGAAGACTGTGTAGCTCCGGTCCATATATTTCAGTTGTTTTCCATTTACTGCCTGATTGGGTTCTTCTAAAGGTAAAGGATAGAAAGAAAATTCAGGTACATGCTCCGGCGTTACATGGAACCGCCTATTTTCCAGCCTCTTTAGCGAAAGATCATATGTACAAGTTCCACCTGAGGTCTCGGCTAATTTAAATCCCAGTAGGTGCTCAAGACACGAGTCCACACTGAGGGAACATCTAATCAACGTGGCTTGATAGTTCAGGGTTCGATCGGCGATAAAGTAACGTAATGAGTTTTGTTTTCGACACGTTGAATGTGACGCTATTTTTTTCCGTCCGAGATGACTAAACTAGGGCAGAGGAGTTATCAATTTCCAAACTTTTATCAACTACGTTTAATCTCAGCGGTGAGATATAAATAACTTGAATGTCACTTAATCTGAGCTCAAAGTAAATTGGATTCATGCCTATATAACCGAATACATTACCGAGATATAAACTGATTCAAAACGGAATTCGAACTAATTTTGCTGTATCCAGTTTCCGAGTTTGTATCCACGAAGCAAGTTCGCACTCCAAAAGACATGAATAAAGAACATCATAAATTCTTGTTATCTCCGACAATGTTCCAGCACGTCCAGCTAATATGGCCAATCTAAAATCACCAGACATTGGGAAATCGATATATCGATTATTTGCCCACATCGATCCTATTGTTTGTACGACTGGACGAGTTATTTCTAGTGCGCCACTGTTCAGTCTTGTTTCCATTGCTGAGTCATTAAATCTTACAAATTATTCCAAGACTTTAACTATAGAATTCCCGGTAAATTTCTCTGGGTCTCTTTCCTGGGGTCATTGCGATTGGAATTCGTTACATCATTGACTTTTTTTACAAAAATATTTTCAACGTTTCGAAAAAAAAAACATGTTCCCATAGCCATTATGATAATATAAACCAAAAATCGTTTTTCTTTTTATCTTCATATCCTAATGATATTGTCTTTATAATTCTCTTTGTCGAAAGCTGCCGTCCTGGCAGTTTACCTTAGGTCATATATATATATATATATATATATATATATATATATATATATATATATATTAAGCGTTTCACCCCAAGCAAGCCACTAGGACGCAAGGGGTTACAGAAGATTTGGAGCAAGATCAAATAGGAGTGAGAGAGGAAAGGATGAGGAGAACGACAGTGGATAGATCAGGGCTTGTTTCGAAAAAAAAGCCGTTATCGCCTTAACAACTGATATTCATTTATTAATTTCGAATATTCCCAAATTTACTTCCAAGTTATAAAAACTGCTATCGTCGCAAAAAACACGTAAAAAAACGCTGAAAACAATCGCAGTAATAAAAGATTTGTTGACCATGTTCATCATAGTTTATGATTACAGCGCAGTACGTAATCTGTTCAATGAAACAACGTTAAAGATTAACACTTACGAGTCAGACACTCTACTGAATCTGACTATATCGCAAATACCACCAGCAGCTGTTCCGTAATTCTTCAGTCTTCAATATCAAAGGCTGCCAGTGAATATTCGGGAAAAACATGGCCGCCTTTATACACGTCGCATTGAATATTTTGAGCCTTCTGATTGGTTAACCTTTCTATTAGTGAACTACAAAATGAGTCAGCTCATTTTGGCTGGCTCACTAGTACACCAGAGTACCCAAAAATCCCAACAAAATTATGAATCCAAACTTTCTGTAACATGACCTACTTAAAGTTACATTGTTGTATCCTTTCAATTGAGAAAGTGTAACATAGTGACACTCAGTCATTCGCATCCCAAAACAAGCGGCTTTTGCCCAAAAGGAAAGTATTTATTGTTTTTAATATTGCCTAAATTATTAATACCGTAAATTCCTGCATACAAGTCGAGTTTTAAAGTCTAAAAAATCTTTCAAAACTAGAGGTTGACTTACGGGTATAAAAGAGAAATCTTTACCAGCGATTTGGAAACAAGTAAAACACTACTCTTTACAATTACCGTAAACCACTTACCGTACCTCAAGCAAGCTGTCTCATATATATCCCACTAAAATTTGTGTTGTTGAGCATATTTAGCATATTAGCACAATATTACAGTTCTCCACATGATATTGATGTCGCCAGAGATCATTGGCTTACATCACTGAATCAAATTCCGGATGAGTGATATTGTGTTTTAAAATTACATATGATACGTCGCATTGCTTATTTTAATGTGTTTATTAATAGATCTTATGAATTCATACCGATTCATTAAACTCTACATACCGGTGTATATTGTTGGTTGGCTGTATTATATCGCATATAGAAAGATGTTACGGTTAGTGTCTCAAAATACAGGTAAATGGTATATGCAGTTTTGGCAAGGTTATCTCATTCTGTGGGCTAACTTCATTTAGCCGTATTTCTACTGTATGATTGAAGGGTCGGCATTTGCGTTAAATAAACGCCTAACTCAGAAATTTGAGCTATAATAATTGCGGTCGACTTGAACTCTAGATCGAAAAGTACACGGAAATTTACAATAGCTGTAAAGAGCAAAGAACACTCACGTCTTGAAGAACCACATTCCTCATATGAATAAAAAATATATTACGTTTAGAGTCTCAATATATACGCATGTGGCTCGACTATGTAGTTTTGATATAGGCTATCGTATAGTGTAGCTTAAGGTAAACTAAGTTTTGGGGCACTAATAACCGTATATTTCGTGGTAGATCTACAAAGTAGGTGTAGGCTTAAGTCGCAATATTGAGCTAAAAATACTGAAATCGACATGTACGACTTGTCGATTTTTCGGCGCAATTTACGGTATCTACATAGGGCCAGGCGAACACATGTCATGAAGAACACGTGCCAAAGAAGAATAACATTTCGAAAAAAAACTATAGGCTCATAATCATTTCCTCAATTTAAAAAAAAAAGATTATGACATGTGCTTATTCATGACATGGGTACACCTTAATCATTACAATTATTTCTGATACGTTTACCTACTCATATGCACAGCGAGTGAAACATTTCAAAGCCACTTTCTTCATTGTGTATAGCAGTAATGCAAAGTAGGTATTAATGATAAACTGTGAGCTTTAATTTGAAACTATTTTAGGAGGAGTATGGAGTCACTTCAACCTAGTGTAATGGTTAACAAGCTGGTCAATGAACTTCTATCGTTCCTGACAACAAGGATCTTGCCTGTACAGATCTGAAACTTTCTGACAATGTTATAGGTCTACATAGGATTACAAATACATAAACAACATATATATATATATATATATATATATATATATATATTAATTTTGAAGCTTCTAGTAAACAAAGTATGTCAACATCCAAATCATTATTTATGTTATGTGTGTTATAGAAATATCATTATTATTGATTGAAGATAGGTCGATTTTTTAAAAAATACTTGCTAAGTCAATTTTGGCGCAGTCCATATATGTACGGGGATTACAGTTTTTTTTTAAAAAAAACATATGTATTTGAATTTAAAACCCTTTTTTTGTTATCTATCTGTCTCTGTCTCTCTCTCTCTCTCTCTCTCTATATATATATATATATATATATATATATATATATAATTAGATAGATAGATAGATAGATAGATAGATATAGATAATATTAGATAATATACACATGCATATGCAATCATATATCTAAACTATATTAATATATATACATACATACATACATACATACATACATACACCTGCATATATGTATGTATAAAAAAATAATTCCAAGATGATAGAATCCAGGTAGAACATGGAATATTGGTGTTTGAGACTTTTTATTATATTTATATATATATATATATATATATATATATATATATATATATATATATATATATATATACATATTAAATAATGTTGCGAATATTAATTTTCTATTAAGCATAACGGGAGATTAATTTTTTTAGAAAATAATTAAAAGAAAAAAAGAAAAAGAAAAAAGCGGAAGGTCATAATTTACCGAAAAAATTAATCTGGATCAACATGTTTCAACAGATATTTATTTTTATGTCTTCATGTAATCATCAGTTCACTTCTTCTGTTTAATAAGTTAGCACTATTTAAGTGATTTAAGATAAGCAACATCAGCATTACCATTCTTTTATTTAGAGTAACCAGATCTGTTTATGGAACTTACATTGCCTAAAATCATTCAGATTTACAATATATATATATATATATATATATATATATATATATATATATATAATTGTGTGTGTGTGTGTGTACAGTAGTACCGCACACTGGGATCGCCTCGCCAGGCCAATAATATCAAGAAGTGCCACTTTCCTGACAAATCGACCCTGGTGAGATTTCAAGCCGGGTCTCATGGTGGGAAATCGAATGTCCGAACCACTCGGACACGAGCCCGTATCAATATTATTATACAATAAGAGTTCAGTACATTATAAGAAACGAAGAACTCTGAAAACTGTATCCTGTAAAGTTAGTTTAAAATTAGGTAAAACTATTGATCTGCACGAACTGTGCTATCGAAGAACCGAGTACAAATTGCAACAATGACGGCTGTGTTTAGCTTCGAAAAAAAAAAAAGAACCGCGAAAACGTCATTAATCCACTTCTTCTCTCCCTCCTGTTGGCTATAAAATAAAGTGTAGATTAAGCTTAGTACACTGGGTTGAAAAGAACAGTGAACACTGAGATTATGTTGCGGATATAATTTGGTACGTTTCAGTGCGTGTTTCAATGAGCACTAACTGAGTAATGAGTATGAACGAGTAACTTTATTCTTCTCGATAGGCATGTAGTTGCATGTCCAATATAATTATTCATAAATTTCCTTAACGTTCATGTAAATACAAATAATATAAATAATATTCGTTCTCTGTAATTTCGACACTGAAGGTGAGTTTTTGTTGTTGAGTAAAAAGGTTAGTTTGTTTAATTTTTTTATAGTAAATAAGTAATTAATTTACTCATTTTTTTGTTCTGGTCGGCAAAGTTGTGTTTCACTTCATAATATTTTTAAGAGAAATGTATCCTGCGTATAGTGGTCGTATATACATATTTTTTTTTTATAGAAAATATTAATGTTACGGTTTTTACTGTATTTTCAATGTAGCTATTTTTACACTAGAAAAAAATGATCGATGAAGTAGTTCATTTATATTTATATATATATATATATATATATATATATATATATATATATATATATATATATATATATAATATTAGTGGTAAATATACATATATATGCAAAATCCACAGGTGTAATAATGGTAAGAAGCAATATATTGACAATATTAGTGGTAAATATACATAAATATGCAAAATCCACAGGTGATATGTATGTGTGTGTATGTGGGTATATATATATATATATATATATATATATATATATATATATATATATATATATATATATATGGAGGTGTGTGTGTGTGTGTATATGTGTATGTGTATATGTATATATGTAGGTGTAATTATTTGTATATCATATGCGCTGTAATTATTAGAAAGCGCTTAGTATCAGAGATATTGAATCAGATATATGTATATGTGTTTGTGTATGTATATGTATGTGTGTATTTGTGTGAATATGTGGATATATGTGTATGTGTACATGGGTATATGTATGTGTGTATGTAGGTACACGGCGATGTGTATGTATATACGTGTATAAGTTATTGTGTATGTGTGTATTTGCATGCGTTTTGAACATAAAAATATAGGTCCTCGCTAGATTAGATAATCGTCATATTTATTGTTTATATTTGATTTGTAACCTGTAGTCGATATTATTTTTGTCAAATTTTCTCAATTACACAGCGTCCCTTTCAATTTTAATTTCACTCGCCCCATCTTTCTTCCCCACCACTTTTTTCCTTACCTCTCCCTCCTTCTTTAAGATTTGATCGGCCATGGTGTGTGTATGTCGCCACGAAATGTATCTTTATTGTATTAGACATCCGGCAAGAATCATTTTTCCCCCTTCCACTCACACCTAGTTTTTAAATAACCCTCTCTGTTAAACCCCTCTCTTATGAACTAACATTCGTCCCACACTCTCATACTTACACTCTCTCTAAAATCTATTTTTATTTCCGGAGTAGGTTTATTCTGTTTTCTTTTTGAATTTGTAGGTCTGATGAATTGAATCGTATTTACGATTTCAATGGAATAAATTATGACCATGGAATATTAGTGTTTAAGCCTTGTTATTATATATATATGTATATATATATATATATATAATATTTGTATTGAAAACAGAATAGTATTTTATTAAATCGAATGAGGGGGAGTATGATTCCAATAATTTATGGGTATGTCCTGTTAGACCAGTGAAAAGACAAGTCAACACAATATAGATAAGTGAGAAATATAGGTTAGAAGTCAGCAGTGTTTGTTAGTTATATTAAACTAGACGAATTATCATTTTTAGACGTGTCACCATTAAATCCGGTTAAGAATATAATTTTAAGATAAAATGAAATAATAATAATAAAATTAATAATATATATATATATATATATATATATATATATATATATATATATATATATATATATATATATATAATAAGTTCAATTTTTTAAATATTTTTGTATGAAATTTAGAACTATATTAAAGTGGCCTCTAGTATGATTAAATCATTTATCTATATATTATTTGATTTTGATCTTAAAATTCAAAACTTAGATGCAATTCGCCATAAGACATGACAAAATTAAAATTAATGTATATATATATATATATATATGTGTGTGTGTGTGTGTGCTTATTTCCTCACCGTAACGAAAGTGAACTCGATTTTGACAAAAAAACATACTACCCTGATTAAAAGACAAAATAATTCGCTGGGACGAATTTGTCAAAAAAAGGATTTCAGCAACAATAAATTTACATCCAGGTTCTACAATGTTTCAGCATTCTTGGCAAATACTCTATTATCACAGTGTGGGATGCTTAAAAATAAAAAAACACAGATGATGGAAAGAACCAGAAAAAAAAAATATAGATGAATTTGACTAGATTTTTTTTTTTAAGCATTTCACCCCAAACAAGGCGGGAAGCCACTAAGACGCAAGGGGTTACAGAAAATTTAGAGCAAGATCAGATAGGAGTGATAGAAGAAAGGATGAGGGTAGTGGATAGATCAAGGCAACTGGATATGTCGATTGACATTACACTTGAATAGCTGGAGATTATAGCTCGCAGGGAAACAGGAAAAAGGAAGGTAGTTCCACAGGCGAGAGGTGCGATACATGAAGCTTTCAGAGTAGAAGAGACGGCTACATTTAGGAGTTTCGACAGTGAAGGGGTGAGAGCGGGATGCCAGCCTCGTAAGGCGCTAGAACTCATGACGTCTGGGAACCAGCGAATGCAGCTCCTCGGAGCAATTTCCGTGAAAGTATTTGTAGAACAGACAGAGGGAGGCGACGGCGCGTCTGTGAGAAAGTGACTGTAGACGAGACGCCAGGGCAGGACCAACTACATTGCATATCCGCCTCTGGAGCCTATCAAGAAATCCGAGGCAAACAGAAGGGGCACCAGACCATATATGGCAGCAATACTCCATGCAAGGTCGAATTAAAAATTATTTAAAAAATAATTCGTTCAAATTTTTTTTTAATTATCAGCGTCTCTCGTTAATGTTCATGTGTAGTCCCAACAACGTCAACAAACCCAGACCCATGAAGTGAGAACGGATGAAACGCGTCACCAATAATTTTCTCCCCATTTTGTCTTAAAATTTCCTCAATAATTTCTTCTATATGTGTGTGCGCGCATGTGTGTAAATTGACAACTTGATTAATGTAGTTAATGGCAAAATTTATTAGCCACCTTAAACTTTCTTGGTTTTTATGCCGAGATGTGATTCTTTGGCTTTTAATCTTTTTTCTTTTTGTTATTTATTTTTTTTTCTTACGATTTTGACGTTCACCATTTCCAAGTCAATTCTGCCGGATGACGGCACATAGAAATGTGTACTAAACAAGAACAAAAGAACGGAGAAAGAATCATATTTGTCTTCGCGATGTTTCTGATGAAAAAAAAATACATATATATATATATATATATATATATATATTTCAAATATGTGATAAATTTCTCACCACGGGGAATAAAAAGAAACATTATATGTTTTACTTTTCATCTTCTCACCATAAAGTATAAAAGAGAATAAAAAGACACGAAAAAGTCGATAAACACAGTTTTTACTTTAGTTTTATTTGTGTAAATGTTCTGATTTTCCTTTTATATATATATATATGTATATATATATATATATATATATATATATATATATATATATATATATATATATGTATGTATGTATGTATGTGTGTGTGTGCGTGTGTATGCGCGCGAGCGCGCTCGTGTGCGTGTGTGTGTGTTTGTCTGTGTGTGTATGTGTGTGTGTGTGTGTGTGTGTGTGTGTGAGTGCGTTTGTGTGTATAGAATTTGTGTCTGTGTGATCATAAGGAATGTATAGTTAGATCTCCCATACCTAATATACATGCTGAAAAGCACCAAAGAAAATCAATAAGTTAGTAACCTTAATCATAGCTGAATTTAGATCGAAATACATGACGCTTTTTTGCTCGACCTATGTGAATTATATTCCCTACTGTCTTAATGCAATGTAAAGGAAAGCAATACAAATTTTGCCATTTGTCTTGCCTTGCCTAAACTTGCTGTCAATATATATATATATATATATATATATATATATATATATATATATATATTGTGTGTAATATATATGTATATATATATATATATAAATGTAGATAGATAAATAGATAGATAGATATAGATATAGACATATGTATGTATTGTGTGTATATATATATATATATATATATATATATATATATATATATATATATAAGTGTAAGACTTCAAAAGTAATCTTAAGGCATGAAGATTGCGTTAAAGCATGAAACAGACTGTCGTCATATCTTTTTGACCTCAGTGTCCACCCATATATTTACACACGCTCTATACCGGATATTTTTCGCAAATCCGTTACCTTAAACTCTCTCGCTCTCTCTCTCTCTCTCTCTCTCTCTCATACACACGCGCACAGACACGTTCACACCCATATATATATATATATATATATATATATATATATATATATATATATATAATTTTTCTATGTGATCTTTGTGAACATAAATTAGATCATCAATAAGTTATACACACTAAAAATACGAGGTCAAATCAATAAGTTCGCAAATTTAAACAAAAGGAAAACAATATAAACTTTTTCATTTGTCTTGCTTTGCTTTTTTTGGGTGTCATATACACACACACACAGACACACACAAACACACAGACACACGCACGCACGCACGCACCAAACACCCCCACACATATATATATTTATACATATATATATATATATATATATATATATATACTTATAAACAGTTACGATTGTATCTTATCAAAAATAAACCTACATAACATGTATCAAATGTTTAATCAGAAATGTTTAAATGTATATACATTATTACAATCTTCAACGAAGATATCTGGGTCGTATTTATTCATTTTATTTTTCCAAGAACTTTCGATACGTTTTCTATCATCTTTAGTGTTCGATACCTAGTCTACAGAAGTTACTGTTTGTCGTTGTGGTTAAGCGTTTAACGATACCGGCCAGGTGTAATAACACAATCGGTGACTTGGACTTTTCTCTTTATTGTAAAGTTTATAATGTAGGGGAGGTACCTATTTGAAAATTGACTTATTTTGTTAGGCTATAATTTTTATGCTCTTTTTTAAAACATATATTTTTGACGTAAACATTTCTAAAATACTATTACTATAAGCATTTCAGAACATTTATACTATATTTATAATTAATTTTTTTAAGTGCTGGTGTTATTTTTTTAATAAAGACAACTCCAAGAATTTGTAGTTTCTGCTTATTAGATTCTGGGGGAAGTATACGGTATTGTTAACTAATATAGTTCTAAATTACGAAGTTGGACAGGTGTATGTTTCCACATGGGCAATGAAAGTGAATCATTCATGTGTAGAGTGAGCCGTCTTGATAGAGTTGTTGTAAGATGACCAATATATACATTAGATTTTTCTTGGAAATAAAATCTCACAATGGGCAATTAAATTGATAAAGTGTTGGATTTCTGCAATACGTAAACAATAAATTATAAGTTATATACTAATATATATATATATATATATATATATATATATATATATATATATATATATATATATATACTGTGGTTAAAGAATCAATCTTAGCTAGTAAATAAGATAGGCTCAAGTTTTATAAGATATATTGTTTATAGTTATGCCGATAGATTCTCTATTCGGGATATTGGCAAATAAATTTTCAACCTCACGTGAAGGTACGGTTTCATTATTTTTTGTGTCTTTAGGGCTTGGATTAATTCAAGAGTTGAATTTGATGTAGTTTTTCCCATTCTCACCTTTCCTGAAGGGTTTACTACTTTTAAAAACCAACAGACACAACAAATGTGTTGAAAAAATTGTAGAAAAATGGCTGAATCTCTCCTTTCAACATTTAGAGATGCATAATACGAAAACATTTCATTTTCGAGCATACAAAATGACATAATCTAAAGTCTAAATGCGTACACATTTCAGTTAACCGGCTGAATATTTATACGCTTCTTCACATTTAAAAGTCGCCGTTCGTAGATTCCACATGACTTCACCTAAGGTCTACATTTCAGTTAACCTGTTGAATATTTATGAGCGTCTTTAAATTTATATATTCTTTTGGAAGATGCAATATGACGTAATCTGGGTCCTAACATAAAATTTTCAGTTCACCTGATGATTATTAATGAGCGTTCTTAAATTTAAAAATTTTGAGTAACTGTCAAATATATAGCAGCTGCAAAATAATATCATCACCTTGATAAATTACGTCAAATGACGAACCGCTTCGGATAAAACCTAAGTATAGTTTTCCACTTGTCTTTTCATTCATTTTGTCTTGTCTAAAGTCTTAAATATCTGAGAATATTTACATATGTATGTATAATTGCAGACTTATTGCTTTCCGAGTACACAGGTGTTCTCATTCAGCTAGCTAAACTCTTTTGGAAACACCTGTTCATTCAATTATGGGTGAGTTCAACGCCCAACGGAGCCCACCTGTCGTTTATTCTGTAAATAAGCTGAACACTACTTTGTTAGAATTTCTGGGAGGGCGTGAATAATTTGTCGTAATCAAAATATTTAAACAGGGGCATGAAGTCCAAATCCTCGGTTATGTTGGCTTGGAAGCCTTCTCTAAATCTATTCTCCACGATGTCTGAACAGTTCTTTCAACGCATTTACACTCTTGGATCAACAAGTAGTATAGTTTACATGCATTTACCATGGCATTGAGTTTTCGTACTCACATCCCCAGTGCTATTACATCACGAAATTCGCATTGTAAAGAAGGATGATTACAAATAAATATATTTACTTGAACACATACACTTTCAGACCTACAAAGAACAGGAAGTTGTGGAGAGCCATGAACGTCCATGTCCTGAATGAAAATCATTTTCTCAACTATACTGTATATTTGAACTTTTACATAATGTCACCTATATGTTTGATATTCACAGTAAAGAACTACAAAAGAAGACATTTTTTTTACTCATGTTCACCCAATACAAGATCGAAAAGCCACTCAAAATAGATGGTTACTGTGTAGGCTTATATTATGTTGGTGCAAAAATAATGACCTAATAATGTCGTTTTTGACGTTAAAAAATACGTCAAAAACCGACATTATTACGATACTATTTTTGCACCAACCTAATATTAGCGTAGGGATTACCCGGCGTTAGGTATATAGAGCTGAAGAAGATTTTAGAAAGTACCGGGGACCCAATTCTAAATAAGATATAAACTTGTGTTCATATACAAAACCGGGAAGGAGTATGAACCGGAAGATACGCAAACCTATGTCCTAGTATAATTTCTAGGTTTTTTTTCAGATAAATAATATTAACTTTATTAAACTGATGATGCCAATTGGCATTATTTGAACGGATTTTTCAACCTAACGATTTGATATATTTGTATTTTGCAACTGATTTTTATTTTGTCCCAAAACTTTTGAAGGTAAATATCTAATTTTTGTTCTGCGTGTTTTAATTGTATTTCATAGTCTGTTGCAAACACTTATTAATATTAGGAATAAATTTTCCAAAGATTATTTTCTTTTAAATTTTCCAGAATTGATTTTCGTTAATCATTTCACTCCAAGCAAAGCAATAAAGCTACTAAGACGCAAGGGGTTACTGCGTCTTAAAGAAAATGGGTAAACTTTTGTGGGGAGAAAGAACAATAACAAAACAGAGATCAGGAAGTCAGAAAATGGCGATTGAAGTTGCACTTAAATTTTGAAAGTTCCTAGGTGACAGGGAAGCAAGAAAGCGGAACAGATTTTTGCAGATAAGATGTACAAGATAAAGACCTATGAGAATAGAACGTACAGTTACATCTACCTACTTTTACATAAAATGGTGAGACGAAAATGAAATTTGAACAATTCCATGAGAATAATTATAGAAAATACATAGGGAAGCCAGCTCATGACGATAGGAAAGTGACTGAAATCTAGATATCATATCAGGCTCCATAACATATCCGAGAATATTAAGATATGTAGCAAGATCCACTGACCAAATATAGCAGCCATTTCCAATGTACAAACTAATAGTAGATATATAAATGAGCACGATGAATTGTGGTGAGAAAGGTTTCTTGGTACGGTACAGAGAACCAAAGTTATTAGCAGTAGACCTAACAATTGATTCAATATAATCACTCTAGTTTATGCAATTCGAAAATCAAGAAGGCACAGGCTATCCTTGTGGTTAGCATCAGCCTTGCTGACAGAAAGCAAAAAATCCATAATGATTAAAAATTACAGTTTCGTTTTTTTTTTTTATAAGTGTTAACATTTACAAACCATTTGTTACTCCAGTTAACATGTAATGGAAGGTACTTTTTGAGAATACCATGGTTTAACTTAACTGACGTGCTATTAAGACACGAGGAAATAGTTGTATCTTCATCAAGAATAAGTATTTGGGAACTCATGATATCAGGAAGGTCGTTGATAAGAATCTGAAACAACGTATGCCCCTGCTTTAATATAAAAGAAACTAAAGCGTTCAACATGACATTCATTACAAAATTTGTTAAGTATTAAGTCAGATATTCGTTCAAAGACGCGCTAGCTTTTGAGATTATTATAAGCCCCAGTATGCCAAGCCCAGTCGAGATATCTGAAGCAAATGACACAACATCCCATTTCTTGTCAGTAATAACGATTAACATTCAGTAATTAGCTTTAACACATTGGTAGTTGAAACCTACAGCAACAAAAATCATTTTATCTGAAAGAAGGTCTTACAAAGCGAGATGCTGAATATCTTCAGAATTAATTAAAGTTGATAATACGTTGCTAGAAAGATATGCATGCATGCGTACATACATACATACATACATATATATATGTGTGTGTGTGCGTGTGAGTTTGTATGTGTGCGATTTGTGCATTGATAGCTCAAATTTAGAAACTCTGACTGATGAGACATGTAAGTCTGTAAGTTTAGGTTCCTCTAACGAAGTTTGGCGTGTCGTAAGAATACGCTTGCGAATGACAGCCTACAAGCTACAGCTCATTCAGTCCTTAAATACAGATGACAAGCAAAAGAGCAAATAATTTTACGAGAATATCTGAAACAAAGGACACAACTTCCCATTTCTTGTCAGTAATAACGATTAACATTCAGTAATTAGCTTTAACACATTGATAGTTGAAAGCTACAGCCATATCATTTTCATCATCCGTGCGGCGAGACATCCCATTACTTCAAGCAATGGGATGTCTCGCTGCACGGATGTGTTGTGATAGAGCGATACAGGCGAGTGTGTGGATGACATTATGCTGTCGAAATGTTCTCTGTTAACGCAACGTTCTTCTATTGAATTGAAATGAGGACTATTGCTCTCTGGAGTTTGTTTACATTCATAAAAAAAGAAAAAAAAAAGAAACACAAACGCTACAATTTCCGTTTCCATGTGTCGTACGCTGGTAGCTCAAAGGTAGAGATTCCGACTGATAACAATCGGACGGGTTTCTATCCCGGCTCTAAGCAATCGAATGTCTAGCCGCACTCATGGTTTCTAATACAAAGAAACAGGCCTTTATATGGATGGCGTGATATATATATATATATATATATATATATATATATATATATATATATATATATATATATATATATATATATACATACACACATCTGCGTATACTTAACAGTTCGGTTATATATGTAACATTTTTCATTACTTGCATAACTCGGTGTTTCCTGCAGAAGTAATTTTCAAGCAATGTAATTTTAGTATTTATTTTTATTTCTATTCATATGATGCGTCGGCACCATTTTTTTTTAACAAATAATATATATATATATATATATATATATATATATATATATATATATATATATATATATATATATATATACACCTAGGTATACTTAACAATTCGGTTATATATATAACATTTTACATTGATTGCATAACTCGGTGTTTTTAATATTTATTTTTATTTGCATTCATATGATGCGTCGTCATCGTTTTTTTTTTAACAAATAATATATATATATATATATATATATATATATATATATATTGGTTTAATTAAAACAATTTATATGTTACTGCGGTTAAGTTTTGTATTTAATTTTTCTTATGTTCTACAATTTTTATTTCTTACTGGACATCAATTACTTAGAAATACATAATTTATATTAGGTTGGTGCAAAAATAATGACGTAATAATGTCGTTTTTTGACGTATTTTTAAAAGTAAAAAAAAAACGACATTATTACGTCATTATTTTTGCACCAACCTAATAATACACCGAATACAAATAATATAAGTCTTATCCTCATGTTTAAAAAGTCTAAAACTAATGGAAGCATTATTAATAAAAAAAAGAAAAATACATCACTTAATAACATCAACTACGAACACGGCCACTATGTACTGATGGTGTTTGGAAAGAAAACCTCGAGATGCATACATTAAACAATCCATAAATTCAGTTAAAATTTAGAATAAAATTGTCCTTAGTATGACAAAAATTTTCACGGACATACAGAACATTAGGGCAATGTCAGGATGATTTAAGTCCAGAAAAGAGGAAAATTATAAAATAATAATAAAAAAAAAACTTAAAATAAATTACTTAACTGTAGTACCTTCCTTGTGGGGTATTTTAATGAAACTTTTATAAAAGAGGCATTATTATCCAACTACATAATATATAAGAAATGCAAATGGAGTTTTTATATTTATTTATATCACGGATTTCCGTTTCCATGATTTTAAAAAGCTACATTAGAAAAATATATGGCTATGCCGTTTTATGCAAAATAAAAGTGCCTCAGATTGCTTTGTGTTTTAAATGAAATCTGATTGGTTGAATATGTTTCCCTGATCAGTAGTATATTTTTGTGGTAACAATTGATCCTAAAATTTGTTGATATAATGGCTTAGTGAATATACAGCCTAGGCAAATGAAAATAAACAGGCTTATTGATGAGCAAATATTATATCAGTATTTCAATGAGTCATTCAGTGGTATAAGAACTTCATTAATGATTTCATAAACTTGTACATGGTTTGGATATGCGCACAGTGACACATCACATCTCAAGACGGTATTTCATCTCCTGCCAAACACACTGCAGTATGTTTTGATTAACAGACTCCAAGCGGCTGTGAATATCTGCTTCAGCCCTACTAGACTCGTTCTTTTCAAATTTCTCATGCGTATCGACGTAAAAATATTTGCTCGTTTGCTTGTCATCGGTATTTAAGGATTGAATGAGCTGTAGCTTGTAGGCTGTCATTCGCAAGCGTATTCTTACGACACGCCAAACTGACGTTAGAGGAAACTAAACTTACAGACTTACATTTCTTAGGGATTCGTAGTGTTTCTTGAGATACTCTTGATGGTCAATATCCTTTCGTTCTACAGAGGCAGCCGTCCTCTTATCCAGTTCTGCATTTCAGTTGTTAATTTGTAGCGAATTCTCTTACAAATGCCCGTTGCAGATTTTTGTGCAACACTGTTCAAAAATTCCCTAA
>OZ010601.1:19447638-19475138 GCA_963932145.1 Acanthosepion lycidas | reverse complement strand
CTACAGTTCTGGATTGATCAAATCAATGAGCTTAGAGTATGATAGTACATAAGGGAGACTATTTATTGACTAATCTAGCAAAAGTCTCAAAGCAGTTCTACATTATGGGAATTATTTTTCATCTATCCCTATTGGGTATTCAGTACAAATGAATTAAAATCACAACAGCATGGATTATTTGCTGCCTGCTGTTAACTAACACGAGCACAAATAGTTGATCTGAGGAGATCTTAAGGTGGCTGGGCTGGGCTGGGCTGGGCTGGGCTGGGCTGGGCTGGTCTTAGGGCTACAAGGAAGGTACACAAAGTATCCTTATTTTCTGTGTCTCTGGGACAGTCGGGCTGAAGAACAACTTAATGACAGACAAGAGTGACCATTAAGACAAAGGACAAAAACTGGCTCGCATAGGGTACAGTCTCACATTCTCGTTGAACCGAACAAAATACTGCTTCCACCCTAACATATCAAGTTAGGAATTATGAAGTATTTTTTTAAAGTCAATGTACAGTAGAAGTTTCCCCAGATAAGCATGGAGAATCTCAAGGCTGGAGTATTTGACGACCCTCAAATAAGAAAACTCATGAAGGACGCAATGTTTGACGACGTACTGAGCGAAGCTGGACTGCCCGCCTGGTACTCACTGAAGTCAGTAGTTACAAACTTCCTGGGAAACCATCGTAGTGCGGAATACGAGAAGGAAATTGAAAAGCTACTAAAGCGTTTCCGCCAACTCGTGGGCACGAATGTCAGTTAAAATGCATTTTCTCCTGTCTCACTTGGATTATTTTCAAAGAACTCTGGCAATTTGAGTGAAGAGCAGGGTGAGCGTTTTCACCAAGACATTTGCATTAGGTAAGAGCGCTATCAAGGCTGGTGGAAAGTAAACTTTCTCACTGACTACTTCTGATGTTTGAAACGTGATACGGTGGCTACCGGGCAGAGGAGGAAGTCCCTGAAAAGATCTTTCATCCATAAATAATTTCTTTTGCGTATATTTTTACTTTACTACGGCACTGTGAACTTTCTGGGAATATATCAGCCCTAAATTTAGCATTATTTGTTTAATTTAAAAAGAAAATAAATAGAGTTATGATACTGTTCTATATATTTCTAGTAAGAGTTTGTATCTTAGAAAATTGATCTGATTAGAAAAAAATGAGTATGATTTTAGGATTCAGCGTAAAAAAACTACCTTAAAATCAGCTATTATATATTCGACCTTGAAAACATCGCATTGATGTCTTATTTCATTAAATAAAAAAAAAATAAAGGAGAAAAAGACACGAAAACCCATGTGAAGATTATTAAAGTTAGTAACAATTCATTCATTTCACTGGCCTGCCATAATTTCTTTTTCAAAGGCCAAACGTTTATCAAGTGATATATGATCGCCATTTTATGTTGAAATTGAAAATGCCGTTCATTGTGTTTAGTCAGATATGGTTTGTAAAATGTGGTTGAATACTTCACAACAAGTTGTACACAATAATAATACTTATTCAAAAGCCTGTGGATTCTACTTTTCACAGCTGATCGTGGGTGCCTGATTTTTAGTATAGCATATAATGTTGTATGTGTACCTAACTACTCGCTAAAACCTATATAACTACAGGGGGTGCGGCCTATTCCTCAGATTAAAATGATTTTAATTCTGAGTTAAGTCTCAGTGACGACCTTAGTGCTGATTTTTTTTTTTCATTTCAGATTGATATTTCTAACCCTGTAAGAATGGCTGGCAAGTGTAAGGATAATCCTGAGCACAGGGTGAATCTATGAAAAGACCTTTCATCCATGAATAGTTTCTTTTCTGTATTTTTCCGTATACTATGGCACAATGTGAACTTTCTGGAGATATATCAGCTCTAAATTTAGGAATATTTATTTAATTCAGTAAGAAAATAGAGTTATAATACTGTTCTATTAGTTCGGTGCAAAAATAATGTCGTTTTCTCACATATGTTACTATGTGAGAAAACGACATTATTTTTGCACCAACCTAATATACATTTCTAGTAAGAGTTTTTATCTTAGAAAATTGACCTGATTAGAAAAAAAAATGAGTAGGATTTTTGGATTCAGCTTTAAAAAAAACCTGCCAAAAATCGGTTATTAGTCAACCTTTAAAACATCGCAGGTCAGTGTCATTAATATTATTTACATAATTTAAAATGTTCTCATCTTGCTTTGATATTATCTGAATGCTTCTTTTTTCTGGGATGAGGAGTTACCATTATTTATCATGCATTCTCAGCTGCTAAGAGATTTGATTGTCTGTGTGGAGGAGACAATTTATTCCCTACAGAATTTTTCCTACATATATAGAAGTCTACTATTCGTCAATGCTTAGATTATTGATGCCACGTATGATCTGCTTCTCCTGCTATTCACCTAGAGCTCCTTGATAAAATCCACCGAAAAATTAGCAATATTACTGGCGCTCATCTGGCGGTTCGGCTTCATTTACTTTACCAACTCCGTATGGTTGTGACCTTGTTACGTGTCTAGAAATCCTTTCATGGTAATTGTTCGGATGACCTCTTCGCTATGGTACCAAGACTTTTTTTTAATATAATCGCAGTACTAGACTGGCGTTGAGATCTCCTCGGTTTATAGTTGAGCTGGCAAGATGTAACCGTAAAATCTATGCTAAGATTTTCTTCTCTCACACTTCTCGCTTTTGGAGCACATTTCCGTATCCATGCTTTTCAACCAACTTTAATCATCACACATCTAAATGCAATGTCAGTCGCTATAAATTTTACAGCTTACTCTTATTTTTTTCTCACTCATTAGTAATGTTTCTGTTTCTAATTCTTCCACACCCAGTAACCCGTTATGTCTTAGTGACTTTCTTACCACGCTTGGAGTGAACTCGATTCGGACTATTTTTCGTATCATTGTTGTTATTGTGGAAACGTTTCGCCTTCCTGGGATGAAAGTTAACTTTATTTAAATTCGAACTATAATTGCTACAACGTTTTCCGGCGTTTTTCCCTTCCAAGTTCTTCAGGGAAATTTAACTGAATCTATCAATTAATCTAAAATGAGCACATATATCTTTTCTTGTTCTATTTAATAGAGTTTGTTTATTGCAAATTTTAAACGGGAAATTTCATCAATTAGTAAAGTGTTGAATCTGGTAATTAGTGACATAGTAGTTGTGAGTTCAATCCCATGGCCAGATTGGAGGCAACCGTAGATTAATTAAAGGCTTGAGTTCAAATTACCTGAAGATTACCTGTAGCCCAGTGACCGTAACGACCCAAATACTAATATAATAACAATGTATATTTTTAGCTGATCTGTCAATAAAGTAAATAATCCTAGTCTTTCCAGATAGATTTTTGTTTTAATTATTATTCTTTTCTTTTTTGTTAGGGAATGGCGACATATACGTTGATCAATAATTAATATCTAAAAAAAAATGAAACTATGCAGTTATAGTTATCTCTCGTTTGTGTAAGTTTACTTTTCATAACAGTGTGCAAACATGTGGCTGACAGACATATTTGAAATATGGATTGAAATTATGAATCAAACAAAAGTGACGATGAAATTGTGGGACGTCAGGTATTCATCATTTTGCTAAACGTCGCAACCTTAAAAGCGAAAGAAGCTGCCTTCAAACTAAATAACGCTAAAGAAATTATCTTAAGTCTATTCAACTCTGTCAAATACGGTTCCTGTTTAGCTAAGTTATTTTGTATCTGCTCACATCTTTTTCTTGCTCTATATGCACCGTTCTGTTCAAATAATTTTGTTCATAATGACCGTCGTCTGTCACATGATTTTTTACTGTTTAGAAATGTCAGTTAATAATATATTTCTCTCTATCCAAAATTCAGTTCATGGCAGTTTATTCATAATAATCATCGTCTAGTATTTTCAGCCTGTTCTCTTTCTATCTTTCTTTCTTTCTTCCTTTCTTTCATTCTTTCTTTCTTTCTTTCTTTCTTTCTACCACATCATTGTTTCAATCTATCTATGTATCTATATGTCTGCTATATAAATATAGATATATGAATCTATTTCTGATCCTCATATAATTCTCTCTAGTAAGTAACTCTATACTGATACAAATTATTAACACCCCACCCCTGCCGATTCTAAACAATCCGCCCTTGATGTTACCATGGACATTTTTGATTTCAATTCTGACCATACTATTAAAACTCGTAAATTTCAGAAATAAGTCATTCCCAAAAAAATTTCGCTTGAAGATGGAACAGAGCCTACTTTAACTCAAGTTAATTCAAATATTATTTCGAACTTTTCGGCTCTTGTTTTGAAACATGAGATCTCTTATGTAGCGAGTTGGAATCATATTTTTAAATAAATAATTATATTTATGCTCTACTTTCGTATCGAGCACTACTTTTTAAAAATAATTACAAAAATACTAAGGAACTTTGGATTATTTACCAAACCAGTTTCTTTCCTATTTTCTACAATATTTTCACACACACACACACACACACATATATATATATATATATATATATATATATATATATATATATATATATAATCCTTTGGTATGTAATCCAAGTGAATCCTAATAATATAAAATATTAAAACTGATTCACACATAGTGAAATGATCATAAATGTAAGGAAATTTCAAATTCCTATTCAATGTAAATTACACACACACCTACACACACACACACACATATATATATATATATATATATATATATATATATATATATATATATATATATATATATATATATATATATATATATATATATATATATATATATATATATATATATATATATATAATCCTTTGGTATGTAATCCAAGTCAATCCTAATAATATAAAATATTAAAACTGATTCACACATAGTGAAATGATCATAAATGTAAGGAAATTTCAAATTCCTATTCAATGTAAATTACACACACACATACACACACACACATACATATATATATATATATATATATATATATATATATATATATATATGCACACACACACACACTTATATGTACGGTGTGAAAAAGTACGTATATAGTAAAAGCATATTTTACTGATTACACAATTAGATCAATATAATGATGTTATAACTTACTTTATACCTACTTTTGCAGCTGCATATATATGTGCGTGCGTGTGTGTGTTTTCTGCTCACCACGAATGCAGACGTATGTATATATATATATATATATGGATATTTTTTTAAAAATTAACAGATTTCTTTATGCAATAATTAGGAAGGACTCCAGCTAATTCACAGGTATTACAAACATAATCAAATGTTCAATGTGGTCACCACCTGCAGAACGAGTAGCATCAATGCCACTAGAGAATTGCTCCCAGACGCGTATCAGCATATCACAATCTACTGATTTGATCGCCGTTATTATTCGATGTTTAAGGTCATTGAAGTTACTGGGTAGCCGTGGAACATAAACGCAAACTTTTACGTATCCCCACAGGAAAAGAAATCACACGGTGAGGTCTGGAGTTATCTCAGGCCAAGCGCAAAGAGCAAGGTCTTCGTAAGTGGCTGAAGAAGACGTGGACTGTAAGGCTTCAAATGTAGACGTCTTCTTCGCACAAGTCAGATAATGGATTGAAAGGTCGCAAGCTCACGGTTACGTCGATATGTGGACTTTCGTGGACTCCCCTCAAACACATCACGGACTCACGCCACTTGTTCCTCCGAAACTGGTGGTCGTCCTAGACGTTTACCTTTACACAGACACCTACTCGCCTGAAACTGTATAAACCACCGTCGAATGATTTTAGGAGAGAGCGGATTAATATCGAATTGCCTTCGAAAAGCAAGCTGCACCGTGACAACCGTGTTTGTTTTCGCGAACTTAACAAACGCAGAATTCCTTTTGCTGCGGGCTTGCCATTCCGGGGTCAGCAAACAACTGAAAGTTGCGGGAGACAAGACACCACTGTAGGGCCTCTGTGGTAGACATTCGAAACCATTAAAAAAACAACTCTTTCAAATGACTCATTCCATTCTTTTTTATTAACCCAGTATATATATATATATATATATATATATATATATATATATATGTATATTTGCCATATATATATACCATATATATATATACCATATATATATATATATATATACCATATACATATATATATATACCATATATATATATATATATATATATACATATATACATATATATATATATCATATATATATATATATATATACCATATATATATATATATACCATATATATATATATATATATATATATATACCATATATATATATATATATATATATATATATATATATATACCATATATATATATATATACCATATATATATATATATATATATACCATATATATATATATATATACCATATATATATATATATATATCTATATACCATATATATATATATATATATATATATATATATACCATATATATATATATATATATATATATATATATACCATATATATATATATATATATATACCATATATATATATATATATATATATATATATACCATATATATATATATATATATATATATACCATATATATATATATATATATATATATATATATATATATATATATATACCATATATATATATATATATATATATATATACCCAAGTATATGATTGGTGTATATGGAATGAATTCCAATAACCAACAATTACTATTCTTAAAAGAGTGCTCAATACAAAGTAGAGCAGATATAATTATTTATTTTTAAAGAAAAAAAAAAATTATAACATAAATATGTTATAAAATCACTACAAAACATATTTATGTTATAATTTTTTTTTTTCTTTAAAAATAAATAATTATATATATATATATATATATATATATATATATATATATATATATATATATATATATATATATGTTAGTACTCATTTGGAAAAACCTCGGATACCTAAAATTACACTAGAACAAATCAGTACCCGAGGAAAAATTGGAAATAAAAAAAAAGAACCAAGGACATTAAAAGAAGTCGTATTAATCGTCAAGTGCAAAGACAAAAAAATAAAAAAAAACCCAAATCCCCAAATCGAGTAAAAAGACCATGACGTAGAGTGCTCAATACGATAAGTAGTGCAACAAACTAGAATAATCCTAAGGAGCCAAGCAAACCTACCTAGGTGTCACCTAATCGGATCTTCCGTGTAAACCCGACTCAGGGTGTGTATATATATATATATATATATATATATATATATATATATATATATATATATATATATGTCCAGGGTAAAGCCGGTATATATATATATATATATATATATATATATATATATATATATATATATATATATATATATATATATATGTACACACTTCTATTCACAGATATATAGCTATATATCTGATTCTGTTTTTATCTATCTACTATCTATCCCATTCTGTTTTTATCTATCTATCTCATTCTGTTTTTGTCTATCTATCTATCTATCTATCTATCTATCTATCTATTCTAGTCTTTTTAGGGCCAGAAATAAATACACCGGAGAGGAATTGAGTTAAACAAATTTATTAACAGAAACAGTTATACAAACATAAAAACGAGTGTTACAACAAGAATGTTATGTCCGAATCTCAGAGAAGACTTCTGGAAACTTCCCTCTCCAAAAAAAGCAGTAACTGCTCCTATTCATAGCTGGGAGAATACAAGCATGCGTGGGTAAATTAAAATAACACTATCTATCTATGTATTTATCACAACAAAAATCATTTATGTTTCAAACGACGATCTGTAAATTAAATTAATCAATTTTTTATTTTGAATAATGTGGTCACATATTCTACGCTTTTCGGCAATTTTCTATTCCTCCTAGTCCCTAGATCTGACAACCAATTACACAATTGCCCCCCCCCCGGTAGGTTAGGAGCTGCTTTCTTCTATTACTTTTTTTTCTTCAATAGAGTATGTTTGTGCCAGTTTTCTCCAAGAATTCTTTTTTTCCAATAAGTACACAAAACATCTCAGCTGTCAATTTCTGATTCCCAATATGTATCAATTTTATTTCCATTTCTATAAATACTTTCCCGTCACTTATATATTCAGTTCATGGTATTCTCAGTATCCTTCTGTAGCACCAGATTTCTGTTGTCTTCTATCTAGTTCTGATCGGTGTGTAGATTGTCTATCTTTCACTACCATGTAGGAGGGCTGATGTTACTTTAAAGTGCAATATTGTTTTTCCTATTTCTACCGAAATTTTCCTGTTTCTTAGCACCGTGCTTAAGTTTTGGAATCTTTCACCTTATTTCCAATGCCACTTCCGATTTTGGTTTCACCTTTTTCCGACCACTTCTAAAACACTTCCTTGATATTTAAATTTTCGTACTCTCTTGTTTCTGACGTCTCTAAAAAGTATTTCCTATCTCAGACTCTTTATTTACATTATTCGGACTATTGTCCTAATCTCTGTCGCTATTTTTATTACAACGTTTCGGCCGTTGTACGCTCCGGCCTTCTTCAAGTGGTTGGGATGTCGGACTTAAACCTTTATTTTGCTCACTGGCGTAGACTGTTCTAGTTCCATGTGCCATGTTTTAATGGATGTCAGTTATCAGTTATCTCCTGTTAGATCCCCTCTGGAAGTTCTCCACTGCCTTAACCGGGTATTGAACACACATTCTTTGGGTCCTTTCACTGGATCTAACCAACGCCTTTATCCGCAAGGAAACATGGAACAGTGGATAAAGGAACTAGAACAGTCTGCCCCAGTGAGCGAAATAAAGGGTTAGGTTCGACATTCCAACCGCAGGCCGAAGCGTACAAAGGCCGAAACCTTATAATAAATATGGCGAAAAAGATCAGGATAATAGTCCGAATAATGTAAATACGGTACATAATACCTCATCTCAGAAATATAGAGAGATAGTGAAATGCCGAAACGTTGTAATAAATATGGCAACAAAGATGAGGACAACAATCTAAATAATGTAAATAGTGTACATAATACCTCTTCTCAGAAATATAGACAGATACGGAAAGGCTGAAACGTTGTAATTAATATGGCAACAAAAATGAGGACAACAGTCCGAATAATGTAAATAGTGGACATATTACCTTATGTCAGTAATATAGACAGATACTGAAAGGCCGAAACCTTGTAATAAATATGGCGACAAAGATGAGGACAATAGTCTGAGTAATGTAAATAGCCTACATAATACCTCATTTCAGAAATATAGACAGATATTGAATGGCCGAAACGTTGTCATAAATATGGCTAAAAAGATGAGGGCAATAGTCCGAATAATGTAAATAGTGTACATAATACCTCATCTCGGAAATATAGACAGATACTGAAAGGCCGAAACGTTGTAAAAATATGGCAAGAAAGATGAGGACAATAGTCCGAATAATGTAAATAGTGTACATAATACCAGAAATATACTCAGGCTATTTCTTTTGCTGGCAACCATTAATTCATTCTTCTTGCAAGTGATATTTAGTCCTTATTTTATTTTCCTAACTTCTGCATAAGTTTCTGCAGTGTACTTTCTGTATCTGCTATCATGACTTATCTTTGTTTTTTAAGATTGTGACTGCGAATAATTAATTCTAGTTGGATTTATTTTTCTCTAAGAATAGTTTTACTCTAAAGGGTGAAGAAATCAGGTAAGAAGAGACATCCCTGGCTTACACCGATTTTGTTTTTTGTGTATTTGCGGAATACATTTTCTATCCGGACGATTTGTTCTTAGTATAACTTCTAATTAAAAGGAAGAACAGAGGCCATTGTTAATAGATAAATAAAAATTCAAATTACTGGTCTTCCGGCGGGGAATCTGCGACACATAGAGTTCTGTTCATCAGGGTTCGATAAAACTTCTGAATTCATTAAGAGATATCACATTAATTTAAATTAGCAGAGATCACAAACTTGTGAAATTTCAACCCGATGTGTTTTGTTAGGCGAAAAAAGTCATTGTTAATATTGCTAGATCGGAAGGAAACAAAATAAAATAAAAAATGAATGAAAGCTGGGAGGAGTGTTATTTGAATTTTCATTCGTCCATTAACCATTATCTATCAATTCAAATTTTTGGACTTTCTGCATGTATTTATATAAATATTTCAAGATGTGGGCGTCTCTACTACATATATATATATTACTTTTTTTCTTTTTGAATTTGTAGGTCTCATGAATTGGATCGTATTTACGATTCCAGTGGAATAAATTGTGACCATGGAATATTAGTGTTTAAGCCTTTTTATTATATTCCTATTTTGTCCTGGACATTGAGTTCTACCTGGATTCTATCCTCTTGGAATTTTTTATTCAAAAATTATTCATGTATGTGTATGCACCTATGTATATATATATTTATATATTTTGCATATATATGTGTATATTTACCATTAATATTATCTCTCTCTCTCTATATATATATATATATATCTATATATATATATATATGGAGAGAGAGAGAGAGAGAGAGAGAGAGAGAGGGGTTAATGGTAAGAGTGGAATCAGACTAGGAAACACTAGTATTATAAAGTGCTCAATACAGGTGTGAAAAAATATAAATAAAAATAACATAGAGCTTTTAACTGTAGAAATGAGGAAGTCGATTAAAATACGCGACCATGGTTTCGACCTCACAGTCTCTTCGAGCGATACTTTTAAAATGACCTCTTTAACGCTTTTTTTTTCAAATAACACAAAGAAAGCTGCATAATTAACTTTAAAAAAATAGTCTTTTAGTTTTTGAAAGATAATTCTACAGCGTTCTTTGTGCTCTTTTAAAATAAAGCGTTAAAGTTGTCATTTTAAAAGTATCGCCCGCAGAGTCAGTCACATCAAAACCATTACTGCCTATTTCAATTGACCTCCTGATTTTTAAAATTCATATATATATATATATATATATATATATATATATATATATATATATATATATATATACATATATATATATATATATATATATATATATATATATATATATATATATATTAAGAAATGGACAAAGTCCGACAATTTATTTATTAACGACATTTTTATGTTTAACGTTCTTTTTATAGATACAAGTATTTAAGTAAATGCTCTGTTTATAATAAACAGTATTAAATAACATTTACCGGCCTGAATGTCCGAGAAATTTTCATAGAAAATATTCGTCCTTTGACAGGATTCCAACCTGCATCCTATACGGAACCGTCATTTGTGGCCGAGTTGGTTAAGGCACGTCAGCGTATATGACGGTTCCGTATAGGATGCAGGTTCGAATCCTGTGAAAGGACGAATATTTTCTATTAAAAACTCTCGGACATTCAGGCCGGTAAATGTTATTTAATACTGTTTATTATAAACAGAGCATTTACTTAAATACTTGTATCTATAAAAAGAACGTTAAACATAAAAATGTCTTTAATACATATATATATAATCTTTCATAGATTTTATCTTGTGTCTTTCTTCTGGCTTGAACTTTTCTTTCTTCATTTTTTTTGTACGTAAAAATAGGATGTGATGATACACGTCGAAACATGAGTGCATTTATGCAGCGGTTTTATAGATGTCCCAATGTAATATCCTATAATATATATATATATATATATATATATATATATATATATATATATATATATATATATATATTACTGCTCTCTCTCTCTCTCTCTCTCTCTCTTTATATCTATATATTTATATAAGTTTACCCTTTCTACCTTGTCTTTTATTTAGTCTTAGTATAGCCTATATTTATAGTCAAATGTGTTCAATATAGTACGTATATAAATATGAAATTGAACTCTGATCTCTACAAAGAGTGGCGGAATTCTGTTTCGTGTTTGAACGGGATCTTCAGACCATATGTTTAGTCTCATATCTCGGCTATTTATATATGTTGGTCAATGGGGAATTATGTGTAGCAATGTCAGACATTTCCGTTTAATGTATTAATGGCGAGTGACAACGAGGGAGCGAGTATAATTCAGACTGTTGTCAACGCTACTGAGTGGAAAAATTTATGGGCGCGAAACGATTATTTGTAGTTATTGTTATATTTTTTGTTTACTCATTACTTATTGTTGAGGGGTTCTCCCCTTTTTACCCAATTGAACTCACGCAGTATATTCATATACTACTGCTACGTGAAGACCCGAGAGACGAGAGCAACAGACTCTCGGCGACTGTCGAACTCTCTGCATTGGCAGAGAGGAACCCGGACGAGGCTTTGCCGAAGAGCAAGGTTTCGTCCGGGGAGGTTGACAGGGCCTGAACCCGACTAGGCGGGTTCAGAAAGGCCATATTTTTGGCCGAACCTCCGGGCTCATGGATACCCACATTAAAACGGCCTTGTGCCACATTCGATCCTCGTGGGTGGATTGATAAGTACCGACGAGAGCAACAGACTCTCGGCGACTGTTGATCTCTCTGCATTAGCAGAGCGGAACCCGGACGAGGCTTTGCCGAAGGGCAAGGTTTCGTCCGGGAAGGTTGACAGGGCCTGAACCCGTCTAGGCGGGTTCAAAAAGGCTATATTTTTGTCCGAGCCTACGGGCTCGGAGATACCCACTTTAAACCGGCCTTGTGCCACATTCTATCCTCGTGGGTGGATTGATAAATACCGACGAGAGCAACAGAGGGTGAAATTAACAGACAGACAGACAGACAGAACGAACATAACGAGCAAGAGTCACCGTGAGCGAGCACGTAGACTCAGTAAGAAGTCATACACCGATACTTCAATACCAAAGACTGTATAGATATTTTGATACTTACCCGTATTCCTGGAACTACTAACCTGCTTTACCAGTTAATACATTATTTTCCTATATTCATTATTTGCGTTTGTTATTTATTGTACCGGATTTTATCCGGGAATCCACAACACTTATCACTTGGGGTATTTTTTTATTTACTCATTAATTACTTTTTTTTAAATATTATTTTTATTAATTTTACATTTGCTTATGCGTGCATTCATAGTTTGTTGTATCCTTAAAGAAGATTGAAAACATACAATGGTGACACTCGAGTGAAAGGAACAACAACACGTACGTAGATGAAAGAGTTTTATTTTAAAAACAATGCACTACTGAAATGCGGGTAATCGGTTATCAAGATAGTAATTTCCGAACGAAAGTCAGCCACGTATATTCCGTGCTTACTATATATATCTACTGATATATTCAGTCCACACATACGATAGGGATTGTTGGACATTCCATTTCATAATTGTTTATCATTTATTTAATATGTACTTTGTAAAATCCATCTTAGTTAACTTTATTTCTGTAAATCACGAAGAGCACAACCCTTTATAACATTATATGGGAAATTAAAAAAAAAACCAAATACACTAAAATTATCATTAAAAAATAGAAAACAGCATCAGCCTACAATAATAAATCGGAGAAGTGGAGAAAATAGGTATAATCACCTTCTCAAAAATATAAATTACTAAATTAGCGATCATAAATTGTATGCAAAATGCAGACACGAAAATATTTTACCACGTTACATAAAAATCGGAAATAAAAACGAATAACTTGAAAAATATCAAGAAGAAAATTTCAAATATATGCCCTATATAAAACGCAGATAATATAACATACTTTAAACAAAGCCAATATTTTAATCAAATAAAATACCCACTCCCAACAAAATAAATATGCTGTATAGGTTCATTTTTCTCGTCCATTAATTCCTACTCAACGGTAAATATTGCTTCTTTTCTTTCAACAACATATTTATAAACAAATTTACCTTTTAACGATTAGATGCACCATAAGCAGTGATTTTAAGGTCCATTAGAAATTTAGAAGCCGGTTCATTTATTTACATCTTACATGAAATTTCCACTTACCTAATATACGTATACCGCTATTTATTTGCATATCACTCTAAAAAAAAACTTACCTGTTGTGAAGGCAGCCATATTTCTCTCATCCTGTAACTATTCGACTATAAAAAGTCATGGTGGAGACAAACATATATACATTGCTTGAATTGCTTTGAATAAATTGTAAAGAAACTTCAAGCTAAATTACAAGCTTAAAGCTTCATCTACTTTCTTTATACTCGGATATATTGACAAAGAACTGTCGATACCAAGGACTAATTTACACACGACGACGAAATCAGCGACGCCCGACTCTTTTTCAAGATTCTATTAATTCGAAAACAAAGTAAACCAGAATTCTGGGTTTACCTAAAATCAAGTAATAAAATTGACCGAAACAGATTTTATTCCCATCGCCACAACAAAATAAAATCAGGATTTATTATCGGTTTATATCTAAGAGCACTCAGAATAAGTTGCCTGCAATACCGAGACAAAAAGAAAATTATATTGAAAACCTTCACGTACAACATCATTTCATTTTCTACGCAATAAACAGAAAGCAGACATAAGGCGTAAGTCTAAAAAGTAAGCCCTAAAAGTATTCTCAGCACTCGAAAATATATACCTATCCCAGATACTATAGTTATAAATACTAGTTAACAAACGGTACGTATGCCATACACTAAATTTATAACTGCTAGTTGCAAAAGAATGATTAGGTCAGAAAAGCTACTATGACACAAGGACTTACTTAGTGTGATAGAGTTAAAAAAAAAGAAACATTATTAAGAGGCGAGAGAAATACATGATTAATCAAGATGGCAATAGATAACGATGGACGTTGCATTTAATTATTTTAGATATCAGAGTTTGCTTGAACACCTTGTACCGAAGGAGTGTTCAATAAGAGAAAAAAAATTGTTAGCATAGAACATGCAGTTGCATCTAGCCATTTAAACTGTAAATAAGTTCCTGCCGCTACCAACATTGTAGTGCGGCGCTTAAATTCATAAATTTTCCATCAGAATAATTACCATGAAATTATTTATAGAAAAGACACAGGAACGGTACGTTACGGCGGTGGGAAATTGATTGAAAACTAGAAGACAGACCAAGAGCAATGACATTGCAGATTCTTCTTTGGGTTTTATGAAGAATATCTAGATATATAGTCGAAGTAACTATTAGGTTGGTGCAAAAATAATGACGTAATAATGTCGTTTTTTGACGTTGAAAAATATGTCAAAAAACGACATTATCACGTCATTATTTTTAGACCCAATCTAATATTATATAAATGAAAATAAGTTCTTTGACGGAAAATAGAATAAACAGAGGATAACAATTGTTTTTTTTTTTTTTTGTTTTTTTTTAATCAAAATGACTTAATGCAAGTGAGCAAAGCCACTAAGTCAAAAGGGGTTACTTAAATTCGTATAGTCTAGGCACCATGGAGATGAGCTCATCCGAAAAAAATACCATATTTTCTTTCTTTGTCGATCCAGAGAAACGCAAGCTTAGAGAAAAAGTACTATGATTCATTATTTAACCATACACACCAATACACACAGAGACACGCGCGTGCACACACACACACACACACACATGCCCACAAATTTCTTTCTTTCATTTTGGGATCTGATGAATCCTTAATTAGTGAAACAAGTAATGAATTCTAGTTTCCATGAAGCGTTGTCCATTTGTCATAATTGAAAAAGTCAAAGAGAGCTCAATGTATTTATAATAGAAGAGCATATATAAATAAATAAATTACATACAATAGAAATTGTCCCATCTGCATAGCTATTTCACTCTACAAGAACTTACTTTCAGGATTTTTAAAAACGCAGGAGTGAAGAAATATAATTGTATTTCCTCACATCTCGGTGCTGACAAGTCCTGCAAATAAGTTATTCTATAGTGAAATAGCTATTCAAATGGAGTCATTTTGAATTTCCATTCTATGAAACACACACACGCATATATATATATATATATATATATATATATATATATATATATATATATATATCGTTGTTTGTTTAAATTAAATTTCCTCCCTTTTCCCTAATTAGTATGCATCCCTTTTCCTGCGCCATGAGTTACCCGTGAGACTGTATATGAGTGTTTTGAGTTTGAGCGATTTGAGATGCTGACTAGATGCTCTTTCGCATCGTGGATAAAGCACAGCCTTATACAAAATTATGCAGAAAATATGAATTAGGAAAATTTTTTTAGAATATTTGTTAGCCCTGCTTTTTGGAACAGAGAAACTGCATGAAACTTATTTCTAAACTTTATTAGCGTTTTTTCTTTGTATAAAATAAGATCTTTTCTTTGCGTTTTTTCGCTTTCTCCAATTCCTTCTAGTTAGTGTTTAATGTCTTGTTAAATAGGTGTACCTACAGCAGGTAGTCTTGAGGCCACCCATATATTGTTGCCACCACCCGACATTCTGTCTCATAGCTTAAAGGCCACAGCTTGTGTTCATGTTGCGCAAGTAAAATGTAAAAACAAAAAAAAAGTCCATTATATCGTTTTAGGTGCTCAATTAATCTTTACAGCAATATCTTTGCAAAACGATCGCCTTGACTTTTAGGGAAGGAGTGTCGGATTAAACAGGAAATCTCGAGAAAAAAAAAATAATAACACAAGCCGGAAGCAAGCAGCCCACCTGATTCCGTTCTTGTCGAAAACAACATCTAAGTTTCGACGCTGAAGGCGCGAATGCGATTGGCCAAAAAATAAATAAAAATACATAAATGAAAATAAATAAGTAAAACGCAGAATATAAAAAAGTAAATAACTCCACCCACCTTTAATGTTTGCCGAAGCGAGCATTCTGCGTACAGCCATGTCTCTTATACGGTGTTTGTTGGGCAAATGACAGAACAGGCATCTGCCCGAAGAATTGGTGAATTCAAAAAAAAGAAAAAAAAAAAAAAAAAGAAATTGAGAAACGCCGAATCACGCATGCGTGTAAAAGGAAAGAAGAGGAGAATATATCAAAGATGGCGCATGCGAAGAAAAGTTGATGATGTAAATGGAGGTCTCCGTATCGGAGAAAAATCTTTGCTGCTGATACAGTAGAAGGGAATGATTTAGATGAGATATGGGAAGAGAAAGGAATATGAAGATAGCTAATGAAGAAATGATACATTGTAAATCTGTACAGAAAAGAATATTAAACGAGGCTAATGAAAAATATTGAATAAATGAAGACGGCGAACGGAAACATGTCGAAAATTAAAGAAAATAAACTGTTATCGAAATGTATAAAAAAAATAACCAGCTCAAATGAAACCTTAGATATTTTGAATTAATTCTCTTCTAAGTTACAATAGGTTAAAAATATCTTTTGCTATTTTTATCTAATAATTTAAGAGAGAAAGATATTAAAATGTGACGTGATTTTATCATTCATTATTGTAAGAAGTTATTGGTTAAAAATTAAAAATATGACTTTGCAAATTGTAATGCTAATTGAACCTCTATTTTTTTTATAACAATTAAAACTTAATTTCTGCAGGAAAACATATGATTTAAATTGCATAATCTCTCGAAGGTAGACAAGAAAAGATGCTTAAAATGTAATAGAACAAAGCCGGGATCATCGAGTCAATGAGAACGTTGCTCTCCTTTGCTGTGTAGCGTGTGCCTCGCTAGTGCTATACAGATTTCTAAATCAAGCGCGAAAAATCCTCCTTGGAGGGATTTGTAACGTATGGCTTATCATCTCTCAGCAGCCTCACTGTCTTTGGGCAGAGTGCACTCAGGGGTGACTCCGTCAACGGAAAGAGTCACAACTGAGGAAAATTATACTGAGAGGTGCCGGCCCTGGGGAACAGCAACCCGGGGCGGTGCCTTCTCATTGCACTAGAGAGAAGGATCGGTGCAGAAAGTTGCGGGGGACTCGGGGAATATTTGTTCCTTGCCCGGGTGCACGCGCTCGGGCTCCCCACATTAAACCGACCTTGTTTCACAACCTGACCTCGTGGACGGGTTATTTACAGTTCTGAATTCCGAATTTACCTTCTCCTAGACCGGTTTCAACCCAAGCATACAGAACACTGTGCTGTTATTTAGCCATAGCTAGGGATATAATATGGATTTATATTCCTCTCAATTGAATGTAAAAATCTCAACTGGAATTAAACTGGCTCTCTGATTTCGAGTCGCAATGCATTATTCTACCGTGTTGCTTGAAAGAGAACATGAATTAATGAGAGAAAAAACATTTAACAATTCGGAAATAGAAACGAAGTTAAGAAGTCTTAGTATGTTAATGTTAACATTCGTCGTTTCCTCAAGAGGAAATATACGGCATTTATTGATCGAGGAGCTAGTGCTATACGAGTTAATCTTTTTATCTCTCTCTGGCCATTGGACTGAACGAAAATATGGGAATGTTCTCATAATCTGTAATGGTATTAGTAATATTAACCGTCCTTTAAAAAAAAAAAAAAAAAAAAAAAAAACATGTGTTAACTTAGAAGCCAGTAATTCTTTTGGTTGAAACACATTTCTATTAATAGAGTCATTCGAGGAAATAGCTTTTTCAAGTCCAGTACCTATTATCGCTCTTTCCAGTATTGACTTGAGTTTCCTTCGTAACCCTTTGGTTTGAAATAGTGTCGAACGTCAGCATCTTCATTACATTATTTTCTATCCGAGTTTTATGGCCTCGCCATTTTAATTGTTGCTCTTGTTCAATTGTCCTCAAATCACGTGGTTTTGCTTAATCGATGCAGTTTTTTTTTTCTTTTTCAATATGCAGAGACAATCAACAAATATTAGGTTGGTCCAAAAATAATGTCGTTTTATCACATATGTTAGGATGTGAGAAAACGACATTATTTTTGCACCAACCTAATATCTGCGAAGACTTGACCCCCCTAAAATCTACAGGCTTTTTTTTCCCCCTGGAAGCCATATTCCTCCGCCAGTGTTTTGAGGAAGAGTTTATATACAATTGACAGATAAATTACTTCTGGACTAATATGGCGAAAGGCATAACATGTATATTAAATTTTCGATTTAACGAAGTGATTTCAATCATTTCGTTAAATTGACGTTCCATTTGTTTATATTTCTGAAATGAGGGATTGTAACTAATTACACCAATTACATGGTTCGAACTGTGGTCCTCATAGTTACTTTCATATTTACGACGTTTCGGTCGTTGTACGTTCCGGCCTTATTCAGGTGATATTCGTTAGAATTTTGAACTGGACCTTACGAAATAAATCAAAATAGAAAATGTACGGAATGTAGCCGTCCGGAAAAATATGAATGGATTAGTGGAAAATGTTTACAACAGCAAAGGTAAACTGAACAGATAAAAGGAACAAAAGAGAGAAAGGAAGAGGAGTGAGAGGTAGAGATTAAAAATATATTGTATTAGAAATGAATGACCGAATGATATATAGAAAGAAAGAAAGAAAGAAAGAAAGAAAGAAAGAAAGAAACAAAGAAACAAAAATAAACGAAAGAAAGAAGGAAAGACGTAGGAAATAAGAAAGAAAGAAAAAAGAAAGAAACAAACAAACAAAAATAAACGAAAGAAAGAAGGAAAGACGTAGGAAATAAGAAAGAAAGACAAAGAAAGAAAGAAAGAAAGAAAGTAAGAAGGAAAGACGTAGGAAATAAGAAAGAAAGAAAGAAAGAAAGAAAGAAAGATAGAAAGAAAGAAAAATAAACGAAAGAAAGACGTAGGAAATAAGAAAGAAAGAAAGTAAGAGAGAGAAAGAAAGAAAGAAGGAAAGCCGTCGGAAATAAGAAAGAAAGAAAGAAGAAAGAAAGAAAGAAAGAAAGAAAGAAAGAAAGAAAGAAAGAAAGAAAGAGAAAGAAAGAAGGAAAGACGTAGGAAATAAGAAAGAAAGAGAAAGAAAGAAAGAAAAATAAACGAAAGAAAGAAGAAAGACGTAGGAAAAAGAAAGAAAGAGAAAGAAAGAAAGAGAAAGAAAGAATGAAAGAAAGAATGAAAAAGAAAGAAAGAATGAAAAAGGAAGAAGTAAAGAAAGAAGGAAAGATGTGGGAAATATGAGAGAATGAAAAAAGAAAGGAGAATAGATGAAAAAATAAGAAGGAAAGAAATAAAGAATTAAAGAAAGAAAAAAAAAGAAAGAATGATAAAAGTAAAAAAGGAAAGAAGTAGGAAGTAAAGAAAGAGAAAGAAATAAAATATAAAAATAAATGATTGAAAGAAAGAAAACAAATACTATATAAAAGTGGTAAGAAAGAAATAAAAAAGAAAACGAAGTCAAAAGGAAAAAAGAAAAAAATATATGAAAAAGAAAAGAATGATATAAAAAAAAAAAACTCATCGTAATATCATTATACAAATAATAAATTTATGAAAGAAAGGGAAATTAAATTAAAAAGAGAATGAAAGAAGGCGAAAGACTAATGCAACATGAAGAAATTATATCGGAAATATGGAAAGTGAAACACCAGAAAAATTCAATAATTAATAAATGAAGGAAAAGAAGATGAAAGAAAATATATAAAATACACTATAAAAATAAGAAGAAAAGAAAGAATGAAGACGAAAAAATATAACAAAATATAATATTAGGTTGGTGCAAAAAAAAAGTCGTTTTCTCACATAGTAACATATCCGAGAAAACGACATTATTTTTGCACCAACTTAATATTAAAAAAAAAACAAACAAAAAGAGAAATAAAAAGATAAATTGTACAAAACCGGTTGAATGAAAGAATAAACGAATGAAAGAATAAAAGAATGAAAGAATAAAAGAATGAAACAATAAAAGAATGAAACAATGAAATAAAGAAAGGAAAGGTAATATCGAACATAACATTAAAGAAAATATAACATTCAATGAACAAAAAATAAATAAGAAAATTTTGAAACTGAGGACACGAAAAAATGTGGAAATAAAAAAAAAATGAAAGAACAAAGTCAAAGGGCAAAGGAACGAGACGCCAAAGAAAAGTAGCAATTTTGAAATATGGCAAATAAAAATATTAAAATCCGGCAAGAAAAAAAAAAAAAAAAAATTGAAAGAAAAGCCAACATATAAAATCTATTACGACTTAGTATTTTGCATGACGTCATTCTATTTCCGCCATTTTTTTCTTCTTTTGTAAGATAAAAAATAACAACACGACGTCGATTTGTACAGGAGGAAATCCACTTGTCACAATTATAAACCGTGGTCATATTTACTGGCCTTGCATTCTGGTAGGACGATCGCAAAAGCTTCGAAAATGGAAAGAAATAGTAATAAATGACAAAATTTCTATGCTGAAATCTTCCATTTACCCCGGAGCGTTTTTGTTATAACTAAAAGCCAATACACAGCGGGATGAAAAGCCCTGTTTTCCTGGATTTCAATGACAGCTGAATCATAGAAAAAACACATGACTAAAATGTTCCAATACAATATATATATATATATATGTGTGTGTGTTTGTGTTTGTGTGTGTGTGTTTGTGTTTGTGTGTGTTAGTGTGTGTGTGTGTCATTTTCATTTATTTATTATTTCACAGTTTGATTAATGAGCCTGGTCGTTAAATGAGAAAAAAAGAGAAAAATGTAAAAAAAAAAAGTGTTCAGTTATCTCCCCTTTGTACGATTTATTTAACTACGAAAATATGCGCCCATGTTAAAGATAGGGGAACGTGAAAGCTTAAAGAAAAAGAGAGAATTAAACAAAACAGGCTATTGACAATGAGAATGTATAACCTCGAGTAGTAATCAATCTGCTGAAAGGCTAGGTCGTGAAAGGCAAGGGAACTGACTTTAACGCAAATAGTGTTAAACAAATTATGTTAAGTCTATTCATATCTGTCACATTCGTTTCCTGTATAGCTGAGTTATTTTCTACCATTTTTTCAAGCGCTTATTACGCACCAGTCTTGTGTAGATAGTTCGATCATAAAAATTATGTGCTTTGTTGTCACACTCTATTCCTTTCTTCCTTATATATTTCCTTCTTTGCTATCTATCTTCCTATCTGTTAATATTTATCTATCTATCTGACATTGGTAAACTATCTATTAGGTTGGTGCAAAAATGATGACGTAATAATGTCGTTTTTGACGTTAAAAAATACGTCAAAAAAGGACATTATTACGTCATTATTTTTGCACCAACCTAATATCTATCTATCTATCTATCTATCTATCTATCTGTCTGTCTGTCTCTCTGTCTCTCTGTCTGTTCAACCGTTGAAATGTTAAATTTAAGTGTTTTAAAATGTGGACACTTTGCCTACCTCCACTTGTCGAGTATCCCTTCAAAGTTATCAGTTTGTGGTTTATTCTTGTTCTTTTATTTTAACTAAATCTCTAAATAGGGTCAGTTTTTTTTCGGAAATATCAATTAGCACTGAAGTAGAAATTTACTGTTAAGATAAACTTTTTAAAATTCTTGCTCAACATCAAAGCGTTTTTAAATTAGAAACATATGAGCAAGATAAACCGCATTCTTTTCTACTCGATTTAGAATCGTTCACTTTTAAATATTGCCTTCTAAATAAATTCTACACGAAACTGAAAAAAAAACAAACAATAGTACCAGGTAGAATCAAAGAAATTTTCTCTTAGTGGAATCTCTAACAGTATATATTTATTAATCTGTTTAGTTGCTAACTCAATTCACTGCTCTCTTGTTTGATGTTTGATTAGGTGATATTTTGGCAGGTCTTAAAAAAGACCTACACTCAGTTGTTAACCGCAGCACACTAACCATCTTGTTAAAGTTACACCACTACTAACCATGGGTATATCATACCTGATTTTGAAAATATTAAAAAAAAAAAAATAAATAAATATAAAACTTTATTTGAAATATTTCACATGCAAGCAAATCAAACTTTTACTTTGAGTTAAAATTAATAGAAACTGAAAAATATATTACAGTGTAACCCGGATATAAGACACCCGGATATAAGAGAAACCAGGATATAAGAGAGATTTTCTCTGGTACTAAATTGGAGCCATACTTACCTAAACAAAATACACCAAACCCGGATATAAGATAAACCCGGATATAAGAGAAATCCGGATATAAGAGACTTCTTCTCCGGTTCCGACAACTCTCTTATATCCGGGTTACACTGTATTTAAGTGAGAAAATCAGGTACTGAAAATTGTAATTAAATATAGAAAAATTTGTGCTGGGTACTATATACCCATGGTTAGTCTTCTAGGGTTAATAAATCCAGTGATATTAAATCAAGTGTTGCCAGATCATCTATTATCACAATCTGGGATCCTTAACCCTAGAAAACTAACCATCAATTAAAGTTTCACCAATACTAACCATGGGTATATCATACCCGATTTTGAAAATATCAACAAAAAATTATTAAATATGAATCTTTATTTGAAATATTTTACATGCAGGCAAATCAAAATTTTTACTTTGAGTGAACATTAATAGGAACTGAAATATACAGTATTTAAGTAAGGAAATCAAGTACTGAAAATTGTAATTAAAAATAGGAAAATTTGCGCTGGGTAAACCATACCCATGGTAAGTGTTCTAGGGTTAATAAATGTTTCGCCTACAAAAATGCCTGATAATTATGCACCAATCCAATGATATTAAATCAAGTGTTGAACAATTTAGGACTTCATCAGACTAAATTGATGTTTTTGTTGATGTAATTATATATGCATCTGAAGGGGTGGGGGAATATTGTGAGATTATTCACAGAAAATTTCCGTCCACGTTCTTAAATTTCACTCTTCTTGGCTGATCTCCTATTATCACAATCTGGGATCCTAAACTCTAGAACACTAACCATCAATTAAAGTTAGACTACTAATAACCATGGGTATATCATACCCGATTTTGAAAATATCAGAAAAATATTAAATATAAATCTTTATTTGAAAATTTTTAAATGCATGCACTTCAAACATTATATTTTTATTTAGCATTAATAGGAACTGAAATACATATTATTTAGCTAAGAAAATCAGGTACAGAAAATTGTAATTAAAAATATGAATATTTCCACTGGGTACTATATACCCATGTTTAGTGTTCTAGCGTTAACTGGGACAAAGAGTGACTTGTTAATTTTAAAGCCTACAAGACAAAACTGCTCTCTATTAATCATCTGAGAGACCCTTTTGTGCTTTCCATCACCATGGCTAATGCTAACCTCCAGGAGTGTGATACCTTGCTCCTTCTGGGGCTTACATTCTCGGCTGACATGCAGTGGAAAATACAATATAAAATTCATTGCGATATTGGCTGATAAGAAAGTTGGTCAAAAGTATAGTGAGAGGCAATTGTTCTCTCCTCAATGTATCTTACATATCTATAAATATATCATTCGTCCTTGCTTAGAATATTACTGCCACATATGTTCCTGTGTTCCCGCTATATATTAGGTTGGTGCAAAAATAATTTCGTTTTCTCACATAGTAACATATGTTGGAAAACGAAATTATTTTTGCACCAACCTAATATTTAGAAATTCTTGATATCATCCAAAGACAAATCTGCAATATTATTGGTCCTAACACAGCGCTTCGGTTTCAGTTATTTTATCACCGGTGTAAAGTTTATTCCCTGTGCCATTTCTATAAATACATCCATTGTAGTTGTTCCGATGGGCTCTTTGATATGGTAAATCGAATTTAAAAATTTAAGCGCATTACTAGAATGATAAAAAATGTCTCATAAATCTACAGTTGAAATTGTTAGATGTAACCGTAATTTCAATGCTAACAGTTTTTTTTTCTGACTTTTTATCGCTTGTAGAAATCTTTTCCATATTCTTGTTTACAGTTATGTTAGATCTTAAAAAGATTAAATGTAATGCCAATCGTTATCTACTGTCTTTTCGACTTCTCTTATATTATTCTCTCGCCTACCTAATGTTTTCGTTTTCTTATTTTTAGTAACTTTTTCTGTCTCAGTGGATTTATTAGTCACATTAAATATTCTAAAATATAAATTCAATGCCACTCGCTATCTGTTGTGATATAATGGAATATGTGTACACCTGTATTCCCTCTCACTAAAATATGATTGGCTGGTGTCCGTCATAAATACCGACGGATGTGTAGGAGAGTCAAGAGAGCCTTAGTCTGAGTGCTAAATCTGTAACGACGCCCATTGGACTACGCCATTGATCTACACTACTTACCTGCGACTACGACGCGTACCAATCAATTACTGCTACCGTATTCTACTTGGTTATATTAGCCAAAATAAATTAGCTACTTCGTTCAAATATATCCCTTTCCGGGACATATCATATTGTTTTCTGGATTCTTCTACTCTTGTTGCTCTCAGTGCTTAATAAAGTTATTTTTCTTTCTACTTAGTCATAATTTCGGCATAGTGTCTTTATTAGTTAACTTTAATTGTCAAAAATTTAAATGCAATATCAGTTCTTATCTGCTCTCTTCTTGATTCCTCTTCTTTTATTTTTATCGCACTTTACTAAAGTTTTTTTTTTATTCTTCGTAACACCTTCTGTCTCTGTGTCTATATAAGTCAATTTTCATTTTCTAAAATTTAAATCCAAGGTCAGTCGTTATTAGCTATTGTTCTTGATCCCTCTTCTTTTAGCATTCTCATCACTAATGTTTTCTTTTTCGTTTTTTTTAATAACCCCTTCTGTCTTTGTGTCTTATTAGTGAACGTTAATGTCCTAAAATTAAATGCAATATGAAACGTTATCTTCTACATTCCACTTGTTTCTTGTTGTTTCTGCTTAATAGTTCTTACATTTTCTTATTAAGCCGTTCTATCTTAGTAGTTGTATTAGTCAAACTTAGTGTTCTAAAATTTAATTAAAGTATCAATCGTTACTCCGAATTCTTCTTTATACCTCTTTTTTAATATGCACGCTTCTAAGATTTACTTTTTTATTATTCTTATTGAACCCTTATTTAACTTTAATGTTCTAAAATATAAATGTAATGTCAATCGTTATCTACTGTCTACTTGATTCCTCTTTTTCAAGCAGCTTAAGAATATTTTCTTTTTCTTACTAACGACTTCAGATTTAGTGGCTTTATTAGTCAAATTCAATTTTCAAAAAATTAAATGCAGTATCAATACTTATCTGCCATTCTTCCTGATTCCTCTATTTTTATTGCCCTAGCTCCTTACTAATGTTTTCTTATTCTTAGTAACCCCTTCAGTCTTAGTGGTTTTATTAGTCAACTTTAATATTCAAAGATTTAAATGCAATGTCAATCGTTATCTACTGGCTTCCTGATTCCTCTTTTTTTTCTCACTGCTTAATAATGTTTTCTTTTTCTTAGTAACCCCTTCCGTCTTAGTGGCTTTATTAGTTGACTGTAATGCCCTAAAATTTAAATGCAATGTCAATCGTTATCTACTCTCTTCTTGATTGCTCTTTTTTATTTTTCTCGCTGCTTAATTAAGTTTTCTTTTCCTTTTTCTTAGTAACCTCTTCCGTCTTAGTGGCTTTATTAGTCAACTTTAACATTCAAAGATTTAAATGCAATGTCAATCGTTATCTACTGGCTTGATTCCTCTACTTTTATTGTTCTCGCTCCTTACTAATGTTTCCTTTTTCTTATTCTTAGTAAACCCCTTCTGTCTTAGTGGATTTATTAGTTGACTCTAATGTCCTAAAATTTAAATGCAATGTCAATCGTTATCTGCTGTTTTCTTGATTTATCTTTTATTGTTCTCGGTGCTTAATAAAGTTTTCTGTTTCTGAGTAATATTTTCTGTCATTGTGATTTTATTGGTCGAAATTAATATTCTAAAATTTAAATGCAATAAAAATAGTTATCTTTTGTCTTCTTGATTCCTCTTCTTTTTTTGTTCTCGCTGCTTAATAATGTATTCTTTTTCTTAATATTCCCTTCTGTCTTTGTGGATTTATTAGTCGACTTTATTACTCTAATATTTAAACGCAATGATAGTAAGTTATCTATTTTCTTCTTGATTACTCTTCTCTGTGCTTAATATTTTTTTTCTTATTCTTAGTAACCACTTCTGTCATAATGCCTTTATTAGTCAAAATAAATTTCAAAAACTTAAATGCACTGTCAGTCCTTTTCTACCATTCTTTCTAATTGCTCTATTTTATTTTTTTCTCTCCTTACTACTGTATTTTTCTTATTCTTATTAAATCAAATATGAATCAAATTTTATGTTCTAAAATTTGAATGAAAATGTCAATCGTTATCTGCTGTCTTTTTAATTCCTCTTCTTTTATTTTCTATCTGCTTACTAATGTTTTGTCTTAGTAATTCCTTCTATCTTTGTGGCTTTATTAGTCGACTTTAATGTTCTAAAATTTAAATGTAATGTCTATAGTTATCAGATTTATTCTTTTATTGTTCTCGATCCATACTAATATTTGTTTTATGTTTTTCTTAGTAAGCCCATCTGTCTTACCGGCTTTATTGGTCATATTTAATGTTAAATAAATTTAAAGCAATTATCTATTTTTCTCGTGCATCAGTAACGATTCTGTTTTCTAATTCTTTCGCTCCCTTTTGTGTTTTATTGGCTTTACAGCATTGCTTGTGTTGATTTCAATCAAACATGCATTTGTTAAACATTCATGACCCCCCAAAATCTATTGTAATATATTACTCTAAGATACTTTACTCTTTGTGCTTGTGTTGTAAGTTATTCAGATATATTTGTTTCTTTAAATATAATCTGCTTTCATCGTTTATCAATGGTTTACTTGATAGTGAATTTAAATTT
>OZ010601.1:19415138-19442638 GCA_963932145.1 Acanthosepion lycidas | reverse complement strand
GAATTAAATTCTGACTGCAATTTCGACATCATAGGAACGTAACAGTGAAATATTTGCATACCCAATAAATAGACGCTTTTTTTTTATTTCGTTCAGTATTAAATAGTATCACTAAAATTCTATATTCAAGAACAGTAAGAAATAAAAAAACAACACTCAAATAAAGCACCGCGTATGTATTCACTTTAGAATTGAATTATATCAATAAATTTCGATATCAAAGGAATCTAAGAATGAAACACGTAAAAACGAAATTAATGTACCACATGTATTCACTCCAGAATTAAGTTTATCGTTAAATGCCTAAAATCGAAGAATACTCAGAAAGAAAATTAAGCCGGCATATATATTCGCTTCCGAATTAACTGACATCATTAAAATTCGATATTTCAGAACAGGAACCAAGGAACAATAAAATGCTCAAATAAATAACAGCATATGTATTCACTTCGGAATTAAATTATACCACTGACAAATTCAAATTTCTATCAATGATTGATTAAGATGGTGTAATGTGATTATTTCGAAGGATTTCATTTTTTCGAATCTTAACTTAGAACAATAATACTACTCTGCCATATTCATTATCCATTAGCATAATATAAAACACCTCTGACTTAACAATCAGGAATCCAACCGAATTCATTGATTTTTGTAGATGCTCAAAATTCCAACATTAAGGACAATTTGCATATAAATATTATTTTTTTTTTTCAAATACTCAAATTTTGTGCTGCGACATCTGTAGCGAATTAGTCAAAATGTTCTACTTTCTGAACTCAAGGCCGCCAAAATTTCTTTAATGTGCACTTACACGTAGGTTTAATTCGTTCAAGTGGTTTGTTGATTGTTTTCTTGTTGTGTTTTTTATTATTTGTGTCATGTTCTCGGTACAACTGTAGCTGGCTTTTAATGATTTTGTTGAAAATCTTGTGCAGCGTGTTTGATGTGGAGAGGTGTTTCTCATTTATTTTAATGAATATATTTTCTGCGTTTGTTTTTTACATATATATATATATATATATATATATATATATATATATATATATATTTTCAACATACACACACATATATATATATATATATATATATATATATATTCGTGTGTGTGTATGTTGAAAATATAGGAAAACTATGCTTATATGCTTAGACTTAAATGGCGAAACGGGTCGTCTAAAATTTAGTATAATTTTCCTCTTGTTTTTATTCGTATATATATATATATATATATATATATATATATATATATATATATATATATCAAATATGTGATGCAGTTTATTTGTATTACAATAAATCATTCATACAAATAGTTTGTATTTGTTATCAATGATGCATTCAATAAAAAAACATATTTCGATTTGCAGTATATTTTTTCTTCGCTGATGCTACCAGAATTTTTCTAAAAACAAAATGGTTTCCATGCCTGAGGATGACCGGAAGAACTGCTGAAAGTACCTGCATATTTAAGGAAGACCTAATACAGCTTATAATTTTAAGAAACAAGGATCATACCATTCATCGAATGATTAGTGGGTTAATGCATTTTAAAATTTTATTTAGCAAATCGTTAATGTTAAACCCGAACATTTATTTCCACTGGAGAAACTCCGTATTGTTCTATGGTGGTGAACCATGCACAAAAAATCTCGCAATCATGGCTTTGTCGTCTCTCAACTTTCACTAGATGGAGCTGAAATTTTCCGAACTCATTGGAATTTACATTTTGAGTAAAATAAACAAATTGGTCCATATTGGCAACCATATTTTGTACAAGGGACGATGGATTGATGATCGCACCAGGTAAAACAAGCGCGAATGATAGAACTCCGAAAAATCTCTTTAAAATATTTAAAGATTTGTGCCTCATAATTAGCGCCGAGGTGAACATGAAAATTGTCCAATTTTTGGATGTTGAATTAAGTCTCACCACTGGTACTTACTGTTCGCCTTACTTGAAACATATCACTGCCCTAAAATATGTGAATACTAAGTCAAGTCACCCAGTAAGTTTTATTAAGCACATACCCAAAGAGTTTGAATGCAGAATCACTGGAAATTCCTCAAGTAAGGAGATTTTTCACTGTAAATTATCGTATATAAAAGGGCGTTGAGAGAGGAAAGACATAATACCAACCCGGTTTAAACATATTACCAGAAACAGCGATGTAATCTGGTTCAACCCTACTTTTAATCTGCACTTAAAAATTAAAATAGGTAGAGTATTTTTTAAGGTTTTGGATAATCATTTTAATGAGATAAGTTAAATCAGAAGCGAATATATATGCGGGCTTTATTTTCTTTATGAGTGTTCTTCGATTTTAGGCATTTAACTAGAAACTTAATTCTGGAGTGAATACATCATGCACATTACTTTTGTTTTTTTATGTGTTTTTACTCACGATTGGATAAGGTGTAAAACAGCAACGCCGTAAAACCGAGTTACAGTTGCACTAGTAACATGTTGAATATAATAAAGAATCATAATGTGAAAATTTTAGAAGCGGAAATAGGTGGAAGGAAAAAAGCAAAGCCATGCAACTGCAGGGATAAAATAATTGCCCGTAAAGCGGAGAGTTGTCGTGCGAAGGGAATCGTTTAATCTGCAAAAGCCAGTGATAGTAACGGTTTTAAGGGGATATACATTGGTTGTAGCGAAGGCCATTTTAAAAAGAGTTTTTTTTTTTAAAACATTTTAACTCATTTAGGCTAGAAAGCCACAGAACTGACACCAAATTTGCGGATTGTATTTGGGGTTTAGAGAGATAATTGGCAGAAATCTATATGTAAAGTGGAGTATAATAAGGAAGGTAAAGCCAGGCACAGTCCATTGCAATGGATGCCGACAGTGTCAAGAGGAGAACTTGGGTATTGATACATATCCTAATAGAATTGTGGTACGGAATGAGTAAACTGAGATTTTGTGAAAGAGCATGGATTCAAGAAATATATTTTCGGTATGAATGAACCGAGATGAGCGCATTGAATAATTGTTTTTTCTTTTCCCTCCTGCATTCTCAATTTTCCTTCTTCCACTTTTTCTTTCCCCTCACCAATTAAACTTTTCATTCCTTTTTCCTGTGGTCATACATGTTAGTGGAATATACTAGATTATTCATCCTTCTAATTGCCTGGGGAGACCTTGAGATCAAAAGCCGGGTAGCAAGTTAGACTCCTTTTTAGTGTTTTCGTAAATGCTTTGCTCAGCATTTTCTACATTTCATTCTTGTATTAAGCACTTTTGAATTGTTATAAGTTTTAGGGATGGCTGTTTTCAACCTCCCACTACAGTAGATTATATATATATATATATATATATATATATATATATATAAAGATAGATTGATAGATAATTGATAATATTAGTGGTAAATATTCACATTCATATGCAATATATATATATATATATATATATATATATATATATATATATATATATATATATATATGTATGTATATACATACATACATACATACACATACTTATATATTTGTATAAAAAAAATAATTCCAAGAGGATAGAATCCAGGTAGAACTCAGTGTCCAGGACAGGGTAAGGATTTATATGTTTATATTTGATTTGTAACCTGGAGTCGATATTAATTTTGTCAAATTTTCTTAATTACACAGCTGCCCTTTTATAAATGCCCTCGGTTGTTGTTCTCCCCTCCTCATCTATCTTCCCACCCCTTTTTCCTTTTTTTTCTTTACCTCTCCCTCCCTCTTCTTCTGATCTTTAAGATTAGATCGTATATTGTGTGTGCATGTCAATACAAAATGTATCATTTCCGGTTACATCTTTAATGTATTAGACATCAGAGTATATTCATATTTCTCTCATTAAACCATCTTTGACTTCCCTCTCTAAAACTTCTCTCTGTTAATTTTAACCCCCCCACTTCATCTTTAGACCTTCCTGTTCGTCTCCTGTTCTCTCGTCTGTTACCCCTTCCTATACCTTTCATTTACTCCAGCATTCGTCCCACACTCTCATACATAGACTCTCACTAAATTTTATTTTTTATTCCCGGAGTTGTTTTTTCTGTTTTCTTTTTTCAATTTGTAAGTCTGATGAATTGAATCGTATTTACGATTCCAACTGAATAAACTATGACCATGGAATATTAGTGTTTAAGCCTATATATATATATATATATATATATATATATATATATATATATATATATATATATATATATATATATATATATATATAAACACACATACTGGGTGATTATAAAGTATCTCTCTATTTTATGTATGAGTGGCTAGAGAGGATTCTTGACTTAACAGACTGTGATTTTTTTCCTTCGCAATTCCGTGTTGACAATGACAATACAGGTCTTCTTGTTGGTGGCAATAGCTATTCGAATGAGGTAAATTTGTATTTCTTTTCTATATAATTTGTAGGATTTGTTATAATAAATACATTGAGTTCATTTTCTGAATCAATTTTTATATTTTATATTATTTGGATTCAACTGCATTATATACTAACGGATTATTAACTTAATATATATATATATATATATATATATATATATATATATATATATATATATATATATATATATATATATATATATATTTAAAAATATGATTCCACCGCGATGGAATCATATTTTTAAATAAATAATTATATTTAGGCTCTACTTTTGTATCAAGCACTGCTTTTTAAAAATAATAACAAAAATGCTAAAGAACTATGGATTATTTACCTACCGAGCTCTTTCCTATTTTCTATATATTTTTACACACACACACACGCACGCATATATATATATATATATATATATATATATATATATATATATATATATATATATATATATATATATATATACCGATATTATTTTCTGCTACTCGAAACGGTATTTTATAGCATTGGGAATTAATGTCAATTAAAGTATCCATTAATTAATAAGTCTAGAGCCATCCTTTCATAGGATTTAAAATTGGTGAGTGTTTTTTACTTGGTCTATGCAATATAGGCATTGAGCACTTCTGATGATATAAGTATGTTTTCAGTTCATTTTTTCTCTTTCTTTTTTCAGTAGTTTTGGTTTTATTCGTGACACTACCTGGATGAGAGTATTAGGTTTTGGCAAGTTGTCGGTAGCTTTCACTTACTGTTTCTGTTTTTATTTATTATTTATGGCTCCCATTAATTTGATACTAGAGAAGTCTAGTGGCTTAAATTAAAACTTAAGCATAAACATTAGGACAGAAGAAGAATTCCTGCATAAATAAACACACACACACACACACACACACACATATATATATATATATATATATATATAATTATTTATTTAAAAATTATAAATCTAAATATATTCATGTTATAATTTTAAATATATATATATATAATTATTAATTCAAAAATTATAACTCTAAATATTTATGTTATAATTTTTAAATATATATATATATATATATGTATATATATATATATATATATAATTATTTATTTAAAAATTATACCTCTAAATATTTATGTTATAATTTTTAAATAAATAATTATATCTACTCTACTCTGTATCGAGCACTCTTTTAAGAATAGTAATTGTTGATTATTGGAATTTATTCCGTATTTATCAACCATATAGTTGTGTGTGTATATATATATATATATATATATATATATATATATATATATATATATATGTGTGTGTGTGTGTGTGTGTGTGTGTGTGTGTGTGTGTCTGTGTAAAAGATAAGAAATCCGTTGGTATGTAATCGAAGTGGATCCAATAATATAAAATATTAAAACTCATCCACAAAATGAGCTCAATATATTTATTATTACAGACCAAAAATTAATATGCTGTAAAATCCTAAATCACCCTATATGGGGTATAACCTTATTTCGACCGACGAAAAAACAATTCGTCAGTTTTATTCAACAACGGTGTAGACTGACGTCGTGTCGGAAATAGACATGTAACTGCGAAAGCTAAAAAAAAATAAAACTCGAATAACTAATGCAGAATTTATCTATTTCTATGTTTCAGTCAGACGAATGTAGTCAGGGGAGGGAGCCAGTAGTCAGGAGAGGATGGAAGGTATTTTTCATAAAGGGAAGTTTTTTTATAAAATTAACCCTATATATTAACCTTATGACATTAAATTGGTGTTATATGAAGAATGAAATGCTAATTTAAAACTAAGAAATGAATAAAAAAAGGGTTTAAGAACCTTTAAAATATATAAATAAAGTTATATTTAACAATAGAAAATCATATTTAGAAGTAAAATATCATCTTCGAAAACAAGTTATATTTATAAATAAGTCATATTTAAATAGTTTATATTTAAAAATTAGTAAAATTATATTTAATTTAATGGGTTGAAACATTTCGTATTCAAGTCTGAAAAATACAAATCATTTACTTTATTCGTGACAAATTTGATGCCACTAACCCAATTCTTAATGCCTCCAAAACTGATTGACCCAAAAGCATTTCCACACAGGACGATAATAACCTGGTTGCCGAAGAATTTTTTCTAAGGTCCAAAAATTCCAACAGAAAGTTTGAATTTAAAACTATTTTATTTTATGTAATAATTATAATTGTCTTCATAAAACTAATATCACTCTTCATCACTGTCAATTCTGCAGGTAGCACATGTATCAGTTGCAGGGTGTACAAATCTCAAATTGAATTTCCGAGTAAATATTAAATAATGCAAATAATAGCTGACGTGGTTACTTTCTTTGAAAAGTTTGTATGCTTGAATAATACTCAGCTCATTGGGAGGTATTTCCGATCAGGCTCTTGGAAGACATATAAAGATTTTAATGGGGTTAATTATAGCCAGTCTTGTTGGCCTCTTTCGCGTCAACATTTCGAACATCACCTCTATTTCCCGGGCTTGTTCTTTGCATAGTAACACGCTAGACGGTTAACACGGTCTTTGCCAACACCTAAAGCAATACATTTCTTTAATTAGAATGTGTTAATCTCTCGACAATTCAATAATAGAAGAGTAACAAAAAATGATATAATTAATATAGCAAAAAGACCACTTACCTAAAAGCGAACGATATCTGGATTATTATTTATATTATTTAGACTATTGTTCTCATCTTTGTCGCCATATTTATTACAACGTTTCGGCCGTTGTACGCTCCGGCCTTCTTCAGGTGGTTGGAATGTCGAACTTAACCCTTTATTTCGCTCACTGGGGTAGACTGATCTAGTTCCACGTTACATGTTTTAATGGATGTCAGTTATCAGTTATCTCCTGTTAATTTCCCTCTGAAAATCCTTCACTGCCTTAACCATGGACTTCCAGGAATCCCTTCAATGAGTCTACTGGATCTTTCCCAAGAATTCTTAGGGCTCCAACTACAACAGGGATTGTTGATATTCCCATGTGCCACATTTTTGAGATTTCTATTTCAAGGTCCTTGTATTTTGACAGCTTTTTAAATATCTTCAAAGCTACATTGCAGTCTGCAGGGACTGCCATATCAATAAGGAGCCACCGTTTTTCTTTGTGGTCTTTAATAACAATATCTGGGCGGTTGGCTTTGATTGTTCTGTCAGTGTGTATTGTATAGTCCCATATAATTGTAACAGGTCCTATCTCCGTAAGCGGGTCTGAGTGGTGTTCATACCAGTTTCTTTCAGTTTCCTTTCCGTAGAAGTTGCAAATTTTCCAGTGCAGATATTGGCCCATTCTGTCATGCCGGGTTTTATATTCAATAGGTGCCAATATGGTGCAACCTGATACAAGATGATCAATTGTTTCTGGATATTTATCACAGAATCTGCATTCTGGGTTAACACAGTATTTAAGTATATGTGCTTGATAATTCCTATTGGTCCTGTGCAGCAAGGATAAACCTTCAGTTTCAGCTTTCAACCCTGCACTACGTAGCCACCGATGGGTACGGTTTTTGTCTAAGTCAGTTTGTTTGGTACGGCCAGTGTATTGGCCATGAAGCGGTTTATCTTGCCATTGTTTCTAAATCTGATAGGTTTCATTTGTCTTTGCTTTCTGTTTTTTACCTATTTTGCATCTTCAGTCGGTGTACTGTGCTTTACTTGTATTTCTGCGCCAATTTTAAGCTCCATTTTGAATCTGTTGACTTCCCTTATGACGGAGTAAAAACGCTGACTACTTTCATGTTCCTTTACATATACCATCATCCAGTCTTCTGTACTTTCCAACTATCTTTGCAGGCCACTTGTTGTAGTTTTGTAGGACAGTTCGAGTTGAACTAATCCTTTCCCTCCTTCGGATCTGGGCACAATAGTCGATCAACATCAGCTTTGGGATGATGCATGCAGTACAAGTGAGAGGCTTTCTCGTTTTGGCGTCCATTCGCTTAATTTCAGCGATGGTCTAGTTAAGGTTATTAAAGCTGTATTGCACCACTGGGACAGCCAATGAGTTTATAGCTGATATTCTGTTTTATGACTTTAGCTCGGTATTTAGTACCAGACGGACACGCCTGTAGTACGCCTTTCTTGCCTTCTCCTTCATTTGGGGGTGTTGTATGCCATCTCCTTCGCTAATTCCTAGGTACTTATAAGTTTCATCATGCTCCAATTCCCTAATCTTTGTGACAAAATCTAAATCTATTAAGGGTGCTTCTGTAATTCTACCTTTCTTGAATGTTACTTTCGCACATTTATCTAATCCGAAGTCCATACCTATGTTGTCACTGAAGTATTTTACAATATTGAGGAGGCCTTTCAACTCATTGCCGTCTTTGGCAAAGATTTTGAGATCATCCATGTAGAGTAGGTGATTGAATATTTTCTTATTCATTTTGTAACCATAGCTACAGTTGTTCAGTTCATGTGTAAGAGGGATTAAAGACAAACAAAACAGAAGGGGTGACAGAGAATCACCTTGAAAAATTCAACATCGGATATTTAGACGGTTGGATATGGCAGTGCCTCTGGTGTGACTAAGGTACAGTTTGATGTTCCACATTCCTATGCTGTGCTTAAAGAAATTTAATACCACAGGGGAGACTTTGTACATTTCCAAAGTCTTAAAGATCCAAGAATGTGGAACACTATCAAAGGCTTTACGATAATCAATCCACGCTGCGCTAAGATTTCTACGTCGTATCCTGCAATTTTCCAGGATCATTTTATTTATCAGTAGTTGATCTTTGCAGCCATATGAACCTCTCTTGCATCCCTTCTGTTCCAGCGGAAGAATGCTGTTTGTTTCGAAAAAGGAATAAGTACGGTTCATCAGGACAGACGTGATCAACTTACACGTTGTTGAGAGACATGTTATCGGTCTATAATTTTTCGGGTCGTCTGTTTCAGTTGTTTTTGGTATGAGGTATGTAATACCCTCAGTAATCCATTCCGGGATTTTATTGAGATTATTTACAAGCGTTGGTAATGTTTTTGCAAGGATTTTATGGATAGATGACAGATGATAGAGCCAGAAATTGGACACCTTTTCAGTTCCTGGGGATTTCCATTTTTGAGATTTCATCTGTGGATATATTTTTTCATTCTTGCAGAGGTGTATCCAGCATTCGTTCTTCTTCACGTCGGATCCATTCTGCATTTGGGCTATATTCTTTTGAACTGCTCCAAATATTTTCCCAAAATATCTGTACATTATCAATCGATGGTGGCCTTTCGACATGTATAGGTTTTTTTTTCCAATTTCCCTGTAAAATTTCTTACGGTCCGTTTGGAATATTTTATTTTGGCGATAGAACCTACAACTTTTTTCGTATCGTCTTGTTCTCTGTGCCTTTAGCTGAAGTTTCTGCTTCAGCATTTCCGTGATCGATGGAATGTCAATTAGGGATTTATTTTTATATTTCCGCTTGATCTTTTTGCACTTGCGTGTGGAAATATTAGGGTTTCTGGTGAGCTCATCTAATATAGAAAGCTCACATCTGATTTATTTTATTTCTCGTAACAGTTTGGCTTTCCAAGCAGGCTCTCTATGTCTTTTAACTTTATTTATTGTCTTGACCCAAGCTTCGAGGTCGCTTCTAAAGCTGTTGCCTATATGACTTTGTTAGCTTCTGTGATGTTCCCCGGTGGTTTATCTGTGTTTTCCAGAGAAGCGTTGTATATTTTCACAATGTGCTTGTTGGAATTCGTCATATGGATTTTGGGGAGCTGGTCTGTCTGACAATTTTATGAAAGTTACTCTGTGAGTAACCGGATGACGTGGTTTTTCGTTTCGGAGATTTCAGCTTTGTGGTTTTTAAGGGATTCTAACGTAATGTACCTGGCCATGAAGCGGTTTATCTGGCCATTGTTTCGAAATCTGGTCGGTTGCATTTGTGTTTGCTTTCTTTTTTTAAGTATTTTGCATCTTCAGCCGGTGTAATGTGCTTTACGTGTATTAGGTTGGTGCAAAAATAATGTCGTTTTCTCACATAGTAACATATGTGAGGAAACGACATTATTTTTGCACCAACCTAATATTTCTGCGCCCATTTGAAACGCAATTTTGAATTTGTTGACTTATTTTATGACAGTTTTGTGTTCCACATTCCCATGCTGTGCTTAAGGAAATTTAATACCACAGGGGAGACTTTGTACATTCCCAAAGTCTTTGTCTGGAGAACTGCAGGTTGTGTTTACGGTAGAGTCTTTGATTTTCTTTCCTGGGAGGTTATTTCGTATTTCATTTATTTTAGTTTTTTTTGTTTTTTTTTTTTTTTTGTTTTTTTACCTCATCCTCTGTCACATTATTTATTTCTACATTCATCTCATTACAGTTTGGGTGATGGGTCATCGTATCTTGTCTCATATCTAATTTTATCCTATCTATTTATGTCTTTGAGAGTCTCTTGTTTCGCATAATCTCCCTATGAACATTGGAAAGCATGTTTGGATTGAGGTTAGGTCTTATATCGTTTCCCACCATACTTCTCCATATTTTGTATGATTGGTGGTGTTCTTTGCTGGGTTTTCGAGTGCAGTGAAGGATGATGTCATGACTTGTCGATACTCTTCGCGAGACCATTTCATTCGCTTTCTTTTTATTAATCGATTTGGTATTGAGTCACTTGGTCCAACGTTGGCAATAATCCGGGTTTGTTGACCTAGTGTCTCTTCGTTTGTGGAAGAGTTTGTTCCAGTGACAGATTTTTCGTCCTCAGACTGGTTCCTTTCTGAGGGACGCGACCCTTGTTGACCCAGGTGACGACCGATCCGCTATGAAATTTTATTCGTATTCATTGAAATTGTTAGAGATTTGCGTTTTAACCTTGACCGCCAAGGGGTAATTATGTTCAAGTTACCAGCCTGAGGGCAACTCATTAGTTGAGTCTTCTCTGGGGCCTTCTTTGAGATTGGTCAAAATGTGAATTCATTAATATATTGGGGGGAGGAATAGTTCATAATAGTATAGTCTACAACACTGAATACAATACACTAAGTTTTAACTTAGTATAAGTCGGAGTGACCACTCCCAGGGGTAATAACAGATTTTAGTATAGAGTTTATTCAATATGATCCCTACCCATGCAGACACATACACATGTACATGCATATATATATATATATATATATATATATATATATATATATATATATATATATATACAGAGACAGAGACAGACAGACAGAGATTAGTACACATATAGATCTCTCTCTCTCTCTCTCTCTCTATATATATATATATATATATATATATATATATATATATATATATGTACATTAAGAAATGGACAAAGTCTGATAATTCATTTATTAAAGACATTTTTATGTTTAACGTTTTTTTTATAGATACAAGTATTTAATTAAATGCTCTGTTTATAATAAACAGTATTAAAAAAACATTTACCGGCCTGAATGTCCGAGAAATTTTGAAAGGACGAATATTTTCTATGAAAATTTCTCGGACATTCAGGCCGGTAAATGTTATTTAATACTGTTTATTATAAACAGAGCATTTACTTAAATACTTGTATCTATAAAAAGAACATTAAACATAAAAATGTCTTTAATATATATATATATATATATATATATATATATATATATATATATATGTGTGTGTGTGTGTGTGTCTGTATGTGTGTGTGTGTGTGTTTGTGTCCGCACCGACGGAGATATGGGATGCCTCGGAGGAAAGAAAAAATTGATTGGAGTTCCGCTAAAGATCGAGGGGAGAGCGGAAAACAGGTATAGGCTTAAAAAAAAAATAAAATAAAATAAAAAAAGGAAGAGAAAGAGAAAAGGGAAATGGAAATGAAAGAATTAAAGTTGAATTCATTGATTTAAAGTTGAATTCATTCATTTAGAATCATATCAATGTACAGGAAAAGTATAATGGAAAAATGGTACAACATTTACCATTTCTTACATGTTCAGAGCACGGCACAAGTGACTTTCCACAAATGTTCAACTTTCCGTCGCCAACGACAGATACTTATCAAATTTTATGGGGTAGGCTGGACATTCTGCTACAATTTGGTAGGGGCACTATCAAAGAATTCTTCTTCTTCTTCTTCTTCTTCTTCCTCTTCTTCTTCTTCTTCTTCTTCTTCTTCTTATTATTATTATTATTATTATCTACCACACATTGTTCAAACTGCTATAACAGGATATTAATTATTAAAAATCTTTCTCATCTTTTACTAATTCTTTAAAATGTAACTTAGTCTCTTTGATAGAATTTAGTCTATAAAAATACACACTTGTGCAAATTAATTGAAACAAAAGGAATGATACCTATATTAATTACGTTATTTTTTCGTATGTTTTCAAAGAAACATGACCCAATGCACATGTTAGTACTCGTATATCCATTCCACGAATTCGTTACTTGCAAATTGGCCACAGATGCGTGACAGTTTCCGGCATAATGTATAGTATTTTGATTTGCTCAACGGTATGGCTTGACAATATGTTCGTGCACTGGTACAATTTTCGTACGCTTCCTTGAAGTAACGTCCATCGCAGAAAATGACCGTAAGACAACTAATCGACAGTCGAGACAATAGTGCCTGCGTGTGATGAAAATCTGATACCATCAATATATGACGCAATATTTTTCAAGGCCAAACAAATTTCAAAGAATATAGATTAATATTACTACACATCACTGGCAATGGCCTAATCGGAGGATAACATAGAAATCGATTAAAGACTGTCACTCCAGTTGGGTCTAAAACTGACCCTTTGTTGAAAGAAAAGAAACTAAAGTGATTGTTTCAATTAACATGGACATGGGTGTATGTATTCACATTTTATAATCGTGAAGCATTATTGGTGCGTCTTACAGAACACTTTGAAAGTTTATTTTTAGTGTAAAGAAATTCTTTCGATTAGTTTTATTTAAAATAGCAGGTAGAAACATGATATTCCCGGATTTTTTCAGAATAAAGGTTGTTTTGCTTTATGTCTAATTCCATGATGGATATCTCAGGTTTTGCGGTAAATCCAGTATAGCTCTTATGGAATTTTGCAACAAAACTAATTTTTGAAAAAAAAAAAAAAATAAATAAAATAAACAAATAGGGAACATGTCACAATATTTAAAAGGGGATTTTGATGTGTGATAGAGTGAAGAAATGCAAAATGCTTGATAAAATTAACTCAAAAATTTTGAAAATGTCCTTCAACCCTTTTGCATTAAAGCTTTTCACACACACACACACACACATACATATATATATATATATATATATATATATATATATATATATATATATATATATATCTGTGTGTGTGTGTGTGTGTGTGTATGTGTGTGTGTGTATAAAGTCTAAAACAAATGCTTTTACAAATTTTAGGGTGGATGACTCGGATACCTTCTATCTCGAAACGCAATCGTGCAGCCTCGCGTCCATTACCATTCATGCGGCCTTATGTAAAAATCATATCTGCCTGCTCAGACTATCGATACCCTACCATTTTTACCTCACTACTAAGTTAAACGTTGGCGAAAAACTAGATACAAATGTACACGAATGGCAAATGTAACCTACTATGCGTCATCTACCGCAAACTTCCTTTAAAATTAATAACTCTAAAACGGATGCTTTGTGAACATATATTTATATGGATTCTATCCTAAGGTGCATTAATAGATAGCGGCTCGGATTGAAGAATCAGAGAGTCGTGTTCTAATTCAAGTTAAATACATTACATTCACTTACGTGAAAAGTATTATTCCTCTTCTCCCCTCTTCTTAATAGCGGAACAGACCGGATTCTATAGCCTTGGATGGCAACTGTTCTATCGCAAAAAAAATGGCAACCTAATGAGGGAAAAATCTGCCTTGTCAGACATGTATTGAAGGATACATGATCGCCTAAGTGTGTAAAACGCATGGGATAAAATTGACTGATCCTAGTTTTGGTGTGAGGAACCCGACCCCCCAATGTCAGGAAAAGTATTTTTGTTACACCGTGTATATAGTGCGCGGACAGAATAACGAATGCACTTTTTTTCTGAATGACCAGAAAACGAAGGCAATAAGCCGAACGGACACAATGCTGAACGGACATGAATCTGAACGGACAGAAAGATCAAAATATCCCAATCTACGTAGTTTAAGGACCAATTATCCAATGTAATTAAAAAAAAAAATTATATTAAATTATTTTATCACAGGAGAATGACGATGGGATTCTCTAAAACAGCGCATGGTAGCAGGCTTCTATAGCGATTGGCATGTAACGACCTAACAAAAAATATGATACCATTAACGATAGGTAAAAATAATTTGTAGTTCATATAATAAAAAAAGAAGGATTGACGTTTCCATGATCTTCGAATCACAATTTTTAAATACTCTTCTTGAGTTTTGTCATTTTAATCTGTCAATTGTAACAGTTTTAAAATAAAAATCTGATGACATTATTTTTGTATTTTTTTACATTGAAAAGAAACCTATTTAATATGAATTTTATATATGTTGTTTTTTTTTATTTTTTTTAGTCTGTCAGATGGTCATATTTTAGTAATGAAATGTAGGATATATTTCAATTTTCGTATATCTTTTCATCCTTACAGTTTCATGTGCCACTTCGGCATAGTGGTCGTTAAATTTCTTGCAATTCGGCCAAGGTGATTTCGTGTATATATATATATATATATATATATATATATATAAATATTAGGTTGGTGCAAAAATAATGACGTAATAATATCGTTTTTTGACGTATTTTTAACGTCAAAAAACGACATTATTACGTCACTATTTTGCACCAACCTAATATATATATATATATATATATATATATATATATATATATATATATATATATATATATTTATATGTGACACTATTTAGGTCGCTAGAAGGAAAGAAGAAAAAAAATGGCGAGAATTAAATTTAGGTGATAAGAAGCCACCACGAAAAGGACACTAAGCGATGTTATTCTTTTTAAACAAAGAAAAATGCTAAAGGCTTTATTCTCATTAGCGAGGAAGGTAAGGTCGCGAATTTGTCGGATTTGATTTGATTCATGACGGCGCACCGAATGGCGAAAATTTCAGGTCGTTCAGGTGACCTACAGGGCAGAATTCTAAATAGATAAAAATTAATTGGGTCGCAGGAAAATGTCCGATTGGATCAACCGCAGAATTACAAAAACAAAAGACTGAGCCATTGGTTATCTACGAATATCTTTGAAAAAGCATCTGTTTTGTGCCAGGAGCTGACTATGATAAGAAAATTATTTTATCAGGAATAATTAACGCCAGAATGCGATTTCATCAGATGACCACCCACTTGATGCTGGCGAAAATCTCGATTGATAAAGTCCAGGTGATTCGGTTAAGATAAGAGTCTAAGGTTTGTTGTCGGGCAGAAGAAAGGGAAGAAAGAAAAAAGAAAAAAAAAGAAGATCATTTTTTTTTCTTTGAGCAAGATTTTTTAAAACGGGGCTAGTATGGCCACACCCACGCCGCTGCGCGCCCATTGGCTGGATGGTGCCATGAGCATAAGGCGGAGGTAATCATGTGAAGAAGGACGGGAGACCTGTTGCGCCCCCCTGAAGGGATAGGTGTGAGATGCCACTGTGAGAGAGAGGGGGAACCCATTGACACCCTCTGAGGGCATGGTGAGATACCAATATGAGAACAGATGAAGGTGGGAAGACGAAAGACTTCCAAAAATGGAAAATAATAAAATTTTCCTGACCGAAATCAAAGAAGTGGATTGTGGGTTTAGAATTATCAAAAAACCTCAAACCCCGACAAGCCCACCCCGGTTTTTGTCGGCGTCCATATAAGCAGAGTCGCAACGAGTGAAAACGAATTCAGTTCGAGTTCAAGTTCGCAGTTGGGGTTGGAGACAGACAGGCAAGCAGTTGCAGTGAGCTGAGAGCTCTGAAGTCCCGCCTCGCAGAAGCTGACTAAAATTCGCGCATTATCGACCTCAACTTCTAATCAAGAACAATTTATTTTTGAAGAACGACTTAGACTCACACCACCGAAACAAGTTTTTCGAATATCGTCTGAAGATACACCAATAACCAGTTTCTTATAGAACAAACAACTTAGGATGTTAAGACTCGTCTAACAAACGCAAAGTGTCACGAATCCATATAGCGGGTTGGGAAGAAGAAGCAGTCCTGTATTCAGCAACTAGATATAAAATATTGTTATCCTTTTTTTTAACACATTTGAAAATTTCGACTTATTATTTTCTTTTCTTTTACATATACTTGTGCTGTGTTACCCTTGATCAAACTCGGCTTGCATTACGGCCCGGCAACTGATTGATTTCGTCTGCCTAAGATCAATTCACAACGTGGGTAGGTTAGACTGGAAATCAAAACAGTTAAATCGGTAACCAGACGTTGGAGCCGAGCTGGGAACGACAAGGCTGACACCGTATCTAACCAGATTCCCATCAAAATCACCAAAAGGTTAGAACGTCACATTTGGTGCCGCGACCAATACGAAGCCAGTTGGTCGTCACAGGACAGGATAGCTCGACGGACGCGACTAGGCAGACGTCACATTTGGCGCAGCGACACCGGGGGGACGTCACACACACACACACACACACACACACACACACACACACACACACACACATATATATATATATATATATATATATATATATATATATATATATATATATATAAACATTGAAGTAAACACTCGGAGTCGATAAACTGTTTCATCCTAAACGCAATCGTAAGGCCATGCATTATTTGCCGTCAACATGTCAAGACGAGGCTTAAAATATAATTTTAAACATTAAAGATTGAGATATAATCATAGTAAAATAAATCTGGTGGATGTTTTCTGGATTGATTCATTTGTTTTTGTTTTTAATTAAATCCTTGTATGTTATTTAAACCTTTGCCTGTCCTGCGTATCATATGAGATTCATTGAACATGTGATTTGCAAGTCTCTTTCTTTTTTCCCCTCCCTTTATTTTTTCTCGCTCTCCGCTTGACATGTACCCAATTCTTGCTTTCTGCAATCCCAAATAAGAACTAAAAGGAAAATCAAAAAAAAAAAAATCATTTCGCCTGTTTCATATTAATATTAGAATCCACAGCAAAGTGACCTGTTTCAATATCCACAACTCCAAATCTGATCTACACACCCCTATTTCTAATTTCCTAAATGATCGCCAGTCCAGAAAGCTACACTCATCGTTAGACACAAATGACTGTGTAACCACATGATTTGACAATGAGGAAAATAGACTTGATTATTGACTAGAGAAAGACAGGCAATTGATTATGAAACAGGAAACTATTATTTGGATCATATGACGCATATATCGAAGACTAGCAGTATAACCCATCTTCGATCGGGTCTTTCATTACTGAGAATTTTTGCCGTTCATTTGGAGCAGTTTAAGTTTAAAGTCAACCCACCCTAAAATCAATATCAGTAACAACAATTGGGTACAACTGAGGCTCATTCTCAAATGGTGGTGGGGGTGTTTAACCATTTGAATACGTGGTGACTCTGAAAAGCGTCGTTTTTTCGTTCTTAAACTTACAAAGAAATAAACCTCTTCCATAGACTGTCATAATGATATTATACGATAATTTTTATTTATAATATCATTTTTTTTTATAATTCTAATAATCTTTTGCGTTAGATTTCAACTTTAAAAATGATTGTACCCTATTGTTTATAAAAATTAAATTTCGTCCTTGATTTGTGCGCAAAATGTAAAAAATTCAGTTATTTTTCAGTCTTTTTTCAGTTTTTCACTTTGAAGGTTGTAATTTTTTCCAGCCAATTTGGACTCAAATGCGGCACTGAAGAATTATCTATTAAAAAAAACAAAAAAACAAAAATATAATCGAAATGGAAAACGCATAAACACCATCCGAACACAAAACAGGAAACGCATAAACACCATCCGAACACAAAACAGGAAACGCATAAACACCATCCGAACACAAAACAGGAAACGCATAAACAACATCCGAACACAAAAACACGCACGTACACACACACACACACACACACACACACACATAGATAAACACACATTTTCAGGATTATGGCTGAAGATTTACCACTATCTTCTACAAAGTCATCCAAGAAATATGACGTTAACATATCCAAAAACAGAGCTCAGAACTGAAATGAAAGCAGGTGTATTAATGGATGGCGGCTCGGATTGATGAATAGGAGAGTCGAGTTCGAAATCCAGTGGAATCCATTACATTCACTTACGTGCTAATCCTCTTGGTAATTGTATGAATCTATTTCTTCTCCCAGCTATGTGTAAATAGCAGATAGACCGGATTCTAGAGACTTGGATAACTACTGGTCTACCGCAGAAAAAAATGGCAATCTACTGCGGACAAAAAATCTGCGTCGTCAGTCATCTATCGAAAGATAAATGATCGCCTACGCTGGTATCACGCATGGCATATAACTGACTGAATGGCAGGGAGTATAAATCATTAAGAAATAGTCTGAAGGTTGAATTAGTAAATACTAAACACTTCAAATACCTCGGTATATTGGTCATTTCTAATGAGGGTTAGTTTCGGCAAATACACAAATTGCTACAAAAGCAAAAGATTAAAATAAAACCTCGCGTCATATATTTAACTCTATGTCTGTCCTGCGCATCATATGTGATTTCCACGTCTTTTTCATCATATGCGACACACAGGAGCCATGATATAAAAATAGTAGTAAATCTAAAGATACGCAACAAAGAGTCTACTATTGATCAAGATTTCTGAGGAAAGACCTAATCTAATATTCTGAGCATCATATATGACCACAGGACGGTTGACTGATAATGTAAGGTCTCAAATAAAAGACATCTACTTTTTCCACTTTATTTAAACGATTATAACCTTTCGCTTGATAAACTTTTAGCCCCCAAATTCATCATCACTTTCATCAGGGGATGGGATATCACCATTAATCTTTTTCTCGAGTTCTTTTACCATAAAAATATTAGAATACATTATATGTTAGAATTTTACGATAAAAATTATTAGGTTACATTATATGTTAAAATTTTACCATAAAAATATCAGAATACATTATATGTTAGAATTTTACGATAAAAATTATTAGGTTACATTATATGTTAAAATTTTACCATAAAAATATTAGAATACATTGTATGTTAGAATTTTACGATAAAAAATATTAGAATACATTATATGTTAGAATGGTTCACACTGCGGTATAGTTTTCAGGCACTTTCAAAAGAGAAAATCAAAGATCAAATCGTCTCCTCCAGACGAATAATATCAAGGTGACTTTCCTGACAAATGGACCTTGTGGTGAGAATCGAAACCGAGTCTCATGGTCAGAAAGAGAACATTTTAACCACTCAGTCACGTACCTATATAGTACACACGAAATGCTCTGGACAGAGAAATGGTTAACACCGAAATGTATTTTGGATGGTATGAATAATTATTTTTCCCAGTGTGAACATTACTTTACCAAGTGCTTTAGATTATCTTCTCATTAACAGATACAAGTGATTCTATTTAAATGAGCAGGTGATTATAGTAAACTCCTTATGGCGAAAATATGTATAACCCTGTGCGGATCAAACCCACTATTCGGTCGCAATTGATCTAGTGAGACAAGCTTGTTAACCATTATCCCAAAACGAAGTGCTCCTATGTAACTGTGTGAAGAAAATTGATTCATATCTTTTCCAAAGTTCTTTGGCAGAAATTGAATGTAAAGAACTCGACCTAAATTCGAACTCGGGCATCTGACTTCTCATTCCTCTTCGATATCCATTTCATCACCCGCACATCTATTGGCCACGTGTAACTGAAACCACAGAAAGATTAACCGCGGATAAAAGGAGCAATCATTCTCTTTATAATGATAAGCTCAAAACACTTATGGGCGGCTGTAGGTGTGGCCGTGAAAGAAGCAATCACAGTTACTGAGTTACTTGTAAGTTTCCCCCTCTCACCGCAAATGCCTATTCATTTAAACATTACTTTGAGGTAATAAATTGACTCATCTCAACGTGCGGCGTTCAAGTATCATTCGCCTTTTACTTAATAGCAGCGACTGTAGGCAATCTAAGGACTTTTGGAGATGGTTATCTGTGTGGGTCTCTTCTGTGATCAATCACCTTGGTGGGGTTGGGTTAATCGGAAACGTTCAGTGTTCCGTGATGTGACAACATTGGCTGCGATAGAATACCCAGAGGAAAGGCCAGCGAAGATTGTAGAACAGAAAAGGAAAAGAAACGACATCGCTTAATTTAAGAGTAATACAGTTTCAAGACGACACAGATTAAAGCGTATTTTATCAAAAGGTATTCAAAAGTAACTGACTTTGGTGGAGGTTTCTAACATTTTAGGTAAACGATTATTATTATTATTATTATTATTATTATTATTAATAATACACAAAAGGAATGAGTTATTTCTTCCAATATTTTTAACACTTACAGAAGAAGGCAATTTACGAAAAGAAAAAGTGTTTAATAATATTTCGACATTATGACAGTCTTCTTCAAGTATTTTTTTTTTTGAATTGCATACAAGTATAAAAATATTTTGAAAAAACAATTTGGCTAGGTAGCAATTTCCTTGATATTTCAATTGTTTTTAGGGTGCTTTTTCATTCAGAAATTTTGACAACATACAGTCTTTACATATTCAAACTTAAACATACGTACGCATACATATTTATATAAATATGTATGTATGCGTATGTGTATATGTTTATACAGATTCGATCATGATTGATTGAATAATTCACACATTTTATGTCTGTTTTTATTTGAATGCTCTGAAATTCACGGATTAATTTCTTAGTGCTGTTCCAGAACCACTTGAGAAAGCCACCGTAGTTTCGGTTATTTCTTTTATTTTCCCAGGTACTTTCAATTACACCCAAGATCAACTTCAGGGATGAATTTTGAAGACAAAAATTACTGTAACTGGAAGTTGTGATTTTTTTTACATGTAAAGGCACAAGAAACGCGCCTCGTTATAGTCAATTTACGTTAGAATATGTAAGGGAGATAACTTAGTTTAAATTTGTAATTGTAAATGTCTTAAAAATGCTCAATCTGCGATTCTTTTATTTTTTTTTTTTTTTTTACAATTTGAGTATGACAAAACATTGCTTTTATAAACATCTTGAAATATTTTTACTATAATCATAATTAATTTTATTTAGTTTGTTTACATTTTTTATGTAGAGAGCTTATAGAATTTGATGTTTTTTATTTTCATGATGGAGCATGCTTGTACTGTCAATTAATATTTCTCTAAAACGTGAATGTAGACAGGAATGCTTTTTAAATGGTGCGCAATAGAACTTGAATCCGACATCTGTAAAGAAAGTCTACTTGATAGTGCCATCTTATATATATATATATATATATATATATATATATATATATATATATGTGTGTGTGTGTGTGTGTGTGTGTGCGTGTGTGCGCGCGTCTATATAAGTTTATGTGTGTATGTGCAATAAAAATCCCTTCAAAATTTTATATTTGTTTACGTTTGCATACGAAACCGCGCAGTCATGAAAAATTTGGCTAGGTTTATGTCAGAAGAAATTTTGCTTGAAAGTACTAAGGCGTGCTGGATTAAACGGTAACTCCCTCTAACCCGAGGGCGGAGAACATATTTAACTTCACTATATTGTGCTAGACAAGTGTTGCTCGGCAGATGCTATCTTGCGTGTTTATAAGTCTTACATTTAGATTTTGGCGATGGAGGTTAAATGCGCATCATACTGAAAATATACGTACTCATCCGCTCTGTCATGCCGTTGTAAGTAGTCTGTGAGGCCAATCGCCCACACCTAGATAATGTGCTCCCAATGGTCGCTGAATGTTCTCCACATAAACTGTAGGATTTGATTATGTTATTAGGTTGGTGGAAAAATAGTGACGTAATAATGTCGTTTTTTTACCTTAAAATTACGTCAAAAAACGACATTATTACGTCATTATTTTTCCACCATCCTAATATATTATGATCATTATATTTCGGTTTTTGCTATGGTGACACTACTTACCAAGTCTCCAGGAAGACCTAAGGCAGTTAGTGGTGCGTTGTTATGCCTACTTTTCGTGAAATGTTTTACTAACTCCCTTAATATTACTAGTGTTACACGGACAAATTACTTCTTAGTGTGAACTCTACTTATCAAGACAATTTTTCGTGTTTCTTTTAAACTGAGATTTCCACAGATTTTTTCAATATGTTGTGTTTCTTTTTTACCATTCCAAGTGCACCTAAGATGACTGGTACTAAAATTGTTTTCGATTTCCAAGTTTTTATATTTCGATAGTTTTTCAAATTCCTTGGCTGCTATGTTACAGCTGTGTAAGATATATCAATTTGTAGGCAAGCTTTTTATTTTTGGTTTTTGACAATCATGTCCGGCATATTAGATCTAAACTTTCTGTATGTCTTTTCTTCTTCTTCTTCTTCTTCTTCTTGATATTATTATTATTATTATTATTATTATTATTATTATTATTATTATTTCCTTTGATTTCTGGCGTGTACACATTTCTTTCCGGGTCCCGCCCACAGACCTAAGGTTAGAAATTGCATCATGACAATTTCCACTGACAAAAATAAATAAATAAATAAAAAAAAAAAAATGCTTTACATAGATAAATTCCTTCGTAAAGAGAGGGCTGTACTTGTCAGAACAATTTTTTGTATCTCCTTGAGGCATGGACTTCCAGGAATCCCTTCAATTAGTCTACTGCAATCTATTCCAACCAATCCTAGGTCTCCAACTACAACAGGGATTGTTGATGTTCCTATATGCCACATTTTCGAGATTTCTATTTCAAGGTCCTTGTATTTTGACAGCTTTTTAAATATCTTCAAAGATACATTGCAGTCAGCAGGGACTGCCATATCAATAAGGAAGCACTGTTTTTGTTTGTGGTCTTTAATAACAATATCTGGGCGGTTGGCTTTGATTGTTCTGTCAGTGTGTATTGTGTAGTCCCATAGAATTGTAACAGGTCCTATCTGCGTAACCTGGTCTGGATTGTGTTCATATTATTATTATCAGCATTATTATTATTATTAGAAGTAGTAGTAGTTGTTGTTTTTGTTTTTGTTATGTAGTAGCAGTATTGTTGTTGCTGGTATTAAACGAGTAACAAGCCAAACAGGACGCTGAGGTACAAATATAGGAGGCTTAGTATGCAAGTCATATCAGCCAGCATGATGAGGGTATAACAGCAGTATAGATTAGATCAAATTTACGCGCCAAAATTACAGATTTTGAAAAGAGAATTCCATCACGTTGCTGGTGGTGCCATATAAAAAAAAATACCTCCAGGCCGGATAACTTAGTTCAATTTGACGGTTTATCATTGTGTTACAGAATGCGACGGTCAGCGCCACAACGAGAGTGATGAAAAGTCGCTGTCTGGGTCTTGAATCTAAGTTAAAAACAGCGCAAATACAACGAAACTGCCGCAAGAATTTTGAAGCGTCCATACGCTTCCCACATCCAGGTTAGCGACCGGCTAAGACCAGCCACAGGGGATGCTGAGCCAAAGTGCCACATGCGTTTTTGAGACCTCATTCCTCTCACTGCTTCACAGAATCTAAGCTCTATTCACCCTCTCTTAATGAAACGAATAAATCTAAATTGTACTTTTCGTTGATACCATTTCATGTAGTAAGCTGGGGGGGCAAAGATGACATACAACGCATCAATACAGAAAGTTATATATGCCTCCAAAATAATCTTGTCTAACTCATCCTTCAGACTTTAAAAAAAAAAAGATCTTTCATCCAATCGAGATTCCCAGTACCTCAACCCCAAGAAAGCATGCACTTGCTTCAGTTAAGACCATACGCCATGACAGGCGTCTATGGTGCTATCTCAAGCACTTTTATTATTACTAGTTTAAAAACGGGATAATTTCACAGTTTTCTTATTTTAATTTTCTGATGAATCTTAATTATTACGTTAATGCAATTGGCCCTGATCTGGCATCTCGTCTGCTGTCGCTCCCTTACAGACGTGCCGTTGCTTCTCTCTGTCTATTTTACAAATACTTTCACGGTAACTGCTTCGGTGAGCTGATTTCGCTGGTTGCCAGACTTCATGAATTTAACACTTCCGATGCTAACTACGGAGATCTTCATTTTTCTTATCTTGTTCCAGCTGGCTAAGTACGGAAACCTACGTTTTTTTGCATACCGCTGGTATGAGTGTCCCGTTGCGCCATCTATCGTAAAATCACAAAGGATAATGCTTCAAAAGATATCATGTGTATGCCCATTACTGATCTGGTAAGTCATTCCCAGGTATATTCATGAAAATGGAATGCTGTAAAACACACTGGTGCCAGTTTTCTGTGTAATAAAATATGTAGGTTGAAATTTGGCATTTTCTTTAAAAATGGCTGGCCGGATGGGCACTGGGCAAATGAGTAGCAGTGAAAGTGTTAAGCGTTCAACTTGGCTGGCATCTCGCTCTCACCCTTTCACTATCGAAACTGTTAAATATAGCCGTTTCATCTACTCTAATAGCTGAAGTTATCAAATGATTTTCTCAGCGTAACTCAGATGTGGCACAAGGCCGAAAATTTGAAGCACACTATGAGGATCGAGACAAGGTTCCTAAGTATTACATCACATCGAATGTCAAAAGTTGGCTCCCTGTTGATTTTTTCCCGCGGTGTCGATACTTCAAATCTACAAATCAACCATTCGCCCTTGCATGGAGTATTGCAGCCATATATGGTCTGGAGCCCCTTCTCTTTGTCGCAAGGTCCTTGATAATATCCAAAGACGGATATGCAATGCAATTGGCCCTGATCTGTCATCTCGTCTGCAGTCGCTCACTCACAGACATGCCGTTTCCACCCCCTCTGTCTTTTTTTACAAATACTTTCATGGTAACTGCTCCGATGGGCTGCTTACTCAGGTTCCCAAACTTCATGAATTTAAGCGTTCAACTAGGCTAGCATTTCGCTCTCACCCTAACGAAGCTGTTAAATGTAGCCGTCTCTTCTACTACAATAGCTTCACGCTTCGAACTTCCCGCCTGTGCCACAACCACAAAAATAGGGACAAACTGTTCTGCAGCGTTTTATATTTATTTGATCTGACCTACCAGCTCTTGGTGACACTCTCATATATTTGCCTGTTTCGCCATCAGAACGGACTTATCCCAAATTACCGCAACGTTCTATCAGGATCTATTCATGATAACTGTTGTGTGATATCGCGGCGATTGCCTACCAAGCGTTAGTCAATCAAGATAGTCATATCACACATCAGCCCTGTCAGTTGGGACTTCAGAATACACTGACTGCACCTCTGAAGATGGGTAAGACCCATCCCCCAAATGAAGAGTCATGGATAAGACGATAAGCTGCATCCGACAGCAAGGCCTCTGATCAGGAGACTTTGAAGAGCGTGTATCCGACTCTTAATTGCTGAAACAGAGTGAAAGTACCGTTTAGGGCCCGTTCTATGGGTAAATAGTTAACTCCAAACTGGGGTCAAAACGCTATGAAAGTGTATAAATAGGTTTTAATACCAGCAATACTTTTTCTAAAGAATTATTATCAGCAATGAATTTTTGAAGAAAAAATTATTACCAGAAATACATTATCCCCAGCAATGTTTTATTTTTTAAAATATTACCTGCAATATATTTTTGAAGAAGAAAAATATTACTAGTAATACATTTTTGGAAAAAAATATTACATGGAATATATTTTTGGAAAAATATTACAAGCAATATTTTTTTAACGAAAATATTACGAGCAATAAAAATCTTGTCGGCATTAAATAAGCTATTGAGGTTGATATGCCATTAAACAATAACAACAAAAAAATAAGTATATCACATGAGCTTAAGTTTTTCATTTTAGACGACTAACGGTAGGGAAAAACTACCTATTCTTTGCTCATTCGATGTCACACTTCCGACTTATTACTATTCCTCATTTGTCATGCTCTGTTACAATCTAGATTGTTACGCAGTGCTAATACCTTAAAAATTATTATTATTTTACGAATCATGTATTAAGTCTACTGAACTGTGTTCTTAACAGATGGGTAAATAATGACTGATTGAAATTTTGCGTTTTACCTACATTTTGTAGGCTATTTGAAAACAGAAAATATTTTTAGATTGCAATAATTTTTGAAAGATAATGAAGATTTACTGATACAGGTTCTACTAATTAACCCATAGTTGGTGGAGAAGAGATGGATTCATGCTGTTCCAAAGAATAATTACGATCCCGACTGGAATTGGAACTCGGATCTTCGATAAGCAAGGGCGGGTATATAAGATCACAAACGACTATAATTATATTTTATACGGACTTATTTTTGTCCCATAATGTATATCATATTATGATAATGATTTAAATAAGTTATGTAAAATGTGTTTACAGAGAGAATGACGTCATAGCATGAAGCCACTTCTGCTGTCAGTCGTATAACGAGAATCTACTCAAAATTTCAATTTCGGTGAAGTAGTACTCTGGATATATGAAGTGCAGATAGATAGATAGATAGATAGATAGATAGATAGATAGATAGATTTTAAGATGAATAGATAGTAAGAGATAGAGTGATAGATACATAGATCTTGAGAAAGAAAGAATGAAAGAAAGAAAGAAAAAACGAACGATCGAACTATCAATTATTAAAAAAAAATAAGTAAGAAAAAACAAAGATAGATTTAGGAGCGATAGACAGATTTTGAGATAGCTTGATATATATATATATATATATATATATATATATAATATATATATATATATATATATATATATATATATATAATTCTATCAATCTAGCTCACAATATATATATATATATATATATATATATATATATATATATATATATATATATATATTGTGAGATAGATTGATAGAATTTGAGATAAATAAATAGAAAGAGATAGACATATATATAGAGAGATTTTGAGAAAGAACTAATGAAAAATAAATAATCAATTATTAAATAAATTTAAGAAAAAATATAGATAGATAGTATTTGGAATAGATAGATTTAGACATAGCTTGATATATATATTATATATATATATATATATATATATATATATAT
>OZ010601.1:19375138-19410138 GCA_963932145.1 Acanthosepion lycidas | reverse complement strand
TCATCTGCAGAAATATCTTGGACACCCAACGATAATACTGAATATAGTTTATCACTAAATATCTTAATAAGATTAAAAAACGTATAGATTTACCTATACCGATTTCAAATCTCTCATTGGCACAACGCCAAATAGCTACATTAGTGAAATCAATAGGCTGTGTTGTTGTAATCTTTGAATTTCGTTCTAACATTACTTACACACAAGTACAAGTGATGATGCATTTTCTTTTCGGCAAAAGATAGAAAAACGAATTGTCTGTAAGCAATGGAGATGTCCATAATATATAGATTTTGAATTCTTCCCAAGTTTATAGCGTCAATTCGAGGAAAAGTCGTGCTACAACTTTCTAACGGAAGATTAGCGGGGTAACTAAATGAATGTAGTTGTCACTGAAGTTTATATGACGAAAAATAAATATTGGAAGTTTTTATCTACAGCGCTACGAAGAATTGTTCTAAACATATGGATGGGAGTATAGATAAGTAATGAAGTGTATTTATAAAAGGCAGGTCCGGGGCCAATATTATAATACCGAATGAAAAGTTTAGATTTAAACGCGGTTACCTTGCAAGAAGCGAAGAACTAATAAAACACAGTGAAGAAAAACTTTATTTAGTGGCACTGGCTGCACGGTCAATGAAGAACAAATATTACATTATGAGAAAAGGACTAATATTACTATTACAAATCAGAACAGATAATGCACTTTGTTAGCTTAAATCGAGAAGCTCTCGCTGCAAGGTTCGAAACTAATCGAACCCACGCCTGTTTTCCGAGGTACTGTTGAGAGATAAAATATAGTTTGTCCGCCCGAAAACAAATTCTCCACTTTGATCTCACCAATATTGGCATGGAGTGAAGAAAAGTGATACTCAATTAACTGTCTAGTCACTCAATTAAAACGAATATTTCCTTATAAGGAAATGGCTAATATCATCATGACAAATCGATTACGATGAGATTAGAACCCGGGTCCCATAGTTGGGATATTAAGACTATGGCAGTTTCATTTTTATCATTTCACCTCAAGCAAAGTGATAATGTCACTAAAATGCAAATAGGTGCAGGGAGAGAAAGAGAGCACTTTAGTGAGGAGAAAGGACAATAAAAGAACAGGGATTTCTGCAAGAGAGAAGTATGTGATCGGCATTGCATTGATATTTTTGAAGATTGTATATAGCAGAATATCACGAAATTGCAACAGAGTTCGACAACCGACAAAATCATAAAGGATTCGGACGTACAGTTTCATCTAGCTAGTTTAACAGCAATATTATCATTAGAGATGAGGAGAAACGATACTACACTTTGATCTCAACTCAGTGCTCGGGGAGTGTGTAGCACTGGTTGTTCTGTCATTAAATGCCGACTAATTTACTGTAAGTTCGAAAGAATACATACCGACTTTGACGTTAGTCTATCAATATTTACTACGCTGATAGGCGGGAATCCACCTGCAGCTCAAATACGGTGTGTTTTCAAATTTATAATCGTTTTATTATTTGATCTATTAGAATAAACTTATAATATTTTTTTATATCAGGCTCGTTTAGACCGAAAAGTCAGCATGAAAAAAAAAACTCATCTTATATACTTTTTGTGTACTTTATATGCATTATTTATCATAAGAAGCATCTCTTGGCGGAATTTGAAGTATAGTTTCGTGTGATGTCATGGTTTTGAATATTTCAAACTAGTGAAACTAAAATCAAATCTATAGCCATTAATCTTTCATAATTACTTCACAAACAGGGCCATAATTTCACTAAGACGTAAGTCGTTAGTGAGTGCGAAAGATTACGAGACAATGGAAAAATAAACCATAACTGCTTAAGAAAAACATATGCTTTAACTGACAGTGACAAGAATAGCATCGCTCACGATTTTACTAGTATGAAACAAACCGTCTAACTTTCTCGAAAGCTCGTAAGAATAGTACAGATATTTCTCTGCATTAATAAATAAAAAAAAGCATTATATGTAAAAAAAAAAAAGGACCAAATGGCGACACTAAAAATGGAAATCAGTAGAGATAAATATTACTGTAATTCTCCATGTATAATACGCCTTCATCCATAATACGCATCCCTAAAATTGTGCTGAAAGTATGGGAACATTCTTCTACTCACACATAATACGCGTCCCTTGTTTGGTAATCAAACCCTATAAATTGTACCTCTCTAATTTCTTTACAGACAGCGTTTCCTAATTTAATTTTAAAAATGATTTTATTCATAGAATAATATTATTCTAATTTAGTTTTATGATAATTCTTATTTTATTTTACATTTGTAAGTATTGTTAGATACATATGATTGTATTTGACGATATTCAGCCACCCCACCACGAGGGTGTCATGTGGCACAAGGCCTTTTTAACGTGGGCTTTCCGTCCATAGGAAGAGAGTACAACCGAACAGTTGTTCAAGTCAAAACTTGAGCTACTGACTAGATTTTCCAAGCGTAGCTTAGATGTGGCACAAGGCCGAAAGTATGGGGCATCCAGTGACGATCGAACTCACTTTTCAGTAGTAACTGATCTAGCAAGACAAGCCTGCTAACCATTACACTGCGACGAGGTGCCCGATGATTGTATTTGACATCGTTTGGGGGTCGCAATCGCTGAAGGTTAGGGTCAAATTGTCGTATGTTTGTGATGAGTGGTCATTTAGCCACTGGAATCGACCTATGAAACGGTAATTATTTAAAGATTTTTGTAGATGTCCAGAATACGCATCCCTGTATTATACATGGGGAATTACGATATTCCATTAGTATTATTTATATTATTGAAATATGTTTTAATAGTCAAACAAATATCATCATATTTTTGGATATTATCATAACGTTTCTACCAGTGTACCAACCCTTTGGTAATATCAGGCGCTGTAACCTGGGACGTGCGGGTGATGTAAATGACAAAGACCAGGTATTTAAAATCGAAGAACAGAGTTCCAAATCCAGTCGGGTTGCTATCCAAATGAAAACAATATAATTTTCTTAAGTAATGGTTTATTTATCAGTCCGACATACTTTCTTTTATCGCTCGTTATATTTTAGTAGATATTCCTTTTTCAGTAGACTCTACGTTTATTTATTAAACAGTATATTGATTGATTTCGTCTACAGCCCTGAATATACGAGAAAACTTTCCGACAGAATTCGAAATCCCTGTTGACTTCGTTAATGCACATATCCAGTTTTAGATAATACAAGACAGGAGAAGAAACTAAAATCCAAACCCCCAAAGAGAGTACGAAATTTCATCCAACATCATTCTAAGAACACCTGGGACGACGTCGGTGCCAAGTAGCATCTGCTCCTGCAATTTCAAGGGATAGATTTGGCAAATTAGAAAGGGAAAACTTAATCCATGGGCAAATCTAAATCTGCAAATAATGAATTTCTTCCATAGACTTTCGACCACATCAAATCAGGGAAAATAAATTATACTCATGGAAACTTAAGGTTTTCGTTTTCTTTATCATTTCATTAATACACACACACACACACACACACACACACACACACACACACACACACACACACACACACACACACACATATATATATATATATATATATATATATATATATATATATATATATATATTAGGGCGGGTCGATTTTTCACTTTTTTAAAAATATCATAAAGAATAATGTACCGAATGTTGTGTATAGACCTATTAAGTATTGCTACAAAAAATTAGATCTGACACTTCAAAGTTTTTTTGAGCATTTCACATCAAAAATCGTAGACAAGAATGCGCTGAAAAATCCACGATTTTGCAAGATTTGGACTAAATATTGATAAAAAAAAAAAACAATTTCACTATTTAAATCAGGGAATGTTGTTATTTTGTTTTATCAAAATGACATAAAATGTAGAAATTATAAGTAAACTTCAAATTGAAAATTTGCACCCCCCACCCCATTATCACTGTAGATTTTGAAATGCTGTTTTTTTACCTCATGAATTAAGCAGTATTAGCTGAATACATTAAAAAATTAATATTTTTCAGTTTTCAATGAAAATACAACAAACAAACAAATATGGAAAATAAAAAGTAGTTTAATAGGGCTTAATATACAGAGTCAAATAGTTCCATAACCCTCAGATGAAATAATAATAACTAATTTAGTCAATTTTATATGAATAAATATTTACTAATTTAATGGCCAAAAATCGTTTTATAGATTCTTCCCTCACTTCCACTTCATCAGATTTGACCATTGAATATAAGATATTTTCAGGCAGTAAGGCGAAAGCATTGTATTGTATATTTTTCAATGTGATCTGTTTGATGTCATATGGTTGCTTCTTAATCCTTTGGATCATATTGAAAATATACATTTGCTGATTGTGGAACTTGTTATTTCTTTTAATTTTGAACCAGCAAATAGTATACACGTTCACAATAAAATTTATTAAACTGTGGAGTTCGGTTGAAATATTTCGTGGGAATGCACCATGAGTCCATAAGCACATCAAACTGATGCCTAAAGTTAACCATCTTGCCTGGTTTCATGGACCAATTTTCCATGATGCAAATCTAGAGTGCACCTTACCTCTAGAAATACCCACTGTATATTCATAAAGGAATCTTTGGTCACAACTAACGGTATCTGCATTTTCAATTTTTAAAAAAGAATCCAGAAGACTGCCAACATCTGATATTTGGGGTAAATTATGGTAATCATTTGTACGTAATGTTCCAAGTGGACCATTGAATGTGGCGGGGCTTTTTTGTGGTACCATCTACATGTTTAAAAAGAGCTCAAAACGGAAGTTTATTTTGATGCAAGGAGGAACCAATAGTATGAAGATTTCTGTTAAGTTTTCTTTCTAGTGGTGCAGCAAATCTACCTTCACAGCCTGAATTTGCATTAGTGTTTGTCAACAAGGATAGCCTTGATAGTGCTCATACTGTTGAATTCATGCAAAACAATAGCCACTTATTCGACAAGAACCACAACAGTTGTCCCAATATTAAGAAGAACATTAAGTGTCACTCTCATATGTCATCTTTGTGACAGTCAAGTGGCGTTCTGGTCTCTTGGTTTATTTGGAGTTTTTTTTTTCAGTCTTCTCTCCATTTTCCTCCACTATTTCCTTGTTTATTAGTGTGTCTTTGTCAGTTCTCCCATCAACTCCAATGCAAAAAGTTTCCACCTTTTCATCATGATGTTGATGGGCATTTGTTTTCACTTAAACCTTTGCTCTATCAATTTTACATGTATCTATATAAATATCGTTTTATATTAATGTTGAGGATAAAGTCTATAGCCCTCAAATCCAAGAGCAATGCATTGGCAAGGCTGGCTCTAAGATTGGAAGATACATCACCCTTGATCAACTCAACAGCATACCGTGTAATTTTGATTAGGCTAGTCGCTATATAGCCTTATCAAAATTTCACGGTATGCTAGTCCCTTTGGGATGCATTTTCTTGCCATTTTTATTAAAATATCTGGCAAAAAAAATATACGTATTATCAGAAATTATACAAAAATATTTTTCAAAATGAACTGGAAAATAAAGTTTGAAATGCATTATTAAATTATAAAAATAAAAATAGAGTTAATTCCGGGATTAGCCTGGAAACAGGCTTTTTAATAAAACATTAATTTTCAAAATATAAACAAATTACAATAATTTTAAAAGTTTTATTTTTTTTAAATAGTTAAGTATATTTTGATGAAAAATAAAATAGATCTTTGTGCTAGTAAGCAAAAATTACTACCGGTGAATACCGAAAAATATCCAGTAAAAAAGTAGTCTTTCATAAGTAGTTATTTGTATTTTAAACTAAATATTTTAGTGTGTTTTATTTTTTATTTGTACTAATTTCATTTAATTTAATAAGAGAATAGATAATAAACTCAAAAATATCCATTATTAAGAGTTATTTTTTTTTCTTTTCTTTTCGTTATGACTCAGTTTTAATTTAACATACACATGTCTCCGGTGACATCGTTATGATAATAAAAATCGCAATTTATTTTGCCTTTAAGTTCGATTGCTCAAATAAATACGAAGTTTTGAAGAAAAATATTTTCGGTGGTAATTTTTGACGTTATTTTGCAACTTTCCTCGAGTTATTTTTTTTCAGTTCCAAAATCGACCTACCCTAATATATATATATATATATATATATATATATATATATATATATATATATGTGTGTGTGTGTGTGTGTGTGTGTGTGTGTGAGAGAGAGAGAGAGAGAGTATGGTTGTGTGTGTGTGTGTGTGTGTGAGTATGGTTGTATGTGTTCTTTGTGTGTATTTGTGATCTCTGCATCTCTCTCTCTCTATATATATATATATATATATACATATGATGTCTCACACATTGCCATATTATACATCTTATTAAGACAATATATATATATATATATATATATATATGTCGATCGATTTCTTATTAATAAATAAATATTCTGTTCGTTGAATGTCTCTCTGTCTCTCTCTCTCTGTCTCTCTCTGTCTCTGTCTCTGTCTCTCTCTGTCTCTGTCTCTCTCTCTCTCTCTCTATATATATATATATATATATATATATATATATGTATATATATATATATATATATATATATATATATATATATATATATATATATATATATATATATATATATATTCGTGTATATTCATATATATCTATATCCCTAACGAACTTGATAGACATTTCTCTTTATTTTCTGCCTGGGTTCAGATGTATACATCTGTCTAAATCTATTCGTCCCTATATATTATCATCTATATTTTTGATAACTATTACTATATCTATATATATATATATATATATATATATATATATATATATATATATATACATTTATATATGTATATATATATATATATATATATATATATATATATATATATTTGAACGCACGTGTATGTGCGTGTGTATGTGTGTGTGCGCGCGCTCGTGCACGCTTCTTTCTTTTTTCTCATTCATTTTTCTGAGTAATCGCTAATATAAATTTATCACATGGAAACCTATAATCAAAACCATTAATTTCTAAAATGGTGGTTGCCTCGTTCCGGTTAATAAATACACTATTTCCTCTGACCGCCATTAAAAGGCGTCCATCATTGTTTTATTCTAACAAAGTGGCATTCATCGATGATTTTCTTATGAATGATATATATATATATATATATATAAAACATTTTTTTATATTTTTGATATTCAAACCATATTCAATGTGTGTTAGCCTCGTCTGCTTGATGTCAAGTTGGGGAAAAATACATTTCATCTTCTGCGGTGCCTCAATTAAGTCACGGTGGCGAAACGCCTGAATGAAATTGAAATTGATTTGATGAGATTCCTATATTTCAGAGATTTATACGTGACATTCTGAGTCTCCAAGCCGCCGCCGGGCATGTAGGCAATAATTTCGAAGTATATTAAATAGTCAGAAAAGATTAGAATTATATTGTCCTTACTCTTTTCTTGTTTTTTTTTTTTTTTTTCATTCGTATTCATAATTTCTGGGAGAACCGATCTGAAATCAATGCAATAAACCTTTTTCATCCCTTTCACTCAAATTACCGACTTATGCCCACGTAAACGCGCACACACATAACTACCCACCCCAAACGCCACACACACTTGTATGTTGGGGGGATGATAAAGTCTAGATTATTTCCTTGGTCATATACAATCAGAATTCTTATGCTGTATAAAAGTAAAATTCCTTGGACCAATTAATAGTTTTTTTTTCCTTCAATAGTAATGTCGCTCTCGTCTTTATTATCAGAAAGACGTCTTTATTTTTGACATCCGAATTTATACTCACATTTAAAACAGATATATACTCCAAAATACACTAGGACATAAAGACACATATATACACATGCATACCCTTATACTCACACACAAGCACACACACACACACACACATCTCCATCTCTCACACTCTCTCTCTCTCTCTATATATATATATATATATATATATATATATATATATTTTTTTTTTTTTTTTTTTTTTTTTGCTTATAAGTATGTGTGTGTGAGTGATAATTCGGCTGAAAGAACTTTGCAAAAAAGTTCTAACAAATTTGACATGTTTTGCCTATTCATTTTTTATGGGATTTTCTCGTTGGCCTATGATTTGCCGTAAAAATGAATATCATTTACGAAATGACTGGTCAAATTTCCCAATATGTCTTCTACGCCCGAGACTGTCTTTTCATTATCGAGAACATTACTATTAATGTTATTTCTTTCTACTCGAGAAAGTTTCAGATTAATTCTACCCAGTTTTATTTTTTTTTATTTTTATTTTATTATAAATATTTTTCTTCTCTGTACTGCGTTTCTCCAGGACGGGGATGAGGACGAGTAAAGCTCTCCCCTATTTCCTCTCTTTGGTAACTCTTAATAAAATCTTTCTCTACAGAATGATGTACATCAACGAAAGTTCTTTAGATCGGTTATTCCCTGACTTTATCTATCTCTCTTACCTTCGATATATTCTGTGAGTGATTTTCTAAATCCTCCTTTCTCATGATATCCCCTTGAAATTTCTGAGACAGGGTACTGGAAATATTTTTGACAGGGTACTGGAAATTTCTGAGAGAATGTTCTGGAAATTTCTGAGAGAGGTTTCTGGAAATTTCTGAGGCAGGGTATTGGAAATTTCTCAGACATTGTACTGGAAATTTCTCAGACAGGATACTGGAAATTTCTCAGACAGGGTACTGGATATTTCTGAGACAGGGTACTGAAAATTTCTGAGATAGTGTACAGGTTAGTTCTGAGACAGAGTATTGGAAATTTCTGAGACAGTATACTGCGAATTTCTGAGACAGGTTACTGGAAATTTCTGAGAGAGGGTTCTGGAAATTTCTGAGGCAGTGTACTGGAAATTTCTGAGACAGTGTACTGGAAATTTCTCAGACAGGGTACATAAAAATTTCTGAGACAGGGTTCTGGAAATTTCTGAGACAGGGTTCTGGAAATTTCTGAGACGGTGTACTGGAAATTTCTGGGTCAGGGTACTGGAAATTTCTGAGATAGGGTATTGGAAATTTCTGAGATAGTGTACAGGATAGTTCTGAGACAGAGTATTAGAAATTTCTGAGACAGTATACTGCAAATTTCTGAGACAGGGTACTTGAAATTTCTGAGACAGGGTACTGGAAATTTCTGAGACAGGGTACTGGAAATTTCTGAGATAGGGACTCTTTTTCTTTACATTTTCTATAAAATCTCGGTATTGATCATTTCAGTTCAGTCCATTGTATGATATCGTTATAGTGCTTACTATTGTTCTGTTACATTTACTCTGCATAGATTGTATTATTTACCTCCCCTTTCTTAGGTTAGATACTTTTTAGATTGGTCATTGTTTTGACCACTTCCTCGAAGAATTCTACACTATAAAGGCATTACACAATGTATGGTGTTCGGTAATTTTATCCTCATAATCTCACCACTGAAATTATCCACGATAGGTTTGTAGCATTTGATAACTTTCTCTCTCATTCGTCTTTTCTATTTCCATTTTATTATCTGAACATTTGTATAAAGTAGCCGTATTTTATAAGTTTGCATCTCTCCATGTATGATGCTTTCAACACGTGTCCACTGTCCGCATACATTTCTTTTTTATGTGCCATGCCTTTTCCGGACTTAGGCGATCATGGTTCTCCACCTCCTTTTATCCCTTGCAGCTCTCAACAAGTTCCTTCCCTCTGCTTCCTCCCGCAGACCAGGTTCTGTCATCCAGTTGCCTAAGTACGGCCGGTATGTCACTTGTTGTTTTCCCTTTCTCATTCCCTCTATTCGATCCGTGAGTAGCAGATTCCCCAGGCCTTTCTTCCTCATTATGTGTCCCAAAAACTTCAGCTGTCTCTTCCAAATACTAATTATAAGCATCCACCTTGTTTGCAACCTCTCTAAGATCTCATCATTGCTCACACGCTCGGTCCATGGTATTCTTAGTTCCCTTCTGTAGAACCACATCTCTGTTGCCTCGAGTCTCTTCCTCATCTTTGGGGAAATCGTCCAGCATTTGCTGTCTTTAAGAATGACATATGTCACGTAACAGCTCAGTATTCTTTACTTTGTTATCAAAGAAATCATCCTGTCTCGCAGTACTCTGCCCAACTTTTGGAATGTGTCCTTGGCCATCTCAGTACACCTACGGATCTTCGTGTCGCACTTACCGTCCTCTATCAAGACTCTTCCCAGGTATTTAAACTTCCGTGTCTGCTTGATTCTAGTGTTCCCAACCTTCAGATCGCATTTCGAGCTCCACCCTTTTACTGACGACCATGCACTCCGTCTTCTTGTAGGTTTTGCTTAGTCACTTCTAACTCGCCATCGCTACCTTTTGTTGGAGATTTTGTAATTTCATTTACGCCTCTGCTACTGTTTCAAAATGTAACCTTATTGTAACATCTTTTTCTGTGAAATCACCATAACATTGAAATAGATTCCTGTAGCAAACTATATGCATATTCATCTAAACAATGTATTCGCTACTTTTAGCCGAATAGCTTTCGTCTTATCTTGTAGGATTTTATTTTTCTAATACACATCGGCGGTCACCAAACATTTGTGGTGGATTGATTTACATCATAGCAGCAGAAATTAGCTTCGTATTCACGTAGATAAAACCATACTTGAGAGGAAATAAAAAGTGCAGATATAAAAGAAAATCATAGTAAACTCAATATATTTAATACAATTTGTTTAGATTTTTGTGTGTGTTGGTGTGTGTATTTTTTTTAGATTACAATTGTTTTATGGTACATATAATAAAAAGGGATAAATTTACTCCATATTATTACAAGCCAAATCAAAGGAAATAGTTGGACACGTGTTGTCTGTACGAAGGTTCGTGGTGAAGAGATTGAATTTAACGTCATTTAGCGAGATGTCTGTATTTTCGGCAGGAACAGCTTTTGTTGCAAACTGGGAGCATTTTTTTTTATTATTTTAAATGTTTCTTTAATTTAATTAATAAATGTTTTATGTTATTGTTTTATTTCAATTTCTTTATAATTTTCATTATTATTATTATTATTATTATTATAGTATAGCTTTATTTCTCATAATAATATTCCTACAATGTTCAAACATTTGTTATTTCTCGTTACCCTTGTTTATTTGTATTTTCAGACTAACTAGTCCTATTTACATGTATTTATTTCTTTTCTAGTTTTACCCTTTCTGTTCTTAATAAACCTGCTGATATACGAGTCTTTCTTGTCTTCTTCAGAGTTTTGATTGACTTAAGGCGTCCAAATGGTTATCTTCGAACGCGTACTCTCGTAGGCAGAAGATATATATTTTCTGATCTTCAGGGAATATCATATTCAGTCTGCTAATTATCTAATTTTTTTAATGCCAAATAATCTTGAAATTGAGTATGTATTTTTACAGGCTCACCCAAGTGTTACATACAGGTCTGCATTTTTTTATTATTTATTTATGAAGTAGGCTTTTGAAATTAATATTTTCAAAGAAGACAAATTTAAAAAAAATCTTTCTCCTAAAATCAAGGATAGATAATTAAATTCATTTGGCATATTGCGTCCGTTGGGAAAGATTCTCCAAGTTTTATGTCTCAGAGTTCATTAAATGACGGTCCACGAAATGGCAGACCCTGCTCAATCTCTGTCATTGAGCGAATAACGAACGAGATGTTAGAACATCCACTCGAAATGTGTATCGATAGGTTTGTACAATCTGTTTCCGTGCAACAAGATATTTTTTTAATCATTTCACCCTAGCAATTTGGGAATGCCACTAATTCGCAGGGGATTACATGGAGTGAAAGGGAATAAAAAGACTGAGTATAGTGGGGATTGAGGAAAGGACAAAAATCGGGATTCAAGAAGATAGAATACAGTGATTGATGTTGCATTTAAAATTTTGAAGAATATAGTTATCAGAAAAGCATGTAAACGGAAGGAAGTTCAACGGGTGGGAAGTGCGAGAACTATTAGGTTGGTGCAAATATAATGACGGAATAATGTCGTTTTTTGACGTATTTTTAACGTCAAAAAATGACATTATTACGTCATTATTTTTGCACCAACCTAATAAAGCTGTTGTAGTAGAAATAGCGGGTTGTATTTTAGCTATTTATACAGTAAATGGGTATGATCTAGATGCCAATATAGGAGCAGGCTTAAATTAATACGGGGTACCAAGAAAAAAAATGCTCTTCAGACTAGTTACCAAGAAAATATTTGTAGAAAAGACATGAAGTCCATGTCACGTCGGTGATGAATTGACTGAAGTCGAGATGCCAAGTCAGTATCCTTCTTGGGATTTCGAATCCCGGTCGGAATGATTACGCTCACTTAGGCAAATTCCTTTGCGCTACCCTGAATGGAAAAGAGATATGATCATCCAAACGTGTCCAATCCACTCTCTACTAACGTGTATTGTGCTACTCCGTTTGTGTATAGAACCATTCCTCGACCATGATTATGGTGAACGCATATGTCTAAGGAAGGCACTTAATACCCTGCTGAGAAGATGATGAAATCCGCAGAGCCGAGTTTGATTCCCGGTCGAATTAATTACGTTCACTTAGACAAAGTACTTTGCGCGACTCTGAATGGAAAAGAGACATTATCGTACAAACGTGTCCAATGCACCCTCTACTAACATGTATTGCGCTACTCCGTTTGTATAATGAACTATTTTCCCCCATGAATATGGTGAAGATCTACGTCTAACAAAAGGGACGTTTATAGTCTGCGAAGTAGAAGAGGTCCGTTTGCCTATCGTATTTACAATTTTAAATTTCGCAAAGAATGTAGCATTTTTCGAGCCATTAAATTAGTGATTGGCAATGAGAAGTACAGTATATTTGTGATTCTGTAGTTTATCCTCCGTTTCTTCCCGTTTCAATCTCGTGAGACACAACGGTACTTTCGAAAACGGTGTTTGGTATCAGCTTAATGACTTAGTGATTCTTCAACGCTGTCTGTCAGCAATTTGGTTTCGTTCCAAATTCAATCTTGTATAAAAATTTGATACATATTGTCTTTTGAAACCTCAGGTTAATTAAAAATATAAGCCGTTTCCTTATAAGGGCTGTTTAGGCATTTATTCACGAGTAGCCGCTGCTAAATCCAGTTGTAATATATAAAACATTTTTATGCCAATGACTTTTAAGTGAAACAGTTTTCTCCCGTCAACTAACTGTTATAGAGCTTTCCATTACTGACTAGGGCTTACATCCTATTTTTTTTTTAAAGTAGTGTGGAATTTGGTGATTTACATGTTGGACTCTTCTTTTTCCCGAACAACCATCCATACTTTCTTTTTGCAATTGATATTTAGTTTTTTTGTTCTTCTTTCCTCTTTCTTCTCACTAGATTCTTTTGGCTTTCTTTTAGTTTCTTGTATGTGTCTGCTATCAACATCATATCATCTGTATATCTTCTTTTCTTCAGATTGTGAACGTCAAAAATGAATCCTTGTAGGGCATATAATTCTCTCAAAATCGCTACACTATATACCTTGAATAAGTCCGGTGAGCAGACACATCCTTGTCTTATGCTCCTTTCTCTTATTTTGTATTTACTGAATTCATTTTCCGTTCGTATGTCGGTTGACTCTCAATATAAGTTCTGAATTATTCTAATATCAATACCCAATATGTTAAGTTTACCTACCAGAACAATCAATGATTTTTTTTTTTGTCTTTTTAAGTACCGTATTTAAAACCATTGAAAAACCAGGGAACTTTACTAAATAATGTAGATATCATATAGATTATATTTCAATTATATATTCGATCCATAGTTGGTTCATTTTTAAATGTTACGCGTCAATATCCAGTGAAAATATGTTTTTTTTTTTTGGTGGGGGTTCGAATCTGTCTATAAACTTTGCCGCTTTAGGTAAACTATTTGATATTTCTATGCTTTTCAAATTAAAATATCTTACACAATTAAATCACAAATATAAAAAGATCTAAATAATTTAAATAGCCTATAAATTGCATATTTCGTTCGTTTTAAAATCTCGTCAGGTGATAGGATAAGGACTTCAAAATATTTGTTATTTGTTAAAAGTTTTTATGTATTGTCGTTTCCGCAGAAATATTTAATATTGCTGTATTATTTTTTATAATAGTACATTTATCGTTAGGCCATAAATAGACAAATATTGAATAAGTAAGGTAGCAAATACATTATTTGTTCTTTTTATGTATTCCCTATATGATAGACTGAAATTCACGGTATTTGACGGGATATAAGACGTACGGATGTATAAGACGCACCCCAATTTCAGCAAGTCAAATCAAGAAAAAAATAGTAATTAGTAAAATTATGAGTGAATGGTACAGCCTAGGCTATATTTATGATGTATTATTTTTCTTAAACAAGCCTTCATTACAATTAAACGAAAAATAATGGGGTCGGGAGGACACGAGCCTATAAAAATGTTGTCGCTTTGTTAGGGCCAGAAATAAAGACACGAAAGAGTTACTGAGTTAACCAAATATATTAACAGAAACATTATACAAACTTATAAAATCGAGAGTCTAACAGCAAGAATGTTCGGTCCTACACTCAGAACTGACTGCGGGAAATTACACCCTCCAAAAGGCAGTACCTGCTCCTTTTTTTAGCTGGGAGAGTCCATGCATGAATGGGTAAATTATCATAAACACTTTAGGTTCAAAGGTAAGAAAATAAAATAAAAATCAAGCAATTATTGCAATTGAGCAAAACAGTACAGTTATAATTACAATTCTGTCAAAAACTTTCCTTTATATAATTTTTACAACCTGCGTTTTTTATACATCTTAGTGGAATAATTAGAATATAAAATGTCCGACTGTATTTATATCAATGCAACCGGAATTTATCGCAAAAAAATATTAATGAAACAAATATATTTGAGAGATATATAATTCGAATTTATTACATATAATCTTAGAGAAAAGTAAAGTACTAATATTAAACGTGATGAAATTAATATAATGAATATTATCAATGATAACATTTTAATATGTATAATATCATTTTTAAATAATCACAACAGTTACATGGTAGTAACTCTAAAGTCTAAGCTAATTGGAGTTGATAGGTAACTAATTTTGGCCGACTATTGTGAAATTTAAACCACCATATGTCATATAAGATGTATGGAAATTATAAAACATATTAGGTTGGTGCAAAAATAATTTCGTTTTCTCACATAGTAACATATGTCAGAAAACGAACTTATTTTTGCACCAACCTAATAATGAATTACATAAAATAATATTAGGTTGGTGCAAAAATAATTTCGTTTTCTCACATAGTAACATATGTTAGAAAACGAACTTATTTTTGCACCAACCTAATAATGAATTACATAAAATAATATTAGGTTGGTGCAAAAATAATTTCGTTTTCTCACATAGTAACATATGTTAGAAAACGAACTTATTTTTGCACCAACCTAATAATGAATTACATAAAATAATATTAGGTTGGTGCAAAAATAATTTCGTTTTCTCACATAGTAACATATGTTAGAAAACGAACTTATTTTTGCACCAACCTAATAATGAATTACATAAAATAATATTAGGTTGGTGCAAAAATAATTTCGTTTTCTCACATAGTAACATATGTTAGAAAACGAACTTATTTTTGCACCAACCTAATATTTTAGTAAAAAAACACGGTCATTTTCTATGCCGGCAAATATTGTAAATCTCGCTTAATGGTAAATAAAATCAATAGCCAAAACTTAACAAAGCAACGCAAAACATTACAAATATATTAAAAAAAAAAATCTATTGATTATAAATTAAGGATCTTCAATCGTGGTCGGTACCTAGATGGTTGATCTCTTGGAAATACCAGGCGCGGTAAGATTAGACGTACTTGTGTGTTGTAACGGATAATAAGTAAGGATGAGAAATCGCCGATCCCAGTTTGAATCCTGGTCAAATTCATTACGTTCAATTAGGCAAATTATTTTGTGCTACTCTGAATGGAAAAGAGACATGATCGTCCATCGTGTCCCATCAAAACTCTACTAACAAGTACTGATTTTTTTTTTTTTAAAGTTATTAATCTGTCTATAATCTTTGCCGGTTTTTGTAAACCATTCGATATTTCTATGCTTTTAAATTATTAAGATTTTAGGTTTATATATCTGTAACATATATTTGTTTCATTAATATTTTTTGCGATAAATTCCGGTTGCATTGGTATAAATACAATCGGAATTTACGACCTTGTTACGACCTTGAAAACAGATTTCAAGTTTACAAGTTATTCATAAGCTTTGACGCTTTAACTAAAACATGTAAAAAAAAATTTAAGAATGAAAATATTTCAGACCATTAAATCATAGCTAGACAAAGTGCTAAATCATTTAGATAACGTTTACATTATATTACTTATTACATATTCCATAAATTATTGTTCGTGTTTAAGTCTCGCCTGGCATTACGATACTTTTAATAACGTTTTCTTTTCTTGGCTTGCTGACTCAGTTATTCTTCTTAGTTGTCTGTCAGCAATTTGGCTGTGTTCCAAGCTCGGACATAAAAACATTTATCACAGATCGTGTTTGGAAACGTGATGTAGCAATATGGTAAAATTGAGTAAATATAATGAAATTACTTAATTTATAATCAATAGTTTTTTTTTTTAAATATATTTGTAATCTTTTGCGTTGCTTTATTAAGTTTGGTTATTGATTTTGTTCACCTTTAACTAAAATATTAGGGCATCTGTGTGTTAAAATAATAGTTCGCCTTCTTAGAACAGTGACAATGTAAGACACAAACAGGCTTTCAATGAAGATAGCGATTGGCTGCGGTTCAATTTCAAGCTAATGACAAAATTGTATATTTATTGTATTTGGAGATGTGCTCGAAGTAGCAATATAAAAGCAAACAAACCACAACAGGGAAATTGTATGAAATTTACTTTGTAATTGATTTAGAATTTTGAAAAATATTTGGTCATTAATTTTAATTTTTTTTTCTTTTCCTTTGTACGTTCATTTTCTTAACGAAACTAAAAATCTTGCATCTTTGATCGGTGGAGCATTCGTTTAAAGATGTTGAATATCCCGTTTCATTCTTTCTATTGGAATTAAGCAATGTGTTTGATCTTCTCCAGGACAAGATTTTCCAAAATTGATGCGCGTTCTAAAGAACAAGCCTGGGGATTTACATCATTATTTGTCTCCCAGTTCTCATAAGATATTCAAATATAAATCTGTTGCGGTTGCACTGCTATATTCAAACATCTCGTTAATGTTTTGCCAGATCTGTGAGTAGATATTTGATTAAACTATATTTGAAAACCCAGTACTATTAAATTGTGAACTGGCATTTTTTCATCATTAGTCTATTTTATTTTGACTTCATTTTAAAATCATTACACTCGAAACAAGGCAATAAAGCCGCTAAGACGCAAGGAGGTTAACTGAAGAATATCATAAGATTAAAACATTATTGCTAACGTGAACAATAAAAGAATAAGCATAAGAAGACAGATGATAACGATTGACATTTTATTTAAATATTGAAAGATTAAAATTGACTATAAAACCAGAAGCAAGGGAGATTTACACAAGCGATTAGTGCAAAAGAAGAAACTGTTAACATAGAACTTACAATTATATGTAGCAATTACCAGTGTAATATGGTGAGAACTTGTCTCCGATCTAGTGGTACGCTTCAATATATAAATTTTAAGTACCACAAAGGAAAGCACAAAAAATAACATTAACACGAACATATTCACAGGAAAGACCAAGAAAAGCTACGTTACGATTATCAGAAATCGATTGAGAGCGAGATGCCAGGTCAGGGCCAATAATATTGCAGATTATTCTTTTGATTTTACCACGAATATCTAAATACATGACAGAAGAACCAGACCAGATATTACAGCGTCGAATGACAGATGTATAGTTATTTTCTGACGAGATAAATTTGTATAGCACAGTGAACGAACCTACCTAACAGCAAACCTACAACTTGCTACAATATAGTATATCCACTTCATGTTAGCGGAAAACGTTAGTCCAAGAAGATGCCATGAGTCCCTCTCCTGGAGGTTAGCATCAGTCATGGAGACTGAAGTGAAAATGTTTCGCTCCGAAAGAGAGCAGTTTTGTTTTGGAGACCCTTATTTAAAATTATCACTATAGAAGTGTTTTTATAAACCGAATAATTTTTGTCTGCTGTGATAGCATGTATAAATTACGCTTTTGTGTTATCACGTCCTACTAGGGCAACAGTGATTTGGAACTGATTTGTTGTTATTGCAATTGAAGTGGGTCTTAAATTGAATACTGTACAAGAGGCATTAGTACTCAGGAATAATTCAGAATGGTAACTTTTTAAAAAAAAGTAGCTCCAAATTACAAATCTTGAAATCTCAAATTTAGTAGAGATGGCCTCATGTTTGACAACTCTGGCCATGTTAACTAGCATCAGGCAGAATCTACATTATTTCCCCAACTACTCAATGTGGGATAAAATTTATTCAAATTTGATAAATTATACATAATCTAATTTATAGTATTAAATTATGATGATTTCAATGAGATTTGTTCTGTAAAAATACAAGTGATTATTACTGTGAGTAGCCAACATAAACACGCATAAAATGGCGAGAATTTACTGCTTTCACCATGTAGTGATCTTCCAAACGTAGGTTAGATGTGGCACATGGCCGAAAGTATGGGGCACCGAGTGAGAATCGAACTCACTATTCAGTCGTAGTTGTTCTAGCTAGACAAGCTTGCTAACAATTACACTGCCTTGGGGTACCCTGGCACAATGTGTATGAGATTATTATTGTGGATTGTGAAATAATGTTATTTATTTCTTCAAATCATCACAGACATCGATCAGTGTGTTCCTCTTTTTTGATCGAGTGCTTTGTTCATTGTCTAATTTTCTCACTGATGATTAATATGGTGTTCAATGCCACCAGCACACACTTTTGTTTATATAGATCAATATGCTAAAAGCGAAGATATTACATCCAAAACGTCTTCTTGAATCCTCTTTTATAGTTCTCGCTTCTTAATAATGTTTTTTTTTCACACTCAGTAACCCCTGTGCCTTAGAGGTTTTACTGTGATTCTTGTGGTGAAATTATTAAGAAAGCTGATATATGTAATAAGGAATAATTATTTATTTGTACGTTTGTACAAAATGTGACACAAGGCTTAAAAAGGGGGTTGCGGAAGGACGGTCTTCTTCTGTCTTAATTCTAAACTTAGCTAGTCACAGACACGGACCCAAAGATACCAACAATAGTCCTATCACCAAAACAACACATTCACTCCTACCTTTCTTACTGCGTCCACCATAATATCTCAAATTCTCTATGAAATCCTAACTAGTCCTCATATGTACATTTCAAAGTCTGTGGGGGAGGGGAAATAACAACAATTTAAAAACCCCAATGATTATTTACAATACTATTTACATAAAAGAAAACAAAATAGGGTTAGTAGTAACCACCCCCTTCCCTAAATGTGGCAGAAACATCAGTTAACTGGACGAAATAATTGCGGGATTATGATAGTATAAAAGCATTTATTCATCCCAAGCACTCACACAAACACGCACTCATTTAGACACAATAACAAATACGAAAACACACACACAAAAACGAAAGTCATCCCGCAACAACCACAGAACTGACATTACTGACCATATGCAATAAGGAATAGCATATATTTGTTATTGCAAGAATGCTCAGTATTTATTAGCATGCCGCCAATAACCGCTTTTGACTATCTATGTCAGGTTGTTAAAAGACGGATCGTTATATTCAGAAGGTATTTCGTATATGCTAAACATGTTTAGGTAATATGTGTTATGTTATTTTAAAGTTTTATTTGGTATTAATTTTCAATTAATATAATGTTTGATGACAGTCAGATTTAGTTATGACAATCCCATTTCAAGACATTTTTTGTTAAGTTAGGTTCGCTGTTTGAAACCTTTTTTTAAAGAAGAGTACTTATGCAGCACATTGGAGTAATGGATAGCGGCTAGAATTGAGGAAATGAAGAGCCGAGTTCGAATTCCAGACGAATCCATTACATTCACTTACGGGCTAATACCCTTGAGGAGGTATGAATTTTTCTTCCCCCAGCTATAGATAAATATCAGGACAACCGGATTCGATAGCCTTGGCTGGCAACCGGTCTACCGCAGAAAGTCATCGAAAGAAACATGATCGTGTACGCGTGTATCACGCATGACACATAACTGACTGATTGATTTACGTTAATGCATTTGTCTGTAAAATTGGTTTCGTAAGACCTTTACCAGTTGTTTACGATTCCTGGATATGACTATAAATTGCATCACGGAACCACATAATTACTGTTGTTTCCAGGTTCTCCCTGACGTGGGGTCAAAGCACCTGTTGGGCGGTTGGGTCCCAGCTATGGCCAAATAGTGAACCAGCAAACATAAACAAAAACATTATTTACATTATTGGAACTATTGTCCTCATCTTTTTCGCCATATTTATTACAACGTGTCGGCCGTTGTATGCTCCGGCCTTATTCAGGTGGTGAGATCATAGCCAAGGAACACCATTGGAAAATTTGTAAACGTAAGGAATCAGCACATATGCCAGGCCACAAAAATGTCCTGAGCCGACCAAGCATCGAAATGAATACAATATGTGAACCAGTAATAAGGAGTGCCAGAGAAAAGCGATAATAACAACAAAAAGTTGCAATATGAGGTCTTGGAAAAACATTTAATGTAACAGCAGAAATTGCAATATGAGGACTGGAAAAAATGGTTGCTGAGACATTTGGTTTATAATACCCAGAAATACATACACAGATTGCACATTGGATAAAGTCGTTGGTTTGATCCCATGACAGGACCCAAAGAATGTGAGTTAACCCGGTTAAGACAGTGGAGAAATTTCAGAGGGGAATTAACAGGAGATAACTGATAACTGACATCCATTAAAAACATGACACGTGGAACTAGAACAGTGAGCAAAATAAAGGGTTAAGTTCGACAGTCCAACCACCTGAAGAAGGCCAGAGCGTACAACGGCCGAAACGTTGTAATAAATATGGCGACAAAGATGAGGACAATAGTCCGAATAATGTAAATAATGTACATAATAGCTCATCTCAGAAATATAGACAGATAAACAGAACCATATGAAACTATACAACTATACATTTTGATAGCAAAAATATCAACGATGCATCACTCAACATGAAATATGTTTCCTGTCACTAATTCATATAATATCCTATAGTTTCTTTAAAAAATCAAACTGTATTTTAAAATATAACTATAAAAAAAAAACTTCAAAATATAACTAAAAAACAAAACTTCAATATAAAATACGCATGTCACTGCCTCATGCAATTATGCCCACTACAAATTTTATATGGACAAAAGCTGAATATCATCTACCATGTATTAAATTGTGAAAGCTGAATAATATATATATATATTATTACTTCAACGCTCCAGAGAAAATTAAATTTCGGCATTATATAACCTATATGGATGTTGATATGCTATTAAACAGAGCAAATCAATCGGTTGTCCAATATTATGTTTGACAATTGTATTTGATAATTATTGCGTTATTTTTGTCTTTGTAGTAAGATTTCTTCTTCACCCTCTTTGAATAAGAGCAAAGTTATTTCACAATCTTTCCCACGGATTGAACTCACGAAAAGTAGACGTGAACAGCCGTCGATTAACCAGTTTCAATATCCACAACACGTCTTGAATAACTGTAACTCCTAAAGGTTATAGTCCGTACAGTTAGGTACCCCCAGCTACTGTTCAATTGATTCATAACAGCGAACATTCGAAAACACGGTCTATGCTAACCATTTGAATTATCTTGGGTTAAAAGTTGGTGTTGGTGTCTACGTAATGTGTCACTTTTATCGCCACGTTTCTATCTTTTTATATCTTATGTGTACGGGGGTTCACACTGTGCTCGACCATTTGGTTTAGTCCTCAGGCTAATCAAATGATGGCCGATCTGTTCCAAGTAGAAGAAAAAAGAAATATTCGAATATCATTTAATCTACATAGATCGGTTCGTAGAAAGTAGTTGGTTACGTCGCAAGAATCAAAATTCTCTGTCATATCGGAATTTGAAACGAGCCACTCACAGTATCTCTCTATATTTCTGATATGAGGTATTACGTATACTCAAGTACACATGGCACAGTGGATAAAGGCATTGGTTAGATCCAGTGACAAGACCCAAAGAGTGTGAGTTCAATACCCGGTTATGGCAGTGGAGAACTTAGAGAAGGGAATTAACAGGAGATAACTGATAACTGACATCCATTAAAACATGGCATGTGGAACTAGAACAGTCTACTTCTGTGAGCGAAATAAAGCGTTCAGTTCGATATTCCAACCAACCGAAGAAGGCCGGAGCGTACAACGGCCGAAAGGTTGTAATAAATATGGCGACAAAGATGAGGACAGTAGTCCGAATAATGTAAATAGAGCCATTCAGTATTCTTCATCTTTTATGTGTCTTGTCCCTTCAGGACATAAACGATCATGCCTCTCCACATCTTCCTGTCCATTTATCTCTTAATCTCCCAAATCCTGTTCTAACAACCATTTACTTAAGATCATTAGTTATGTTAGGCACTGATTTATTTTGTCATTGTTTCCCTCAATCTGTACTGTGAGTATCAGATTTTCCAAGCTTCTATCCTCAAATTTCAAATAACTATTTTGATGTTAAGTATGAGTTACTTTTTGTTTCCATTTTCTCCCAAATCTCGTTGTTGCGCATATGTTTGGTTCATGTTTTCCTGGACATGTTTTGTGGAACATAATTGTTACTCAAAGTGTCTTTTTCATATTTGTTGACAAAAGACGAAGACGGACATGCAATGTAGTTGGCCCTGATTTGGCATCTCGTTTACAGTCGCTCTCTCACAGACGTGCCGTCGCCTCTTCCTGACTTTTCTACAAATACTTTTTACGGTAACTGCTCCGATGAGCTATTTTGGCTAATTCCCAAACTGCATGAATTTAAACGTCCCACTAGGTCGGCATCTCGGTCCCACCCTTTCACTGTCGAAACGGTTAAATGTAGCCGTCTCTTCTACTCCAATAGCTTCATGTCTCTTACTTCCCATCTGAGGATCTCCCTTCTTCTTACTTTCTTCCCTGATACCTATAATCTCCAAATATTCAAATGCAATGTCAATGGACATCTCCTGATGCTTTGATCTATTCCCCGTCCTTCTCTTAATCCATTCCTCTTTCACGCCTCTTTACTCTTGCTCCCACTCTTTGTAACACTTTGCGTGTTAGTGACACGCCCGTCTTGCTTAGGGTGAAAAAAAAATCATTGATCATATGTTAAGTTAGAAAAGCTTCCATCCCTCCTGGCGCTGGTTTATCTCATTTCGTCCCTTTAGGTTAGATACACAGACACACCCCTTGGGAACGTGAAAGTCATTCAGTGTGTACGTCTCCCACGAACATGTTAATAGACATCTTTATTAGACTAAATGTTCGAGAACATTCTGGATTTTTTGTGTTCACCTAATGTTTGAGAATCCGATTCGAGTTAATAACATTTTTCTTTATTCATATTATTTTGATTCGGTATGTCTAATTTTATTATCTGATGTTCCCAGCTCAGCCCTGACCCAGGGTGATAGCACCTGTTATAGTCCCAGCTATGGGCAAATGGTTAACCCCGAAACTGAGGTAAAAACACTATGAAAGTTTAAAACCATTTTTTTAATACCAGAAGTACTGAAAATTATTTCCAGCAATAATTTTTTTTTTAAAAGCTATTACCAGCTATCAATTTTTGAAGAAACGAATATTGTCACCAATAGTTTTTTGAAAAAATATTACTGGAATATATTTTTGAAAAAAAAAATAAGAAATAGATTTTTTGCCAAAACATATTATTACCAGCAATGAAATTTTGTCGGCATTAAATAACCTATTGGGGTTGATATGCCGTAAAAGAAACCAAAACACAACAAACCAAACCAAACCTTGGTGCCCAGACTACATGGATTGAAACGAAAATATTAGACCAAGGAAAGAAAAAAAAAATGATAGAAAGAAAGAGATTGAAAATGATAGAGAAAGAAAGAAGGAAAGAAGTAAAAAGTAAAAATTAAAATAGCGTGAGAAAGAAAGAAAAAAAGAAAAGAAAAGAAAGAAAGGAAGAAAGAAAGAATAATCGAAAAGTAATGAAAGAAAGAGATCCCGTCATTGTAATGTTGAACTAATTAAATATAACCGCCATTTCTACTCCAACATTTCTCGCACATCCAGACAGTGGAACTCACTTCCGATTACTTGCTTCCCTGATAACTACAATCATCAAAAATTTAAATGCAACGTCAACCGCCATCTTCTGTCTTCTTGAAACCTGTTCATCGTTTGTCCTTTCCTCAAACCTCCCTATTCTCAGTCTTCTCTTTCATTTTCAATTCCAGTAACCCACTACGTAGTAGTGATATTAAGGCCTTACTTGGGATGAATTGATTTAAAAATGCCTTCCATTTTGCGGCATCTAATAGGGATTGAAATTCTTCATCTAGTTAACATCAATATATTGAAAATAAAGATAACAATAATAACTGACATTAATCAGCACAAAACTCATTGAAATCATTAAATTGATTCAAAAAGAAATTCGCTATTATATTAAATCTATCGGGTAAATATAAAATGATTTTTATATTTAGATATGCTTCACTAGTATGGAAACTGGGCGACAGCCAATCTGAAATTTGTTTCATGTATTTTATTTCGTTTGTTTGAATTATATCTTACTTACTTCTTACTTATGCTTTTTCGGCGGTTTCTTTCAAAAGAGAAACTTTAATTCCTTTTGTTGCTTTGATTTGTCCGAGAAGTATCCTGCCATAATTACAATCGATCAAATATCTTTTAATTTCTTTATTTTTTCAACACCGGTTATGATTTGTCTTTGGAAATTCATTGATTTATTTTGTCAGAAAAGATCAATGCGACTTTTTATTCTTTTTTTCCTTCAATTCTTGAAGATTTGTGATCAGATTAAACTTTGGCCAACTCGTCATCGTTTCTTGTCTCCTCCACATTTATTATAATAGTTCATTCTCTCAATATTTTTCCAGTTCTTCCTTTCTTTTCTTTCATTCTTTCTTTCTTTTGTTCTTTCTTTCTTTCTTTCTTTCTTTCTTTCTTTCTTTCTTTCTTTACTCCGCTATTATTGTTTGTTTTATTTATTTTTTTTCTTTCTCTCTTTCTCATATGATTCCAGTATTTTCTTATTGTTCATTTTTTTCTTTTAGCGTTCATTTTTGCTTCCTTTATTTTTCATTTTCTTTCTTTCTTTCTTTCTTTCTTTCATCCTTTACACCGATATTTTAGTTTTTCCTTCCTTCTTTTTTTCTCTACCGTTTTCTTTTGTTTTCGTTCTATCATTCTTCTTTGTTTCTTTTTTTGTTTTTTTTCTTTCTTTATTTCCTTCCATTTTTTTACTTTAATATTTCTTTCTATCATTACTTGCCCATTTTTCTTTCCTATTTTTACTTGTTTTTTTCTTTTTTCTTTCTTTCTTTCTTTCGTTACACCGCTATTTTAATTATTAAATTTTCCTTCTTCTGTGACGTCCCCCCGGTGTCGCTGCGCCAAATGTGACGTCTGCCTAGCCGCGTCCGTCGTGCTATCCTGTCCTGTGACGACCAACTGGCTTGGTATTGGTCGTGGCACCAAATGTGACGTTCTAACCTTTTGGTGATTCGAATGGGAATCTGGTTAGATTCGGTATCAGCCTGGTCGTCCCCAGCTCGTTCCAACGTCTAGTTACCGAAGTAACTGCTTTGATTTCCAGTCTAACCTATCCACGTTGTGAATTGATCTTAGGCAGACGAAATCAATCAGTCGCCGGGCCGTAATGCAAGTTGAGTTCGAATAAGGGTGATATCGCACAAGTATATGTAAAAGAAAATAAAATAATAACTCGAAAAGTTCAAATGTGTTAAAAAAGGATAACAATATTTTATATCTGGTTGCTGAATACAGGACTGCGTCTACTTCCCAACCCGCTATATGGATTCGTGACACTTTGTGTTTGTTAGGCGAGTCTTAACATCTTAAGTTGTTTGTTCTTTAAGAAACTGGTTCTTGGTGTATCTTCAGGTGATATTCGTAAAACTTGTTTTGGTGGTGTGAGTCTAAGCCGTTCTTCAAAAATAAATTGTTCTTGGTTAGAAATTGAGTTCGGACTTTTCGCGAATCTTAGTCAGCTTCTTCAAGGCGGGTCTTCAGAGCTCTCAGCTCACTGCAACTGCTTGCCTGTCTGTCTCCAACCCCAACTGCGAACTTCACTCAAATTAACTCGAACTCGAACTGCTCTTAACTCACTGCGACTCTGCTTATATGGACGCTGACCAAAACCTGGGTGGGCTTGTCGGGGTTTGTGTTTCCTTGATAATTCTAAACCCACAATCCACTTCTTTGTTTTCGGTCAGGAAAATTTTACCATTTTCCATTTTTGGAAGTCTTCCGTCTTCCCACCTTCTTCTGTTCTCATATTGGTATCTCACCCATACCCTCATAAGGTGTCAACGGGTTTCCCCTCTCTCTCACAGAGGCATCTCACCCCTATCACCTAATTGGGTGCCAACAGGCCTCCCCTCCTACTTCATATGATTACCTCCGTCTAACGCTCATGTCACCATTCAGCCAATCGGCGCTCAGCGGCGTGGGTGTGGCCAGACTAGCCTCGGTTTAAAAAATCCTGCTCAAAGAAAAAAAAATTATCTTCCCCCTTTTTTTTTATTTTTCTTTTCCTTTTCCTTCTTCTCTTCGATGAGACCTCACATCTTAGACTCTTTATCTTAACCGAATCACCTGGAATTCGTCAATCCGCTTTTCGCCAGCATCAAGAGGGTGGCCATTTGGACGTATTTGCATTCTTGGTGCCAATTACTGATCCGATAAAATAGCTTCGCTATCCTAGCCAGTTCCGACACAAAACAGATGCCTTTCCAAACGACCTTTCCGTAGATAACTAATGTTTTAGTCTTTTGTTTTTTGTAACTCTGTGTGGTCCAATGGACATTTTCGTTCTTCGGTCAGCGGGTAGCTTAATTAATTTTTATCTCTATAGAATTCTGCACTGTAGGTCATTTGACCAGCCTGGAATTTTCACCCGCCCTGTAACATAAATCAGATTAAATCCAGTATCTTCCTTTCTCGACAATGGAAATAAAAAATTTTACCACTTTTCTTTGTCAGAAAAATAACACTGCTTAGTGTCCTTTTCGTGATGGCTTCTTATCACCTAACTTTAATTATCGCCTTTCTTTTTTTATTCTTCTTTCCTTCTTTTTTTTAGCAAGCCAAATAGTGTCACACTTCTTTTTTTCTCTACCGTTTTCTTTTCCTTTCTTTCTATCATTGTTCTTCTTTCTTTCTTTCTTTCTTTGTTTTTTTCTTTATTTATTTCCTTCCATTTTTATTACTTTAATATTTCTTTCTATCATTACTTGCGCATTTTTCTTTCCTATTTTTACTTGTTTTTTCGTTTTTCTTTCTTTCTTTCTTTCTTCCTTCCTTTCTTTCTTTCTTTCTTTCTTTCTTTACTCCCTTATTAATGTGTGCTTGTTTCTTTCATTATTTTTTCTTCCTTCCTTTCTTATAAGATTCCACTATTTTCTTTTTGTTCATTTTCCTTTCTTTTAGCGTTCTGGCATTCTTCCTTTATCTTTCGTCTTTCTTTCTTTCTTTCTTTCTTTCTTTCTTTCTTTCTTTCTTTCTTTCCACCGCTATTTTCGTTTTCACTTTCTCTTTCCTTTTTTTTTTCTCTATTATTTGCTTTTACATTCTTTCTATAATTTTTGTTTTCTTTCTTTGGTCTATTTCCCTTTCCATCATCGTTCATTTTTTTTTAATCTCTACTCTATGCACATGATTGAAAATAGCGCACTCAAATCAAACTCCATTAAATGGTTTCGAAATGAAGGCTGCAAAATAATTAATCTTTTTACAATCGACACTGTAAGTGCCTTTTGTAAAAATCTGTCGCTTCTTAAAAAGTAGACAATTACGAATTGTCTGCATAAATCAGAATAGCATTTTAAAAATTCATGAAACCAGGCCACGTCATAATGTTGATTACTTCCCCGTTGCTGGTGTGGTTATGAAAATAAAGATAATAATACTAACTAACATTCATCAGCAAAAAACTATCGTTGAAATCATTAAGTTGATTCAAAAAGAAATTCGGTTTTATATTAAATCTATCGGGTAAGTATAAAATGATTTAGATATGCATCACTGGTATGGAAACTGGACGATGTTGACTTAATTTTATTTGAAAATACTAGTCTTTGATTAGAGTGAGATGGTTGTTCTAGCAGCGTGTATTAAAAAAAATGCAGGTTACATTATTTGCTCGTTTGTAGTACACAGCTATTAGAAAATATGACGCAAACATATATATCGTGTATAATAGCCACTGTGATTTAGAATGTTTGTCAGCTACAGAAGGAAAGTATACTCGACTTTAGCAACTGAAGAAACTCTTGAAATTTACGAGAAACATTTTGAGCGTTTGAAGAATTTGACAACCAAAAGCAAGCGGGACAGAGGCTTATGTGTGAGTAAACAAATTATTCTGTTTGGCATAACTTTTGCTGGGAGTAATTGTTAAGTGACAAACGTAACCTAGATTTATGAAGGATAATGATAATATAAATATTAGCCGTTTCCTTATAAGGAAACTTTCAATATTTATTGATCGAACGGGCAGTAATACCGTTGATGAAAATATATAAAATTATTCTATTAAAGCAATTTTTTGGAGCAAGTGCAATTCTCTAGTCCAATAGATGTTGTCGCAATCTCAAATATTGATTCGATTATTTGCTAGGTTTGCAGCTAGGAAATTAGTTCAAACTGTCATGCTAGATATCATCTTCTAGCCAGAATGAATCTTATACATTTATATTTGCTACAATTCGTACATGCATCGAATATTGCAGACACACCGGGCATGGTTCTTCTGCTACGCATTTAGTGACACTTGTTAAAATTTGAAGAAAATCTGCCATGTTATTAATCTTGAAAATAGCATCGTGGCTTCAATGACATTCATACCAACGTAATGTAGATTCCCTTTACCATTTCTATAAATATTTTCATGGTAATTATTCTGAGCATTCCTCTTTAGTACTTTGACTTAATTAAGTTAAGCGCAGTACTAGATTGTCAGCTATGTCTCATGTTTCGACAACTGGAATGGATATATGTAATCGTAAGTTCTATACTAAAACTAAAATTTCTTCCGGCCTCTCGTCATCGTTCTTTCTGTCTCCTCCACATTTATTATAATAGTTCATTCTCTCGATATTTTTCCAGTTCTTTCTTTCTTTCTTTCTTTCTTTCTTTCTTTCTTTCTTTCTTTCTTTACTCCGCTATTATTTTTGTTTGTTTCTTTTTTCTTTTTCTTTCTTTCTTTCTTTCTTATATGATTCCAGTATTTTCTTTTTGATCACTTTTTTTCTTCTAGCGTTCATTTTTTCTTACTTTATTTTTCATTTTCTTTCTTTCTTTCTTTCTTTCTTATATGATTCAACTATTTTCTTTTTTTTTCATGTTTTTTTCTTTTAGCGTTCATTTTTTCTTCCTTTATTTTTCATTTTCTTTCTTTCTTCCATTCTCATATGGTTCCACTATTTTCTTTTTGCTCATTTTTTTACTTTTAGGGTTCATTTTTTCTTCCTTTATTTTTCATTTTCTTTCTTTCTTTCTGTCTTTCTTTCTTTCTTTCTTATATGATTCAACTATTTTCTTTTTGCTCATTTTTTTTTCTTTTAGAGTTCATTTTTTCTTCCTTTATTTTTCATTTCCTTTCTTTCTTTCTTTCTTTCTTTCTCATATGATTCTACTATTTTCTTTTTGCTCATTTTTTTTCTTTTATCATTCATTTTTTCTTCCTTTATTTTTCATTTCCTTTCTTTCTTTCTTTCTTTCTTTCTTTCTTTCACATATGATTCAACTATTTTTCTTTTTGCTTTTTTTGCTTTTAGCGTTTATTTTTTCTTCCTTTATTGTTAATTTTCTTTTTTTTATTCCTTTCTTTCTTTCTTTCACATATGATTCAACTATTTTCTTTTTGCTCATTTTTTTTCTTTTATCAATCATTTTTTCTTCAGTTATTTTTCATTTTCTTTCTTTCTTTTTTCTTTCTATATTTCCTTCCTTTTTTTATTTCTCGTTATTTTTCAGTGCTTTCTTTCTTTCTTTCTTTCTTTTCTCCGCTATTATTTTTTGCTTGTTTGTTTCTTCCTTTTTTTTCTTTCGACTTTATGAAGTCAAGTGCAGTACTATATTGTCAACTATGACTCATGTTTCTACAGTTGGAATAGATAGATGTATCCGCATGTCATATACTAAAACTTACGACTCTCATACTTCTCACATATAGAAATTTCTTCCATTCTCTGGCTTTTCAGTCACCTTTAATTTTCAAAATGTGGAGCGTTATCATTTGTCTTCTTAATTCCTGTTCTTTTATTGTTCTCTCTCCTAAATAATGATTTTTGTTTTACGCATATTCTTTCATTCTCAATAACCTCCTGCAACTACATTTTCTTTCTGGGAGTGAAAAGTATTAAATACAATCGGTGAAGGCTTTTCTTCTAACGTTTTATTTGAAGTAGGTTTTCTCGTCAACAAATTGATTAGGCGTTACATGAGATATCCATTTGTGCTGTTCCTGCTGTTGAAAGTCCTCAAGCAATGTGGTTTCTCTTATCTAGTACAGCTCATATTCTATTTTTATTCGTTTTTTGAACCCTGTAGTAGCAGTCAACGATTTTAGAAGACGGATTGCTCTCACTGAGATTATGGAATTCATTCGCTGGAAGATATTGTTAATAATTATTCTGAGAAAGCGGCCGTATACAGCTGAGAGTTCAGATATGTTTGAAAGGTCTTAGGGACATTCCTGACATCCATATGAAGGTCCTGATCTGACGAGGCTATTTACGAACATGATTCCAGTTTTGAGTTCAGTGTTTTGATTTTCTTACAATTTAAGGTCTTGTGCAAAACTACCCCAAGCGTAGCCTATTCCATGTTCAATTCCCTTATCATCTAAGTAAGTTTTTATCAACATGAGGCTATATGGACCCTGGGGCACAATGTAACATTAATGGGTTACTTACAAAAAATAACAGATTGCTGTGGGTAAATTACTTATATATTTTAAAATGGGTTATTATGAGTTATTTTACTGGTGTATCTAAATGTTGCCTAGAATTTAGTTGTTAAGTAAAAGTTTATTTTCATTAAATTTGCTTTACTTCAAAATAAAGCACAGGCATTTACTATTTCTATTCGACAATTCCTAAGCGTATCTATTAGTACTGCCCTGGGTGTGACGATAAACTACATCTGATAAAAAGGCCTCTGATCGGTAGTTGTTGAGGAGCGTAGAATCCCCTCTTAATTGCTATTGTTCCCAGGTCAATTATGACTCGGGGTGGTAGTATTTGTCACGGTCCAATCTATGGGCAAATATTTTAAACTAGGTTTAAAATTTTTGAAAGAATTTTATAATAAAATTACCAGCCATATATAGTCATAGTATTAGGTTGGTGCAAAAATAATGACGTAATAATGTCGTTTTCTAACGTATTTTTTAACGTCAAAAAACGACATTATTACGTCATTATTTTTGCACCAACCTAATAAAAACAAAATTACCAGGAATACATTTTTGTAACAAATAGAAAAAAAAAAGACCTGCAATGTATTTTTGAAAAAAAGAAAATACGAACTATATATTAGGTTGGTGCAAAAATAATGACATAATGATGTCGTTTTTTTACGTATATTTTAACCTCAAAAAACGACATTATTACGTCATTAACATTGCACCAACCTAATATTTTATGCCGCTAAAGAAAAAAATTATTATTTAAAAATTTTTTTCCATGTTTTTGGGGTCCTACCGAAAAATATTTAAGAGTAAAAAAGGTCCATGGGTAAAAAAAAGATTGAGAACTAATGTTATAAATTAAGTTTGTACAGTGTAACCCGGATATAAGAGATCCGGATATAAGATAAACCCGGATATAAAAGAGATTTTCCATGGTCCCAAATTAGAGCCTGTGTTAATGTAAACAAAATAGACCAAACCCGGATATAAGATAAACCCGGATATAAGAGACTACTTCTCCGGTCCCAACAATTCTCTAATATCCGGGTTACACTGTATAACAGATGCTTAGACTGAGTTATTAGGTGTTTCGTACTTACCAATTCCATATCCTCCATTTTTCTCATGGTTTCAGGCTACACAGCATTTCAAATTTAATTTTAATTCATCATCATAATTTCTGCTTTAGAACGGATCATCTTGGGTCTTATATCGTGAAACACTTAAGATGCGCCAGTGGCAGTGCGTCATATTTTCATGGCAACAGTAGTTGAGCGATATTATTGATTAAGCAAAGCGCGTGGCATTAAGACAAAAGAAAACTTATTAATTAAAGTTTTCTGCGCGATGGCATCACAAAGAACGGGCAGGTGAGGTGTGAAAGAATCGCTACAAGTTCTGGCAGGAAAATAGGCGAAACAGAAATCGGATGTTCTCTTTCAAAGAAATCGGATATGAGTCAGACTTCTAACAATGGCCGGTTGAAAGAAACCATAACGAGACACCTGACCACAGCGCTGATAAACCGAAACCTCTCGCTTTTATGTCCTTTCAACAAACATACAAATATTTCAAAATGCACGTGGACATACATATCATGGCGTATTTGATATATTTCCTCCGCTATCTTGTAAGCTAATAATAATAATAATAATAATAATAATATATAATAATATACATATATAATAATAATAATAATAATAATAATACAATACCCCCACTCACACACACACACACACACACACACACACATATATATATATATATATATATATATATATATATATATATATATATATATATATCTATATATATATATATATATATTATTGAATACATATAATATAGCACGACTCGAAGATGCACGGAGTTACTCAATCATCAAATGTTGATACTGATAGTATGTACCAAATTATTAATTCCTATAACAATTACATTTTAAGTAAATTCAATATAAAAACATGGAAACCCCTTGTAATTGTAAAATTAAGGAAAACTGCCCAGTACAGGCCAAGTGAAGGTATACCAGAGTAATACACCAGGCAACCATTACCCCTAAAGAAAATACGACAAACCATAATATTTATATCGTCATTCCTACAGGAGAATTTAAAAAGAGAATCACTGCACATAGACATTCATCCACCAAACCAAAGTTGAAGCATCAAACAGCCCTTTCGAAAAAGAAAAAAAAAAAAAAAAAAGAAAAGAAAAAGGAATTGAAAGAAAAGGGTCTGAATCCTCAAATAAATTTGAAATTTGTAGGTTTCGCTAACACTCCCCAATAGTTTCAGGGCTAGGAGCAAGCTATGTTTAGAAGAAAAGAATAAGGATAATAAAATTGAAATATCAATTAAAACTATTAATTCAACGGAGAGAATTAATGAAGAAATAAAGACATATAAATAGATTCAAAATTACATCAGAATATATGTGTATATATGTGGGGATATATGTGTGTGTATAGTGGCATATATGTATGGAAATGGAAATGTACATATATGTATGCATGAAGATATGTACGCATATAAGTATGTTGGACTGCATGATTTATTTCACTGTGTCCTCTGGTATTACCCACAATCTATAAATCTATAATTCAACTAATTTATCTCAATCTTAACGGGTTTAAGTTTAAATTCCCCATCGTTTATTAATAATATTGGACTCCTGCAGTACAAAAAGTTTTTTTGTGAATTCCAGAAAAAAAAATGGAACTGATATTAAACTACAACGAAAGGTTCTGGTCATAAATAAACGCTAACCCCAGGCCGCTGGCACAGGGACAAAATAACTTACATCCCCGCCAGCATCGGTCGCTAACACAAAAACATTCTCATTAACAAGGCGTTTACCAGAGGAGTACTGAGATTGAAAATAAATTTAAAACAATGCTCCGAGGCAGCCACTTAAAGACTTGAAACAGATTATACTATGATGGGGTAATTTTTTTGCTATAATATATATATATATATATATATATATATATATATATATATATATATATATATATATATATAGAGAGAGAGAGAGAGAGAGAGACAGAGAGACAGAGAGACAGAGAGAGAGTTATGAAAAATATAGACAATGTTATATAGGGAGGAACAGATTTAGACAGATGTATACATCTGAACCTAGACAGAAAATAAAAAGAAACTGCTCTCAAGTTCGTTAGGGATGTAGATATGTATGAAAACACACGAATATATATAAAGAGGGACCTTCATTGAAATATTAATTACTATATATATATATATATATATATATATATATATATATATATATATATATATATATATATAATTTAACGAAAGCAACTTGTTATGGGGCGATAGTTTCCCGGCTTGGAGCTGGATTTAGCAGTCATATGTAGCTTTCTCTGTGCACATATATATTCAAATGGCCAAATCATATTTACAGTCGTGGTTCCCAAAAAACTCCGCATCTATGCAGCAGTACAGAAGACAATGTCAGAGATCATATCGTCCTGATATTATTTGGGCGTTAAATAAGTTAGCTAGTTACATACCACCAGACTGCTGCAATCAGATTTAACGCAGATGGTCTACAATTATATTGTCTGGTTCTTGCCATTGGTTCAAGGCAATCTGATTCTGAGTCTTCAAATTGTGTTGCGAAGCATATGAGTAACTATATAAAATCGCCTGGGTATCATCGATTTTTCGTAGAGGTGGAGTAACCGGCTGATTCATTGTGCAGGAAGTTTTCATGCATACTTATGTGTGCGTCATAATATAAGACACAGACAAAGAATATATTGTTAATATTTTTTATATTTTTTGAAAG
>OZ010601.1:19350138-19370138 GCA_963932145.1 Acanthosepion lycidas | reverse complement strand
ACAAAATCAGAGAGAAACAAAACAAGATATAGAGAATGGGAGTTATAATATATTGAGGTAAGAAAGAATAATTTTGGACAATGATTTCAATAAAAGAACAAATACATATTATGTTCCTGTTGAATTTCTGATTCTGATTCAAGCGTTAAAATTCATAAATGTAATCTCTTTATCTTGTTTTGTTAAAATTAACCAGCTGTTTCCTCATTATTTTCATCCTTTATTAATCTTCTTGGTGTGGATAAATCAACTGTTCATTTTGATTACACAAGCCACTATATATTCTTCCTCAATTCGTTATTATAAAACAGTACTGGATGTGAAATTTGGGGAGGTGATTTCAATTTCTGGTAAAAGTAATAAAATCATTCTGAAAGTAAAAGATAGATCTTTTATTCCTACATTGCTCAGTTTGAATATGCTTTCTAGGCTTGCTTGTTAGAAGTTTCAATTCAAACCCTTTGGGTGTACATATTTCATGAAAATCGTAACTTGTCTTCCTTCATTTGAAATCTAGTCTGCAAATTATGTACTACCTCAATTTCCGGAAAATCTTTCACCCTCCCCCGTATACGACGTCTTCTGAAAGCAACCATCCTTCTTTTGCTAAGGATACCGATATAGCGGGTTATTCATTTTTAATAGCTTTGATAATCCGTATTCTGTTTTTTGAACAAAAAGTCGCCAGTTCCTCTGATAGATACCACCATTATAATCTGCTGTAATCTTCTGCAAATCCAGAACGAGGTTCGGCTACACGGACGGATAAAACATGGCGACGACTTGATACAAAGATTTCTTCTTTAAGTATATAGATAAAAGAAAATGTAAGAATATGAAGAAAATATTACACAGGCAGATATTATAATGAAGAAAGTAGTGCGTGTTGCCTTTTTATTTATGTTTGCGCATTGTCAATATATATTTCAGATTTTTTTCTGTTAGTTTGGAAGAGGATTACGATCATACGTGAATCCGATTATGTTTTAATGTTTTGTAAAGGTATAGAAATTTATTTTTCATTTAACTCTGCATCGACTCCGTGTCTCAAATATTGTCGATTTAAGCTGTTCAATGTTCAAAATATTATATTAGGTTGGTTCAAAAATAATGACGTAATAATGTCGTTTTATGACGTTAAAAATACGTCAAAAAACGACATTATTACGTCATTGTTTTTGCACCAACCTAATACAAAAGACAATGAGATAAATAAACAGGGATAATTTGGAAAATCTTTTTCCATGGGACACTTCCTTTGAAGATGTGGGCGATCGTGGCTCTACACAACCTCCAATCACTTGTAGCTATTTTCAATGTTTGCCTCTTGGCCAAGCCTCCCCAAATTTCCGAACTCCATTCATACGAACTCGTTGCTTTCCTCTGCCCATTTTTGTTTTCTATGTGTCCTTTGAATATTGACTACTCCAAGCCAGCCATCCGCTCTGTAAGCACGTAATGCCAGCTGTCTTTTTTTGATTCTGAATATAAGATACTCGTTACTCATATCTTCATTCCAAGGGTTTCTCAGTATATTTATGTCACCACCAGATTCCTGTTCGTCAGCAAGGAAATTGTTCAGTGTTTATTACCATATAGGAGGATTATAGCAGTTCCTTTCTTTTTCAATTTTCTTAAGACTTCTTCCTTGCTTACGGGCTCACTTCATGTCATTGTCAGCAACCTTCTGTAGAACCACATTTCATTTGATCCCAGATTTATTTTTTGAGGAAATTGTTCAGCATTTATTGTCATACAAGAGGAGTGATATTGCATAAGAGTTCAGTCGTTTTTCTTTTTTTCTAAATAAATGTTAATTCCGGTTTTAATATTTTGCTTAGAATTTGGAAGGCACATTCGCTAGCCCTACGCGTGTTCAGATTTCAGTATCACATTATCTCTTCTTTGCTAAAACACATCCCAGGTATTCAAAATTCTGTACCTCTACGATGTTACATCACGAATTCTTAGATCACGTCTCGAGTTCTCTTTATGACAATCAACATTCATTTAATGTTGACAATCAGTCCTTTCTTCTCACTTTCCTTTGATACCTTCTCTGGTGGAGCCTGTAGTGTTCTCCTTCAGTGTATGTCATTAACACTGTGTATCTCATATTACTAAAATTACATCCGCCAATAAGGAATTAATGTAGCGAATAATGAAGCCAAAATTCGAATGACAAATTGTAGAAACTAAAATCAAGCAAGTACAGAAATTTAAATACATGGGAAGTGTTCTAAAAGAGGACGGAAAGGGAGGCAATGACATTTGAAGACGAATTGGGATAGTGAAAGGTGCCTTTCAAATACTAAGCAGAGTATTAAGAGACGCAAAATTTGTGTCTTTTCAAGTGATGGTGTTAAATGTAGAATAAAGATTTTTAAAAGGTTCGAATCGATGTAAACTCTCTCGATAGGGGAAACGCTGTTACATAAGCTGCAATGACAACTCAAAATACAAGAATATAAGAATAAAAATAACAAACTTAACAAAAAAACTTGGTTATAATTATCAATGCATTAAGTAACATCAAGATATCATCAACATATCTTAGGTAGATGGATGTATTTTTTTTTAAATCTTTAAATATCTTATATTCGAGGTTCGACATGTAGACATTACTAAATGTTGGATTCAGTACTGAACCCATATTAATTTCGTAAATATCTCAATTGTAAATATATTGAATACGCAAATACTATGAAGGGAATTTTACTATAAAATTGAAACTAAAAATTACCAATTTTAAATTTTAAATGTAATCTGTATGTAAACAATTAATCCTCCATTCAACACCATCATTTAATAAGACAGCAGAAGTGTTGAAACAAAATGGGTATTTTTGTAGTGATTTTATGATATATTTAGGTTATAATTTTCGAATAAATTATATTTGCTCGACTCTGTATTGAGTACTCTTTAAAGACTAGTATTTTTTTGGTTATTGGAATTTATACCGTATACTCCAATCCTATACTTGTATATATATATATATATATATATATATATATATATATATATATATATGCACATATTATTTTATTAGAAAAATGTATAGTTTAAAATAATAATTAAAATATAAATACAATATAAAAACACACAAGCAGATATCATTAATGCAAGTTTTATTGAAGAAGACTGATAAAGGATTGCGATTTTCGCACTTTATTAAATTTTCTTGCATTTGTACCAGTTTTTACATACTGAAAAAATTATGTCTAATATGTTAACCATTACTAAATATTTTTTTGTTTAATTGAATATGTAGATATATATATATATATATATATATATATATATATATATATATATATATATGTATGCATGTGTATATATATATATATATATATATATATATATATATATATATATATATTAGGTTGGTGCAAAAATAATGACGTAATAATGTTGTTTTTTGACTTATTTTTAACGTCAAAAAACGACATTATTAGGTCAATATTTTTGCACCAACCTAATATATATATGCATTTATATATATATGATCTGATCAGCTTCAACTCAAACCACCCTTCAAAAATTAAATCTGGAATTATTAAAGGTTTCTATCTAAGAGCATTAAGAATCTGTAGTTCTCAATATTTATTTAAAGAAGAAACATACATAGAAAACATATTCAAAAACCTACAATACCCATATAATTTCATCCACAACGCAAGAAGAAAGGCATACAAAATATACAACGGCAACAAGACTAATAACATAATCCGCAATAGTAAATCACATGAAAACAGATACATAATACTACCGACCAATTCTGTCGCGTCCACTATCCAAAATAACCTATCCCATCTAAATAATCTTGAAATAGTCACAAACACTTCCAAACCCATTATGGATATACTAAGATCTTCAAACAATAATAGCACTAATATTTTTGAAGCAGGCACTTATAGAATAAATTGCCCAAACTGTTCCTCTCAATATATTGGAGAAACAAGTAGAAGTGTGAAAATACGCATTTATGAGCACAAAAGAGACCTCACAAAAAACAACTTAGCTAATGCACTAGTCATACATAGAAATAAATTCAACCATAATTATGATTTTAAAAATGCTACACTCATAAAAAAGAAAATAACACACTCAGAAGGAAACTTCTGGAAAGTGCCGCCATAGTAAATTACCCAAATATTAATGTACGCCCAGGTTTTTTCCCTATTTCACCTTTCTTAACAAAATGAATGCTCTTACAAACAAATATACACAACAGATTCATAAAATCAAAAGAAAATGGTTGAATACATCAACACAGATATAATGACAATATTCTCCACACGTGACAATTACTGACGTTATTTTTCAGTTAAAAATATGAAAATAGCGTTTCTCTACATTCCAGTTGCTAGGTACATTCTGTTTTTGTTTTTATTAGTTACTTTGTTCATTTAATTTCATTTTCGTATTTTGCTTTGATAAAGTCCACATTGGACGAAACGCGTCAGCAATTACCAGTTTTCCTATTGTCATTTTTATTCATAAATATTGTCTCTCTACTGATTAAATCGGATAAATTTTCATATATATATATATATATATATATATATATATATATATATATATATATTCAAGCATGTATTGTCAAACAATACATACAGAAAACGAATGTCTATTATGTTTGATCGTGAGCAAAACTTCTTATAGTTTCTTTAGTTTCGGCAGAAAATAAAACATTCCATCTAAACACATGGATCTGTTGATAATATTTCTTTCTTTCACGTCGTCATGTACAACATAAGGGAACCGCATTAGGAATTTACTACCTGCGTCCGATATTACCCGGACGTTATCATCGAATAGCTAACTTCTATGTAAAAATAACAGGATATCATCATTGATGGTAAACATCTCTGTTGTAATGTCCATATGAACCACCTCGAAGATTCTTCATGTCAGACGAAAGCTACGATCGAAAAACAAAATAATAAAAAAATATCCAGATGTTGGACAATTTTATCATAATTTTCTTCCGAACTTAAAGCAATTCTACGAAGCCTAGAACGGCTCATGATCAAACATAATATTTCTTTGTTTGCTATATTTAAAAATATGTGTTGAAATAATGATCTCAAGCCCCAATTCTCTATATCTCACGCGTAATATATATATATATATATATATATATATATATATATATATAAAGTTTCATATATATATAAATGCATATATATATTAGGGAGGTGCAAAAAATGACGTAATAATGTCGTTTTTGACGTTAAAAATAAGTCAAAAAACGACATTATTACGTGATTATTTTTGCACCAACTTAATATATATATATATATATATATATATATACATGCATATATATATATATATATATATATATATATATATATATATATATATATATATATATAACGTTTTCTTGACGGTGTTGAAAAGTTTGAAAATGCTGTTGTAAATATTTAAATGAAAAATTGTTTTGTGCGAAAAAATGTTCTAATAGATCACTTTAATATAATAAATAAATTCATATCGATATGTCTCTCCATTTCTCTCACTTTCTCCTCTCTCTCTCTTATATATATATATATATATATATATATATATATATATATATATATATATATATATATATATATATATGGGTGGGTGGGGTCTGGTGTGTTGAAGATAGATGGATTTACAAGATGCAATATTCATGCAAAATATATAACACTATTAATCTATGAAAAATATTTTATAATGGTTTAAACCATCTGAAAACATTCAGAAAATTCTTCATATTATTCAAAGTTTTAAAATTTATTTCGGAAACCAGAAAATTGTAAAATTAAAAAAAATAAATAATCAGTCTGTTTCGTTGCTAAAATCACTCCTTAAAATACTTTCCATTCTAATCTCTCTTTTCGCATCTCTCTCTCTCTCTCTCTCTCTATATATATATATATATATATATATATATATATATATCTATATATCTATATATATATATATATATATATATATATATATATATATATATCTATATATATATATATATATATCTATATATATATATATATCTATCTATCTATATATATATATATATATATATATACCAATCATTTCTGAAGATATATTCATTGAGAAATTTAATTTCAGCAAATGTAATTTAATTACGAGTAAACTTTAGGAGTTTACATTGCAAATTGTTTTGCTGTTTGAAACCATTTATATTTCATATTCACAGCTGCAAATTAAGGCAGACTTTCTTTTCTTCTGAGGTGAGTTTTAAATGCGTCATTATTTTACTAATTCGTCAAGTTTTGCCGATAACCTATTTATTCTTATTGAAATAATTGCGGGAACTGGTTGATACACAGATCATGACCTGCTAAGTTTCTGCTCAAATACTGGTCCTTATTAGTGACGAACCTCGCAAGAATGACTCTCACCACACTCCCGCTCAATTTTCTGTGATAAGTACAATCATTGCATTTTTGCGTGCATCCTTTTTGTGATAGCCAGCAATTTTTTGTTTGTTTGGGTTTATGGCATATCAACCACTGTGGGTTATTTAATGCCAAATCCAGTTTATATGAATTTTAAATGCCTATTTTGTATGGAATAAAATATGTATAGCAGGCAACATTATTGTTTAAAAAAAAAACGTATAGCTGGCAACATTATTCCTTTACAAAAAAACGTATAGCTAGCAACATTTCTTTTACAAAAAAAAAACCGTATAGCTGGCAACATTACTTCCTTTACAAAAAAACGTACAGTTGGCAACATTACTTCTTTTACAAAAAAAAAACTTAGAGCTGGCAACATTATTGTTTCAAAAACTTAGAGCTGGCAACATTATTTTTCTGAAAACATTATCTGAAACCTTGCTGTTGGATGCAGTTTATCGCCATACCCAGGACGCGGATGTAGTTTACCGTCATACCCAGGACGCGGATGTAGTTTACCGTCATACCCAGGACGTGATAGCCAGCAAGCGGAAACAGACTTTTTAGTCGTCATTTTTAGTTAAATATTAAGGGAATCTTAACATCGGATTAAGGATCTGTCTATATCTCTGAGATGAGGTATTATGATTAACGGCATTTTTTAAACAATTCGAACCGCTATCCTCATCTTCATTGCCATATTCACAATGTTTTGGCCGTTGTACGTCCCGGCCTGCTTCCGTTGCTTGAAATTTCGAACCTAACTCTGTATTTCGTCCACTACACATGGCCCAGTGGATACAGACGTTAGTTAGATCCAGTGACTAGATCCAAAGAGTTGTGAGTCAATAACAGTCGACGGCAGTGGTGAACCAAAAACTTGGAGAGTTGAGTTAAAGGGAATTAGCTGATATATCAGGAAGAGGCATGACACGTGGAACTAGAACAATCTTCCCTGGTGGACGAAATAAAAGGTTCGGTTCGAAATTCCAGTCATCTGAAGATAGCCGGAGTGTACAACGGCCTAAATGTTGTGAATATAGCAATGAAGATGCGGATAATAGTCTGGATAATGTAAATAATTCAAGTAATCATAATGCCTCACCTCAGAGATATTGAGAGATATTTTATTATTTATTGTTTGGTTTACGAGTTTCTCATGTCTTTATATACGTGTGTGTATTTCCTTTAAGAATAGTTTGATTTTATTTAATGTTATCTTCATGAAAATATTGGTGAACAAAGAATTTTTAAATATTTGATCGTTAAATTTTAAACTTGATGATAGGACTGTTTATTTTAATATTTTTCCCCAAGTTAACGACTAACGAGACACTTAAGATAGGAGTTTACACGGTAAAACAGGAGGTATATTTTATGAGTATATGTAAGATGTATTCCATTCTTCGATTTCAAGAGTTTAGATTGGAATGATAGAAGAAATATCATCTCGGAAATCCCTTCCCTAATGTAATAGTTTTCGGAGAAAATACTAGTATCCTCCTGGGTAGTGACATATCAAGGGAATTTGGATGAGTCGTCTTAGTGAATGTGACCTGGTGGGTATGCACTGCTGTAACGACGTATTGCAGCTCGTCATAACAACCTCACATGAAAATATATGTAGACATTTGAAAGGCAAGCGACCTTTATTCTTCATTATTAATAGTCAGCACGTGATCACATACACATCACTGAAAATTATGTTGTAGGTGCAAGAACAGAACAAACATGTTTTGTTTTTTTTTAATCGAAGGAAGAATTTGAAGATATCAGCATCTATAAATAAACTAACTAGTGTTGAAATCCTAACAGAATTTAGTATTGGGTAAATTATCGCACCGTCCTGATAGTGTGTCGCCTTGAGTTGGTAGGACGGCTTGCGTGCTTCAACGATCCCCAGAGCTATGTAGGTTTGGATCTTAGAAGGTCTGTAGTATAAGAGCCAGACGAATGTCACACTCTGGTCCTCCTGGTTGTGGGTTGTGGGGCTAACAACTTACTCATTTAAAAACTAACTTGTTATAGAAATCTCAACGATATCAAGCAACGACATGGCCACGAAAGAATTCTCCAAAGCGGAGCCTTTGTTGCGTGCTGGTGAAAATCAACGGAAAGGCAGCTGGCACTAAATTATCCGAGCTGAAGTGGATCGCTTGGATTCCTGACCGTCGGAGAGGCGTTGTTGCGGCCCTATGTTCCCCATCGAATCCGGAGGCATCAGACTAAAGATTGACGCTGAGGTAAAAGCAGCCGGTGCAACATGGGCTAAGCTGAATAGGATCGCCGGGAACATCGTCCGTTGGAGAGAGGTTGGTGCGGCCCTATGTTCGCCATGGAATCCAGAGGCATCAGACAAAGGATTGACGCTGAGATGAAAACAGCCGGTACAACATGTGCTAATCTGAATAGGATCGGCTGGAACCGCGTCCGTTGGAGAGATGGTGTTGCGGCCCTATGTTCCCCATGGAATCCAGAGGCATAATGAAAAAAAATGAAAACTATCGCTACAATTTTCCGATGAGATTTACAAACTCTAAGAATCGTTCAATTTCGCAGACCAATCGATAAAATTTAACTAATCTGATTTGTTCAGCAAAATATTTTGGTAATAACTTTACTTAAAGCTTATTTCTTTAATTTAATTTCATAGAATGTCATGGTAAACAACATTTTTTCCAAAATTTTCTTTTTTAACAGCGAAGAATAATTGTTAGGATTTCTTACTCTTGAGCATGCTGCATGTTTAAATATATCTTCCTTGAGTCAAATTCCATCTTTTTAACCGTTTGGCCTTGTGGTTTGTTTGCAGTTCTCGCAAACGAAGTGAAAACTGAAAACTTACCGTACTAATTCATATTTCTTAAGTGCCATGTTCCTTCAGAGATTAGTTGAACACGGTTCTTCACAGCTTCCCTTTGTTTCTTTTTGGATACTCTTTTATTTTGAATTCGGAGTATTTCAACAAAACAGGTTGATATCTAATGCAAGAGGACCCAGTCTACCATCATATTTAACACTTTTTACGTATAAAATATATATATTAATCTCAAAGCTTTAGAACGAACGTAAATACAATTGACGAGATAGAAATTTGATCTTGGTTTCCTGATTCTTTTTTCGTACTAATAACAATGAAGCTAAACTCTCATAGTTATTATTTTGAACATATGTTTTCATAGACTGGATATTATAGCAACTATGTATTATCATGGCTTCTGGTGAAATATCTTCGAATCATTTCCCGATGAATTATCCATTTATTTAAAATTCACTGTTCTACGTCTCATAAAGTGGCTGTCACTCCAGTCTAGACGGCCTACATTTCCCTTAATATTAGGGCAGTCTCGTAGTTGGGAGAGAAGAGTATGCTTCATATATTTGCAAAAATGCCATTTGTGTTCTAACGGTGGAGCCCCATTATAGGCATTACCCATTGTATGGGCACGTAGCTGACGGGTTAGAAAGTTCGATTTCTTACAATATGACTGATGGTCGATTTGTCAGACCGGTGACTTCTTGATATTATCGGTCTCGATGTGGCGATCGCAGAGTGCTGCAACTTTGCCTGAAAAAATTTGTGAGTGAAATGGGGTAAACAGAATACTGGGGTGGGCGGCGTCGATATCTGTGCTAGCACGATGTTACAATTCATCGTGACCGAGGGTTTGACCGTGCTGGCCTTGTTAAACAACACGCTTCTGTCACAGAAAATGTAACTAAAGTCTTCGGAGCATAGTTGCAGAATAAACAATATAGACAGCTGGGCTCTGTGGATGTTTAGCAAACACAAACTGCGCCCGAGCAAGCGTCTTGGATTATCTAGTCGCCCTGGTACATGGGCATCGTCGAATACGAGTGCCCAACCATTGACGTTATATTCATAATATAATAGCACCGTATTTCACAGACGTAACGGAAATGCAGAAAAGAAAAGGGAATAAAAAAACTATTTGTTCTCAGAGAGTGTTTTGTACTAGTAATGCATACCCAAACCTATGTATACATATTTACCGTATCCGCAGATAAAACAGTAAATAGTAAACAGAGTAAAATGAGTATATTAAATATAATAAGAAGATGCATCCGTGTTTCTGGAGAATCTATGTTTAGGAGTCCAGATTCAAAAAGACTGGATACATTTACTATGTCGCAAGCGAGGACATAAACCACGAACAGGACACTGGGATTTTTTTTCCCCAAAAATTAAGTACTGTTAACCGGGTAGAGTTTCTGTATATATCTGGGGAACATATATTCCAAAAGGGAAAGGGTGTCATGTACATGTGAGCTACTAGGGACATACCCCCAAACGACCAAAAATGGATTCGTTTCATTACTGTAAACTGAATGAATGACTGGCTACTTTCGTCACTCTACAAAGTGATGCTAATAAATAGGCGTTACGTGACCCACGTGACTCTGTCTCCACCACAGGGAAATGATTGTTTTTATTTTTTTGTTTTTTTTTTGTTTTCTAACAATGCAAAAGTAAACGCAACATACCTAAAAGAAATTTGAACACGACTCAAAGATTTTAGCTTAGACATCGATAATGATTACTACATATGAACTTCATTACATTATATTTAAAAAAAAAAAAAAAGATTTAAAATTTTCCATAAAATACGTTCCTTATATAATCTAGGGATTTCCATGACATCGTGGAAAACATAGTGGAATGCTTTCTTGCGGATGATCCATAGTCTGGATTCGGAGTAGTTTTTCTAAACTGTCAACCAAATCTAGTAAAATAAATTTACTATAGTTACTGGGCAACAACAGTATGGATAAATGAATTTCCAAAAGTTAATTATTGCGAAATTGAAAGCGACTGACTAGGGCAGAATTTGAACTAGGCGCACCGAATAAACACTCCGCATCAATAACAATTATGCTAACTTCAAACCGATTTTTACTGATATAAAAAGTATAATGATTACTCTATTCTAACTTCGGAGTTGACCGTTTGTATGTCAAAGAATAAACATATCCTCCAGCATTGCAGACAGAAAATAACATCTTTAAAATAATCACTATATTTATATGTCCATTAAGCAATTTAATCAAATTTCACAAGATATGCGGTCGAAATATTAAATTAAAGAAGCCATAACATTAAAATAAGATATATTCTTATAACTAATAAATGCTAAATTAACAAGGGGACATCATAAACGTATTTTCTGATTATTTCAATCTTTAAACAGACTATAGTGCGAAATGAAAGACGCGAGATACTTCGAGAAAGCAATCTCGGTATAGTGGACAATAAATGGAACAATGATAGCCACTGCTCAGTAGTCGAGGAAGCTACAATTGAATGTTAATTAACATCAATCTCCCTTTTTAAATTCAGTAAATGTGTCTAATTACACACACACACATATATATATATATATATATATATATATATATATATATATATATATATATATATATATATGTATATATATCTATATAGTAAGACTGTAAGCAGAGTTACAATGAGAGACAGAGTTACAATGAGAGACAGAGACGGAGATACAGAGAGAGAGGAGGCATAGTAAGCAAAACTGGATGGTGCTTTTCATACGATTAGACTCATCAATGTCATCATCAATGAACCTACTAATATACTAGGCTATATATATATATATATATATATATATATATATACATACATAAATATATATACATACATATATATATATATATATATATATATATATATATATATATATATATATATATATATATATATAGATATATATATATATATATATTAAAGAAAAGCAGACAACATTAAGGCTCCTTTGTACTAGTTTATTTCACCAGAGACCTTTTAAATTACCGTGGATCATCAGACATCACATCCAAAATGGGAAACAAAAAACGAAATGAAAATTTACACTTTTGACGGGTAGTATTAAGTATATGTAATTTAACAGAGAAAGTATCGAGGAATGGTTTGAGAGACATGGTCGAGTTTAAAGAGGGTTTATTTTAATATTTCTTTCCATCATACTTAGTATTGAGGAAGGAGGGACCAAGCATTGATCTATTTAATCGGTCAAGTTAATGTAAATGATACGTTGATATGTTTCATCTTTTGGAAGTAATGTTTGATGATCCAGGGTAATTTAAAAGGTCTCTGGTGAAATAAACTATTACAATGGAGTCTTAAAGTGTTCTGTTTTTCTTTAAATTTTTAGCTCTGAATTTACATTGAGCTCTCAGGATGTCATCCTACTTGGGACTACCCATACGGATTACCAACTTAACAATATATATATATATATATATATATATATATATATATATATATATATGCGTCAGGATAAGTGTTTAATTCCTGTCGGAGGCAGCATATTTTCAGATAAATTTCGCGTATATTTAGGCCGGTAAATGCAATTATTAAGTTGGTGCAAAAATAATGACGTAATAATGTCGTTTTTGGACGTTAAAAAATACGCCAAAAAACGACATTATTACGTCATTATTTTTGCACCAACCTAATTATACTGTCTAATTAAAAACAAAATATTACTCAAATAAGTTGTATCCATAAAAATAAAAAAAAATAAACAAAAAAAAAACAAATGTATAAACAGAAAATATTTTAAAATATTTCCTGGATTTAAAAAAATTACATATAAAATGTCATTGTTTACTTAAGTTACTGTCGGAGCAGAAATGAATTATCGAAAATTGGGGTCGAATGCGTATGTTTATAAAGATTAATTTGACCTTCGCTTAACCGGAAGTCCTCTGTGGGTGAACAAGTTAACGGCATGTTCCTTCTGTAATTATATCACAAATCCCACTTCTTTTATTTCTGCATTTTGTGACTCCCTGTATTGTCTGTTGCTTAAATTTGGATGAGTTTAATATATGTTTTAGGTTTTCGATTGGCGTTTGCTTTTAATTATTTTGGTTGTTTTTATTATATTTATTAGTTTATCATTCTTGTTAAGTAGGTCTAGATTTTTTGTAGTTTCTGTAAATAGTTCTGTGTTTTTGTATGTAGCTATATATGCTAGAATTTGTTCGACATTACGTTACTTTTCGATTTCATAGTTGGTCTTGATATTGGTTCTCATGATATCTCCAAAATACTGGAACCAGGAAAAATGATTTAACAACCTGAGCGAGAGAGTAATGAGGACGAATGGACACAAAAAAGAAGAAGATTGAATTAGTGACAGGGGAAAAAGCTAAGAAATATGTTGAATTTTTATTCAGCAGGAGAAATAGAAGATTAACTAGATGAAGATTGTAACAAAGTGCCATAACATATACAATTCTCGCTTCTGTCCTTTGAAATTAAAAGCATGTGTCTTCCTCTTATTCAACTGGGTCAAACAATTCTGACAATATTATAAATGTGGCCATGGCCAGTGTATGTTATAGAGTTGAGCTTATATTCACTGCAGCCATAAACAATCCAGTCTTTATAGGTAAGGAGTTTATTAAGTGAGGCAAAAACAATCTGAGATCAATGATAAAACAAATTAGAGTGAACTGGAAATAATTAATAAAAATAATTGATGAATAATCTATATTAAAAATTATGCAAAAAGGAAATGAACTTTATCAGGCTTGAAGGGTGCATTCATATAGCAAGTGTAATGATTGAACGACAATTCAGAAATCAAATACATGGATACCCAGCACAAATGAAAAAGGGGTATTACGCTGTTCTGAATGAATCTGAAAGTGAATATCTATTTAGCTTATACCCTGAAAGACAGCGAAATGTGACGGTCATGCAGGACAGAACAATGACTATTTATAATTTGCTGAAGGAACGAAAATTTGACACGATTCTCTGGACATTCCGAGATGATTTACTATGGTAACCTAGGGGAGGTTACGGAATAAAATAATCACTCAAAGGTTGGTATGAAAGATAATAGTTAGGGCAGGAACGACACATATAAGCTTCGTCAGCGGCGCGTATAAGTAGTCAACTGTTAATAGTCAAGTGAATTCCAAAATGAATCTCCCACTGCAGGATATCTACCCACCGTCCCACGCGGTCAGATGTGGCACAAGGTTGAATTTAATGTGGGGTATCCGAGCTCTTATCCTCAGTCAAAATTCCCCGTATACACCATATAATGTAGGGTCGGGTTTCCCGAGATGAGATTTTGCCTCGTCTGGGAATCCTCTCTCCCTGGAGGCAGAGAGTTTGACTAGCACAGCTGGAGACGAATATCCAACTGCAGAATATCTACCAACTGTCCTAAGCTGTCCGATGGGGCACAATGCCGAATTTAATATGGGTTATTCGAACCCGTAGGCTCGGCTAAATCTTCCCCGTGGACCCCGTATAAAACGGGTTTGGGTTTTTACCAGAGCCCAGATTCTGTCCTTCGATATAGTCTCTTCTGAGGATCCTCTCTGCCCGGAGGCAGAGATTTTGTCCAACACAACTGGAGACGAATCTCCAACTGCATAGCAACATACAGTATTTACTACTGTATTTATGTGAATGGCGACATACCCATTATCGTCCCTAGGTACACTACAAGATTTACAAAAGTGAAGTGGTATTAAATCAGGATTAATAAAGAACCTTGAAATATATTTGATAAAATTATACATGGTTGGTTTTTCTATTTTCTGCCAAGGAATTCTCTCCGAGACCATCTATTCTTAATATGGAATATTCTATCTTTTGAAATATTAAATTATGAGAACCAGTTTGCAAGTTACACTCTTCAGTTAAAGACGTTCAGATCAATATAACTTTTGAATCGATTTGAATTGGTCCTGCATTGATTACATTATCAAAAGTGATCGAATGTTTAACTACAGATCAGTATAGAGGGCATAGGATCGTAACTGCTATTTAAAATGGAGTTTTACCGACTAAATCAGTTTGCCTTGACATAGTTCCTGTTAACTAAAGTCGATGTCTTACAAGAACAAATACAATTCATAGATCCAACGTTTCAAAACCTTCTTTACAAAGAAAATACTTTGGAAACGTTATAATAATTTGTTTATCATAGGAGTTTACTACCAATGCCCGGCTATCTTCCTCTCCTTAGAAAGGACACTAAAATCCAAATGCATGACCTGGAGTTTATGTCTGCGATCCTCTTCCGCTGTCTAGAAAACTCTCTCTCCAGACCATTCGTATATGAGTTTTCGTCTATTTCTCCTAGATTGCGTAAGATATCTCTTCTTTTGCTATCGTTCCCTTTACTCTCGAGACTGTGGCATAATTGATAGCATTTCCGATAATATAAACAATGCCATCTCTCTACATGCTTTTGCACGCATATTCATGTTCGGTGATTTTAACGCCCCTCCCATACCATGTGGCTTAAGGACTCTGTGACTGACCTCACTGTCATCCAAACTCTTAAATTTTCAATCACTCAATCCCTCATACAAGTAGTTGACTTTTCTACACATTCCCCAGTAACCCTGACGGTAAGGCTGCCCTTCTCGGTTTTTTTTATACCTCCATCACTGACTTTTGTCGCGCTAAGCAGATCTGCCGCCTTGGCAACTCGGATCACCCTGTAGTGTCTATTAATCTCTGCTTTCACGCCCCTCCAGCTAAGTCCCTCCTACTAAGAGAATATATTTTTGTTATCAACGCGCAGACTGGGACACGAAATTTGACATTTAAATAAGTCTGTTAACATAAAATATATGTCCGCTACGTAGAGGACATTTTTGTTATAGCGAATAACACCAAAGATATAGATACTGTTATGGTCACATTTGAAAAAAAAGGGCTGTCCTGAACTTTACATACAAACGTAGTAAAAAAAAAATAAACTCCCATCCTTAGATCCTAACCACACTACGAGCTATCAAAATTGTTGAGCGACATCAGGAATTCCTCCAAATTTTAAAAACTACTAAACAAATCCAAGATATCATAGCGTAACTTAACTCCGAAAATTTATTTACAAACGTCACGCTTTCGATCAAACCATTGACATTATCCTCAATTCTGTGTATATTAATATTATATACTATCCTTCCGTCATCCAATCAAAACATTTATACTCAAAACATTACTACACGAATGCACAACCAAAGTCCCATTATCTGACCCTAGTGGCAACATTTACACCCAGTCTAATGGTGTTAGTATGGGAAATTCGCTCGGACTATTCTTTCCCAATTATTACTTGTCCCATATAGAAAATATATTTAAACAAGTTTTCTAACCTAAAATATGTCCGCCACGTAGACGATATTTTTAGCGAATAACCCAAAAGAAATAATACTCTCAACATTATATTTGAACAGCACATTGATTTCAACTTTAGCTACGAACTTAATCAAAAAATAAATTCTCACTCTTAGAAGTTCCTGTAGAATACAATAACAACAAAATTACCACCTCATTATATAAAAAAAAAACACTAGCAGAAACTCTTTCCACCTTAACTTAAAGAGCCAATTCCCACTGAGATACAAAATAGCAATGATAAAAAAACCTTCCTAAAATGAGCACACTAGAATTCATCTTAGCGACTATTTTTCTTTAAAGAACTCAACAATGCTAAACAGAAATTAGTTTACCAAGTCGCTTTCTTAACCAACTTATAAATCAACAAATTAGACAATTTCTTCACAAAGTAATTAATGATAGTGAACACACTGTCAAATATAATATTAATATATTCTACAAAAGACAATTAGACCACAACTACAGACAATATGAACCTTCAGTTAGATATATCATAAACAAATACACAACCCCAATTGAGCGAACAAAAAAAATTAAATTAAATATCTACTACAAAAAACAACAACATTAAAACAGCTAAACTTATCTTCAAAAAGAAAAACACATTAGCAAAATAAAAATTACAATGAACAAACATTATATAAGGTTTCAAATGCCACCTAATTACATCGGTCACACGACTACATGATTCTAAAGAGGGTTTACGTTAAACTTATCCGACCACAGCTCAATTGGAACCGATTTAAACACAGGCACACAATTCCCAGGCTTCATCCGAAACATACTAGAAAAAAAATACAAATATAATAATCTCATCCACATGTAAAGATGTTTACAAATAATCGAAACCTTAACAAAAAAGAAAAAAAAAATTATAATAACTGCGAACATAGTCATAATGTGCAAACTTTGCTCAGAAAATAAAACATCTCTAAAATTCTAAAAGCAAAGAAGCAAACAATACACCCAGTCAAAAAGCAAAAATGAAATCATCCTTGATAATGGCTAAAAGAAAGTATAGCCGAAAGCCCTCGGAATTTCAGAACATTAAGTTAAGACAGTTTCTATATCCTGTGTTTCCAGAAAAGAAACACTTCAAACACAAGAAAATTTAAATAAAAAGATTAGTTGCAGTACATTTCCTGTGTTCTTTAATGATATATATATATATATATATATATATATATATATATATATATATATATATATATATATATATATATATAATGGCGTACAGTGTGTCCCAAAAAATTGGCGTCATTTGTAACGTGAATATCTAAATAATCACATATACGAGGCAATTGAAATTGAATGGACTTAATGATGATAAAAAAATCTTATTTAACAGAATTCGAACAAGATATTCAAAAGGATGCAGATTTTGTAAGCGATTTTACAGAGCTTGACAAATGTTCTATATGCGCATCAGCTGTGACACGACAACTCCTATCAAACACCCCGTCGCATGTCTTCTGTAATATTCTCCAGCGTGTCAGTCATTCTATGCTTAAAAACCTCTAGGCTTGTAGGAAGAAATGGGTAAAACATTTCCTTTGAAATAGCCCCATGAAAAAAAAATCCCAGGGTTTTAAGTCAGCTGAATCCGGTGGCCATTACAAGAACACGTTGTCATTATCACTGGCAGGCCGATCCATCTTCCTGGTAGAAGAAATTGAAATAAGTATCCACAGTCAATTTCAGATCATTTGAGCGGAATTTGGCTATGTACTTAAATTACAAAATGATGTCATCTTTGGAAGACACCCTGTATATATTCCTCCTGTAAAAATATAGCATATACTTTCAATTATTCATAAGAAATATAATGTTTTACGAGGTTTTCAAATATAAATTGGCATAATCCAATATTCACCGACACCCTCTAATAATATAATGAAAAGTTCGTATTTGAATTTCTTATAACTTAATATGAAAAATGGACATAAAAATTCATAAAATATGTTATAGTGGAACACACCTATTCTATTGTTAATAGACTACCCCACCTATAATAAGTAGGAATATTAGCAGTCGCTCAGTGGGCCGGTCAGTCAGTCGATACCGGACGACCGTTAGTCGGATACTAAAGTATCAGCGACCCCAACTAGTTTCTCTGCGTCATTACCTATTATATCAAGTTCCTAAGGTTTTGTACATCGAACCTATTTTAGGACCGACTTAGTACAGATACAAGCTTCCACTGTGAAACCACTCCATAACAATATTATAAGAATACACTTTTTCAAATTGTATGATTCATCCTGCTCAGTAGTCATATGAAGAAGCAATTTGCGAATCAGCTAACATTGATTGATAAACTTATTTTCTTTGTTCGTTATATATATATATATATTGTCATCCACAGACAGACTGTTTCGCTGTAACACAGCTCATCAGTGTGACAAGACGTCCGTTTGCCTCAAGCTAGAGTCGAAACCCGGCTGAATTGGCATCAGTCGGAGATTTTAAGGGAAGAAGGTGAATTTAAGCGTATTTATTTTTATAAAAAAAACACAGTGACTGAGAGGACTCGATTCGATTTACCCAAGTGCTATGCAAATTTAGCTGTAATAGTCACTGTTTACAAACCCGCAATTCCTCCCTAGAGAGCTCAACCGAAATAATTCTTTCAGGAGAACATATATATATATATATATATATATATATATATATATATATATATATATATATATATATATATATATATAATTATTTATTTAAAAATATGTTTCCAACACGCTACATAAGAGTTCTCATGTTTCAAAACAAGAACCGAAAACTTCAATATAATTATTTGAATTAAATTGAATTAAAGTAAGCTCTGTTCCATCTTCAAGCGAAATTTTTTTTTGAATAACTTATTTCTGAAATTTACGTGTTTTGATAGCAGATTCATTATTGAAATCTAAATTTCCATGGTAACGGCTAGAGCGATTGTTTAAATAAAAAGTGGTGTAGGGTGTTAATAATTTGTATCAGTATAGTTACATTCATAGATGTAATGTTAGGGTAAGGTTGGGGTATCTAAATTTAAAACGGAAGATGTTTCGCCTAGTTTACGTGACTATGGAGATTTATTTATTTATTTTTTTTATTTTATTTTATTCTGAAAGGGTTTTTTGTATATAAAAAAAAAACTGCCGTAATATTATTTATTGGCGACTTCATAAAGGTTATCTTAATATTTTATTGTTTTAATAACATATTTTACTAATTTATTTTATTTATTTTAATAAATTATTTTATTGTTTTAATAAATTATTTTATTGTTTTAATAATTTTTAAAATCCATAGTCCTAATAAATAGTTTAAATATCCTATAAAAAAAGATAACCCATGAGAACTCTTATGTAGCGTGTTGTAATCATATTTTTAAATAAATAATTATATTTATG
>OZ010601.1:19320138-19347638 GCA_963932145.1 Acanthosepion lycidas | reverse complement strand
AATGCGTGATAAATAAACATATCTATTTGCTAACTTGCAGATCGGGCACTAATCATTGTGGACTAAATATTAATAACGGAATCGGTCTATTTCCGCATCACTTCACCGTGACATTGAACTACATCGTTACATATTACGATCACGAATTTGTTTGGGCCAATTTCTGTCATCATTCTTGGTGATAGTCTCATAACACTCAATGTACGAATGCTTGTAACTTTTGGAAAACCGGTTTATTACAAAATCTAAATTTCCGAAAGTTTAAAAAAAATAAACGATTCTAAAATATGTTCCTGTTGGCGTCTGCATCGTTCGAAAAGCCGTCGTTAATTTATTTTATTTTTAAAAATCCAATTGATAGATTTTAAAGTAGCATTTAATCAGTACTTCAGTGAAAATATATATTTCACTTAAGGCATCAAATTATAGTAAAAACTGTTAAACCGTTTGAAGTGTTCGAAACAACAATATGATGTTTAGTGATTTGTTTGTTTTTTTTAGCGTTTCATAATTGAATCTGTAAAGAGAAGCACGCAAGGTTTTGAAATTCCAACAATCTATTTTTTGCCTTAATACTATTTAACAATAAACATTTCGTGCTGAATTAAGAGAATTCTCTATATATTTCATACAATCATTACTCAGATTTCAAATTAATCTCGCTTTCTTCTACGCGTTTAGACCACATTTCAGATGAACACATTATTCCGTTACAAAGAATATTCCCTGCAGAAAGCAACATTGCAACCCTATCCTTTCCTCTGAAGTGGCATATTACTAAACGCTTCATTATATTCACGGTAATATGACGTTCCGAGATTCGTCTCCAGCTGTGCTTGTCGAACTTTCTGCCTTCGGCCGGAGAGGGACCCAGATGAGGCTATGTCGAAGGGCAGTGTCTCGTCTGGGGTGGTTGACAGCTACCCGACTCCGCTTTTTACGTGGTCTACGGAGAACTTTTGCTCGAGCCTACGGGCTCGGATACACCATGTTAAATTGAGCCTTGTGTCACATCTGACAGCGTGGCTGTTGGCAACTATCCTTGTTACGTACCATCGCCTAAGGAAGTACAATCATAGAATTGAAACATGAAATCTTTTGTGTAGCGATTTCAAAACATTTTTATTATAATCTTTTATAATAAAAATATAATAATAAAATTTTGTTCTACTTTGTATTGATTACTTTTTTAAAAGGTAAATGCTTCCAACTGTGGATTTTAATGAATTTGTCCTTTTTCTCATTTGTATATATATATATATATATATATATATATATATATATATATATATAGCCATTTTGTTTCAACACCATCACTTGATAAGCCACCAGAAGTGTTGAAACATAAATGCTATTTTTGTAGTGATATTATAACATATTTATGTTATAATTTTCGAATAAATAATTATATTTGCTCTACTCTGTATTGAGCACTCTTTTAAGAATAGTATTTGTTGGTTATTGGAATTTAATCCTTATACACCAATCCTATACTTGGGTGTATATATATATATATATATATATATATATATATATATATATATATATATAGAGAGAGAGAGAGAGAGAGAGAGAAAGATACATAGATAGATAGATAGATAGATAGATAGCTGCATAAACTAAATATTAATTATTCATAAAATTTCAATAAATTTTTCTAATTATTTATTTATATATATAAACATTAACATGTGAACAACCACAAAACATAATATCTACTAGATAAACACACACACGCACCCACCACACACGATAGTATACATTATCATCTGAATCGCACACAGGCAAACTGGAATTATGATTCAGTTACATGCATAAAGGAATAATTGCTCGGTTGTTTTCAGTTACGATTGGAATCCGTTAATTTCTTCGTGCTTCGAAAAGAAGGCCGCGTCTTTCCCTGAATTCGGAATGCTATGAATTATAACAAAGTTCTTGAACAAATTAAATGTACGTGAATCATGATTACCCATTGAAAATCAAACAACACAAAATTTATAACACCAGAATCTCTTTCTCCTTCTCCCACTCACACCATATCTCATTCTCTTGTGAAGCTTTAATAAAAGTGAAACATTGTTGCAAAATCTGGTCTGGAAGTCCTGCTTTATACATAGAGAGACTTGGCAATATCCAAAGACGAATATTATTTGTCCTACTCTGACATCCTGGCTTCTCTCATTGTTGTACCGACTTAAAGCTGCCTTTTTAGTAACTAGTTAGATGGTAATTCTTCTGATGAATTTTCCTGTATATTACTTAAAATTTATGAATTTATCGGGTATGCTAGAATTGCAACAACGTCTCATCAATTTACAATTGAAATGGTTACACATATGCGTAAGTTCTTTGCTAACAGCGTTTTTTCTCGCACATAACGATCGTGGGAATCTCATACGGCTTCTCGCTTCTCTGACAACTTCGATCTTCTTCTGTCTTCTTAATTCGTCTTCTGTTATTATTCTCCATCCGTAATTGCCTGCTTCTCGTATTTTTAACGCCAAGTCTTAGTGTCTTTATCGCCTTGCTTGGAGTGAAACTATTAAAATACATGAATTAGATCTTCCTTCCTTCAATGTCTACGTTATAGATAATAATATAATATATAATTATGTACAAATTTGAAAGTATATTACTACTTCATGAGGATATATTAATTTGAATTGTTTTATTGTCCATGTTAAAGGTCAAATTCAGTCACATGAATGAACGCATTTCGGAGGTTTGCCCAGTAACATGTCTCGCACTCATTGTGGTGACATCCATTTACAGAAGTACACTATATGTAAAGTTACTCACTGTTACTTTCTGTCCATCTTAACTTCAATATGCCCCGTGAATATTAACTTCTCGAAATCACCCTTCCTCATGTTGTAACTGTTGTGGTAGGATCCACCTAATTTGCATAGTGGAGTACCGACCATTTAAATATGGTTAGTACCGGGAAGAGATGGAACGAATCAAGAGATTCAACCAGAGACTCTGCCCGACTGCGACTCAGTCAACACATTCTCCAGGAATATACAAAAGACTATATGTAAATATTGTGTACACTTTCTTGTTTCAATATATTTTGTTCTAAGTACATTTTGTGTTGCATTATTATTCCATGCATTAGTCAAGTTTCAACAGTGACCCATCTAGCTTAAAAGATTAAATGAAGACCAACCATCTTCATGCCAACTTCTGAACTTATTTCCATATTAGTTTTAATTTTTACAGTAAATCTACCATTCATACATGCATTGAGTATTGCTCTCAAATCAAGTTTCCTCTTTCTTCTATGTATTTAGAGTTTCTTGATAAAATACAAAAATGATTTGCAATGTTATTCCTCCTGACCTGGCATCTATCCTCATCTCCGTAGCTTAGCTTTCTTGCGTCTTTTCGATAAATATTTTCATGTTAACTGTTCTGATATGTAATCCTCTTTGGTATCTAATTACATGAATTTAAGCGTACCAATAGTTTGACGGCAAGGTCTCATCATCTTACAGTTGAAATGATTGAATGTAACCGTAATTTCTCTGTTGACAGTTTCTTTTCTCGCACTTCTCTGGTGTGGAAATATCTTCCGGGATTCGAGTCAATTTTGATTTTCAGTCGGAATCTTCTGTTTTCTTTATTCCTGCTATTTTATTATTGTTGTGGATTCCGGGGATGGAATCCTGCACAAATAAATAAACCACGCCAGTAATTGATAAAGAAAAATAAGTGTATTAAACGTAAGAATACAGACTTGAAGTGAAGATTAGTAGTCCAGGAATGCGGGTTAGTAGAAAGTATATGTTCAAGTCTCTGTAAGTAAAACCATAATCACCTCTCTCTCTCTGGACTCTTGTATAACTCTCTGAGAACACCCTGTGTCTGTCTCCGTATCTCTCAATCTATCTCAACGTATCTCAACTTATCTCAACGTATGTCGATATATAACATTCCACCCACGAGGAGTTTCATGTGGGTTTCTCCGATCCCGTAGGATCGACCAAAAATATACTCTTTGAACCCGCCTAGACGGGTTCAGGGCCTGTCTATCTCCCCGGACGAAATCTTGTCCGTCGGCAAAGCTTCGTCCGGGTTCCTCACTGCAAAAGCAGACAGTTCGACAGATGACGAGACTGTATCTCCACGCAACTCAACAGTAGGTATTCTCTCTGTCAGTATAAATATACTTTGGACGAGTCCATCTTATGGAAAAAAGGGGAGAGCCACACAACAATTATTCTCTCTCCTTAATAATTTTTTTTTTCATATTGCATATTAGTGGCTTCATTACCTTGGCTGGTTTGGTTTAGTTTTGTTTAGTTTATTTTGTATTACGGCAAATCAACCTCAATGAATTATTTAATACCGGGATTTTTTTTTATAATACGTTGGTTTGTTTTTTTTTTTTTGTTCGTTTAGCGGCATATCAATTTCTTACGGATGATTTAATGCCGAAATGTAATGTCAATCGACGTCTCCAGATGCCTTGATCTATCCCGCTATCCATCTCTTCATCCTTTCCTCTATTACCCATAGATACCCTGTAACCTCTTGCTTGCTAATGGCTTCCCGCCTTGCTTGGGGTGAAACATTTAAAAAAGAAATTCTTGAGGGTATTAGCAGTTTTTTTAAGAAAATGTTTTACTAGTAATAATGATTTTAATTCAATGCTGGTACTTTTATTTAAATATCTATTTGTATACTTTCGCTATGTTAATTTATAGTCCATCTTCTGACGAATGAAGATATTTAGCCAAAATTCTGTATGTTCTAAAATGGAACAAAAAATATAATTAAATAATTAGAAAATGCATAATATTCTCCTAATAATGGCAATAATATTTTAACGATAAAATCTTTTTTTATCAATTTTGGGTAATTTTACATCATAGCACACCCTTTTTTCAGGGATTTTTTGAGGTCAGTCAGTTATGTTCTATGCGTGATACACGCTTAGACGATCATGTATTTTCAATACGTTATTGATGAAGCAGATTTTTTTTTTCTCGCAGTAAATTTGCCATTTCTTTCTGCAGTAGATCAGTTTCCATCCAAGGCTATAGAACTCGTTACACATAGTTTGGGGGAGAAGAAGATCATGTATACCTTTTTCAAGGGTATTAGCAATTTCTCCCAATTTTGGGGGTTAACTATTTGCCTATAGATTGGACCCTAACAAGTGCTACCGCCCCTATCTTGCTTAGAAGGAAAATGGTTAACAAATTATAAAATAGACATTAAAAGTATATAAACAATTGGATTAAATGACGAGAAAATATTGCATTACCTTTTAATGGATCAAGGCCGATTAACTGACAGAGAGCAATTTTGTGGAGTGAATGACGGGGGGAATTGGTTGCATGTATCGTCTTAACGGTCAGATGCAAATGTCAGGCTTTTATGGTTTTAAGCTCCATGCTTAGCTGATAAAAACACATAATAAATATTAATAAAACGTTCTAAACAAATACTGATTGGATTAATAAAAGTTCGAACTATATGATTTGTATCTAGCGAATGCTCTGATAGAAATATACAAAAAAGAAATTTTGATTAAACAGTTTTGTTTAAATGTTGCTTGGTTAAATAAGTGGATCTATATTGGGGATCCACACAAAAAATAGCAAATTGTGTGTGCACGGTAAGAGAGGAACTTCACTTCGTACTGTTGCTTACAATGGAGTATGGGAATTTCTACAGTAATCTAAGCCATGTTAAATTACTTGAAATAGAAAGACAACCCTAAAAAGAGCAAAAAAAAAAAACGAAATCTACCAATGTAAGTTAGCCTCCCTTTTACCCTACCAGTTATTTTGATTATAAAAGTCAAATAAAAACTGAGAAGGATATATAAAGGAAGGATTATGTATGCAAAGGAAAGTTATCTAAACATTCCTGAGCTTCAGTAACTCTCTATATTTATGAGATGAGGTCTTATATAGATTATTTCACTATTTCAGCGGAGAATTAACAGGAGATAACTGATAACTGACATCCATTAAACATTTCACGTGGAACTAGAACATTCTACCCCAGTGAGCGAAATAAAGGGTTCACTTCGACTATCCAACGACCTGAAGAAGGCCGGAGCGTAAAACGGCCGAAACGTAATAAATATGGCGACAAAGATGAGGACCACAGTCCGAATAATGTAAATAGTATTCCTGAACTTATCTATTAATAAAAAAGAAAATAAACTTTCTTTTCATGGAAGGTTATAGCGTCCCCCAAATTAATATTAAGAATAGATGTGGTTCATGTGTAAAAAAATTCAGGAACGACTCGTTTAAAGTAATTCAATTTTAATTTTAACTGTTTTAACTTTCATTAGATTACATGCAAGAAATTTACTAGTAGATTACATGCGCCTCCCTCGTTAATATATTTTGTTTAAATATTTTCAAACTGAAGAGTATGTCTGTATTTTTAGGGGGGCGGATTTTTAATAGTAGGTTGGTGCAAAAATATTGACGTAATAATGTCGTTTTTTTAAGTTAAAAATACGTCAAAAAACGACATTATTACGTCATTATTTTTGCACCAACCTAATATATCGAAATAAAATACGCCCACATACGGATCGAGGAAAATAGTCAGAAAATGAACGTAAAGCAATGATGCGTCTTCTCAGCGGATTTATGCAGTCTATATAGGGAAGCATTCTGAAGCGAGCTAGCAGTGCAATTAAGAGTTAATTCTATCAGACACAGAACGAACACGACAAGATAATGTAGCAAAGAAAAGTGCGAAGAAAGGACTATCACCTGTAAGAAGGCAGAATATATGGATTTTATCAAAATCGACATTCCAAGATGCAAGCTACCAGAAAAGCCAAAATAAAACAAATACATAAATATAATTCTAGGGGAATTGTTAAAACAGACGACGAGAAATATTGCATAGAAATATAAAAGCGGATTTGAATATAGACCTTATATGTAATTTCTTCTTTTTTTTCTTCTTTTTGCCTTTTTCTAGTTCCTCTTCTTGTTTTTTTTTCTTTTCTTGTTCTTGGTCTTTTTCTCCTTCTACTTGTTGTTGTTGTGGTTCTTCTTCTTCTTGTTCTTGTTGTTCTTGTTCTTGCTTTTCTTCTTTTCATGTCCTTGTTCTTCTTGTCTTCTTCTGCTTCTCCTTGTAATTCAACTTTTTGTTCTTCATATTCTCTTTCATCTCTTGTTTTCTTGTAATTGTTCAACATCTTGTCCTTGATTTGTTCTATTTGTTCTTGTTCTTCTTATTGTTCATCTTCTTCTTCTTCTTGTCTTATTGTTGCTCCGGCTGCTATTTTTTCCTCTTCTTCCTCTTGTCCTTTTTCTTGTCTTTTTCTATTTGTTCTTCCTGTTCTTGTTCTTCTTACTATTCTCCTTCTTCTGGGCTTTCGTATTGATTTTGTTCATCTTGTCTTTCTTCTTGTGTTGTTGTTGCTGTTTTGTTTGTTGTTCATCTTGTTTTTCTTGTCTTCTTCTTCTTGAAATACGTCCTTGTTGCGGAGGCTGCATTGTGTGAGACGTTAAGACAGCATAATTCTACAAAGATGAACAAAAGAAAAAAATGGCCGCGACTTGTGACTAAAGTCCGGAGAAAGAAAAAAAAGAGAATGAAAGAGGTTGCTGCGTTTTTTACACGCTATGGAATGGGATTCGCATTGGTTTCGCGGGAGATTAAGTAATGTCTATTTTCATCCACGAAAACTATCATGACATGCCTATGTTAAATTCCGTTAAATTTCGTTTAATTCCACAACATGAATATTGAATAACTCTTTACGATGTCATATCTGGGCGTTTCATTTCAAGTGACGTCTACAATTTTCTTCTTGTCTTTCTTCTTCTTGTGTTGTTGTTGCTGTTGTTGTTACTCTTCTTCTTCTTCTTCTTCTTCTTCTTCTTCTACTTCTTCTTCTTCTTCCTGTTCATCTTGTTTTTATTGTCATCTGCTTGTTCTTGTTCTTCTTATTCTCGTTCTTCTTGTCCTCGTTGTCTTGTTATTGCAATTGTTTTTCTTCTTCTTTTTCTTGCTCTACTTCTTCTTCTTCGTCTTCTTTTTCTTCTTGTTTCCTGCTGCTTGTTCTTTTTATTCTTCTTCTTCTTGTGCTTGACATTGTTCTTGTTCTTGTTGATCTGTTTGTTGTTGTTACTCTTGTTTTGTTCTTGTCGTTGTTTTTTTTATTCTTGTACATAAATTCTAATTATCATAGAAGAAATTTCCTCACAACAACTACCATGAAGTTATTTAGGGAATATACACACTAAAGTTACGTTACGGTGGGGAGAAACGGAATGGAGGTTAGGTGCCAGGTCAAGACCCAAAACACTGCAGATTCTTCTTTATAATCTTTAATGATCTTTGGAAATTGAAGGTTGCATTTTAGGGTTTGAGCGTATTCACATGTAAAACATGAACCAGAAGCATACAAAAATCAGGGTTTATATGATGGAGTATTCTTTTTTATATAGATTGTAAGGAAACAAGCTTCTCAATGTTTATTGGGCATGTCCGTTTTTATTTTCTGGTTCAGAAGTAAGTTATGGTAAGTGAGAATGAAAGTGTTTATAATGATCCAACTCAAGTCAGCTTTGCTCTAAATTGGAACGACTAATGGAAAACACATCTTACTTCATCGGTGGAGTTTCGGAAAACACGTGCGAATACTATGTATTAGGTTGGTGCAAAAATAATGACGTAATAATCTCGTTTTTTGACGTATATTTTAACGTCTAAAAACGACATTATTACGTCATTATTTTTGCACCAACCTAATAGTTAACATGGTAATATATTTCTTTCTGGTTCAAGTCCGGTAAAGTTATGATAAGCATAACCTTAGAGTTCAAGTCAGCAATGTGCTGAGTTGGAACGACCAAATAAAATTTGTAATTATTTGATTCGCTACTCGAACGAGGAAAGGAGACGGTCCCGGCGGGATGTCTTTTTCTGTGCCTTATTACATAGTGGAGGAAAGGGGAGAATTAGTGTAAGTAGAAATAAATCTATGTTTTTTCTCTAGACATTAAACAGCGCCATCTAATTAGCATTTGGTGAAGCCAGGTTGTGTAAGAACATTCCTGGTTCCTTTATTACTAACATCATGGGAAAATTTATTTCTTTTTCTATTTCTTATTTTTTTAAATTAAATCTTATTATTTGCTTTAGTTTCCTTATTTACTATTTCCACAGATCCGTAAATATATTGGAGTGGCACCTGACCATATTTGGCAGTAAGATTCAAAGTCTCGACGAATGATCGATTAAATAAATAAATAAGTAGATTGGCATCACGGTCCCACCATTTCACTGTCGAAACGACTAAATGCAGCCATCTCTTCTACTCCAAAAGCTTCTTACCTCGCACCTCTCATCAGTGGGTCTCCCTTCCTATCACTTGCTTCCCTGATAGCTATAATCTTTAAATATTCAAATGTGCTATCAATCGACATCTTCTGATTCCGTAACTTATATCCTTGTCCTTCTTTTATCCTTTTCCCAAATATTCCTCTTTACGCTTACTCTCACTCTCTGTAACTCCTTGCCTGCTAGTGGTACCATTGCCTTGTTTGGGGCGAATTCCTTATAAAAATGTAATTGCTGATAGAAAGTGCGCTGACGAACTATTAGTTTGGTGCAAAAATAATGTCGTTTTCTCACATATTAACATATGTGAGAAAACGACATTATTTTTTACACCAACCTAATACATTCTTTATTTCCACAGGTGTCACCTTTAACAACTAGCACCATCCATGACTTTCATATTGTAGCAAACCATCTGCATTCTCTCCATGTCCAACTGGGGAAAAGAAAGTTCCAGTTAAACACCTTCTTCATGCGAATAACTTCTCTGGAACCAATTCCAAACAGCATTTTATCCCACCCCTACAAACTTAACCGGATTTCTGTCTAGTATTTACCGTTACCTTCCTCTCTTATCCGCATAAACTGCCACTTAATGTCGGTCAATTTCTTCTCTCGAGTGGTTTGTAACACATTATTAGGTTTGTGAAAAAATAATGACGTAATAATGTCGTTTTTTGACGTTAAAAATACGTCAAAAAAACGACATTATTACGTCATTATTTTTGCACAAACCTAATATTTATCATCTCTCTGATGTGTCTCTGTCCTTCGGCAGAGTGCCATCAGCGGCGACTCCGACAAAAGACAGAGTCGCAACTGAGGAAAATTATACTGAGTTGTGTCGGTCCTAGGGCACAGATACCCGAGGCTGCACCCTTTCATTGCACTAGAGAGAGGAATCATTAAACGCACCGAGGCCAACGTAAACAACGGTTGCTGGGTATCGGGGAATTTTCGTCCTTGCCTGGGTGTACGCGCTTGGGTTCTCCTCATTAAACAGACCTTGTGTCACAACCTGACCTCGTGGCTGGAGTGTGAATAAATGCAAACTGCCTCTTAATGTAGTCGTTTACCGCGACTGGTCACTAAGACTTTTACATGGCGAAACTTACTGTAAAAAATGTCATAAACTTAAAAATAAATATTACTTATCTAGGTACGTTTCTCTTAATACGCATCCAAGATGTCTATTTCATTATTTTCTGTTGACGGAAAACAAAAATGAAATATAGATCGGGACGGCGATGAATTATTGTTGCTCGTATTATCGTTTTCCCAACGGAAACTTTTAAAGATAACTCCCTAAACTACATTCATACAAAGACACATGTTATTCTGCCTGAAAGTAAGATGTGAAGTTACTGTCTGTCGCTAGCTTTCATCCTAGTACTCGTAAAAAGTAGATTTAAAAAGAAAATCTTTTGAGACAGGATACATCCAGTAAATAATAGCGAATCATTCAGTGTGAACTGAACGGAAAATAATATATAATAAAGAAATACTAGGAAAAGTGTATACAAGCGTTGTTGGTGTATAAAATGACCATTTATTAAATGTACAATTATATGCCTTTATATAGGAAGTTGAAATACGTCCTTGTTGTAAAGGCTGCATTTTTGAAACTTTAAGACAGGATAATTCTACATGGCTGAACCGATGTAAATATGACCGCGCTTTGTGGCTAATGTCCGGAGAAGGAAGAAAGAGGATGAAAGAATTTGCTGCTCTTTTTACATGCTCCTGAATGCGATTCGCATTGGTTTCGCGGTAGCCTAAGTACTATATATTTTGATCCACGAAAATAACTATGACATGAATATTTTAAATTCCGTTAAATTGCGTTGAATTCCGTTAAATTGCGTTGAATTCCGTTAATACCCACTACATGCATACTGAATAACTCTTTACGGCGTCATATCTGGGCGTTTTAGTTCAAGTCACGTCTACGACTTTTCGAATTTAGGCATTTCTTCTTTTATTCTTTGTTCTTTATGTTGAAGAGACAATGTCTAACCTTATTCCTTCATTATGTTTTAATTGAAATGAAAATGTAGGTTGTCTTCGCGTGATTTGAGTTTCCCAGACACAATAACATGGCAAGAATCCAGAATTCATGTCAGGAATTTATAAGTAATTGTTGGAAAAAATGTATCATTCTTGGTCGCCACAGATTAAGGAATAGATATGTAAAGTCTTCCAAAGACTCGGAATTGTATTTTTCATCTTTCCTTCTTCATAAGAACTGAGGCTATTCGAAAAGAGAGAAAATTGAAATATAATAGAATATTTAATTTTTCCCAGTTTTCTCTTTATACTGTTTACAATTCACTTTTGCACATTAAAACAAAAAGAAATCTTTCGAAATGTTAACTATATACTTTCTTTTCTTTAATGTATACAGTAGATTTTAACCTTGCTTATTTCAAGGACATATCCGTAGAGTGTCGAAAAAAAGCCAATTGTCTGTATTCGTCATTGTGTAGTAATTAAGTTAGCTAATTAAATTGGAGTGTATCTAGCCACCAAACGTTCATTCATCAAGATTTGTTAATGATAAAAGCCTACATCATTACCTTTAAATACGTTTTTTCTCGTTGGCGGATTATTTTCTGTATCTTACTTAAAGGTGTCAAGAAAATGTCCATAGTTCGTATTAGCTCACGTTTCGTTTCCGTGTTTTCAAATGGCTCCAGTTCTTATGAAAAAGGAAAGATTCAAAATGAAATTCCGTCTTTGGAAGACTTTACTTTCCTTTTCGATAATATGTCGCGACAAAGAATAATATATTTTTTTTCTATCCAGTCATAAATTAATGACTTGAATTCTGGATACTTGCCATGTTATTATGCCTGGTAAAGTCAAATCACGCCAAGAGCCATATCTTTCCGTAGTTAGGTATTTCATTTTCCTTTCATTTTTTTTCTGCTTTTGAAAATAAAATAATAAAAAAAAAACTAATAAATTTAAAATATTTCAGTTCACTCATATTAATAATATTCAGATTTCAATTTGTTCATTATTTAATTTCAAATATCCAATTCATAATAGCCATAGGGTTTTAATTTTAATCAGTAATGCATACTTTGCTTTCTCGATTATAACATTTTTTAGCAACTTCTGCCCCCGACCGCCCCACAATGACAGATCGTATTCTGCTCACTATGAATTTAGTAACTATTTATTTCCATTGCTAATTATCAGATTCGAAGAAAGTAATTTATAAAGAACAATTTGAAGAAAGGTGTTGGTGCCTAACGACACACAGAAACGTACATTTCCTTTCATCTGGTATGATGCGTTCCTTCTAGGTTGATTTTTTCTCATGAAAATATTATGTGAATTTTGGCGTTTCGTTCATGTCAAATATTGTTTCGAACTTACCGTTTTCAGTTTCATCATCATCACCACAAGTACCACCACCAACACCATCAGCACCACGACCATCACCACTACTGACATCGTCATCAACATCACCACTATAATCACAACCTCCACAACCCCCACGACAATCTACACCACCACCTCCTCCACCACCAATCATCACTATCACCACCACCACTATCATTATCATCCCCACCACGACCACATAATCACCACTACCATCATCACCGCCACCATCAACACCAACACGATCGTCAACATCACCACTACAACCACCACCTCCACCACCAAAACCGAGATCACTACTTCCACCACTATACCAACATCATCATCGCAACCAAAATCTCCACCACCATCATCATCACCACATTTCGACTTGAAGCAAAAATGCAAATCAGCTATAATTCTCATCTTAAACTATTTTGAAACCATAATGTCTTGTGTGTACACACAAAAGTACTCCATGTCTTAAATCACTTCAAGGAGGAATGATGTATATATAATTATAGATATTTTTTTGCTTGTATTTCCTCCAAAGCAAGACGATAAAGCCAATAAGACACAAGGAATTACTGAGGGTGAAGGAAACTGCGCAAACGCTGGTCAGAAGAGAGAGGACATTAAAAGAACAGAATTCAAAGGGGACATTAGATGATTATTGCAGTGAGATTCAAAGTTTTCTGAAGATTTTTGTCGACTGGAAAACATGTAACTGGAAAATATTTCTATAGGCTAGAAGAAAGAGAGAAGAAACTGACAACATTTGAGCAATTTAGACAGTAAAATAAGGAGATCTATTTGACAGTTTATTACTGTGCCGAAAATCGTGAAGTCGAGATGCCAAAGATAAAATGGCATCAGAAAAATTACCATGAAGATATTTACAGAAAAAAAGACACAGGGACGCAACGTTACGGCGCTGGAAAAATGATTGAAGTCGAAATGCCAAAGATAAAATCACATCAGAAAAATTACCATGAAGATATTTACAGAAAAAAAGACACAAGGACGCAACGTTACGGCTAGATTGATATTTTTCAGAAGATCTTAGTCGACAGGAAGCTGGAAGAAATTCTACAGGCGAAGAGAAAATGATAGCATAAAACTAACCCCTACAAGAACATTCAACTGTAAAATAATGAGATCTATTTTAAAATGCATTACTGATTTTTTTTGTTATTTTATTTTCCCCCTTTAAAAGCCCGTACGCTATAAGCGGTTACGTTTGGAGGCCATGTATAGCAGTGGAACATACCGGTTAACGCTAGCCTTGATTGTAGTGATAGAGGAATCTTCCTGTTGGGAGTCGGTTCCACAGGGTAGTGGTTCGCAGGATTGATCTGCTCGAGTGGAACTTACTTCTCACTCATTGAATACAGAGGGAATTTGGGTGATTTGCTAATAAGTAGGTAGCAAGTCGTGTTCTTTGCTGTATAGGTTTGCCTCGGTGGGACCAGCGAATGTAGTTTATCCAAGCACTTTCCGTGGAATTAGTGGTAGAGCGACGAGAGCCTATGCGACAGTTGTTTAAGACTGGAAAATAATTCGTCACCCACAAGGGCTTGGAGACGTTCTGAACTCTATCAAGTCTAGAGATTGAGGGCTGCTCAGCTCCCGCCCAAATATGCCAACTGTATATTTTTGCACTGATCTGTCTCTTGTTAAGATAGAGGATAGCAGGCGGAGTCAGGTACTTATTACAGAGAGCCAACCATTTTTACCTGCATCCTTAGCAATGGATATTCTTTACGAGTTCGACTTGAGGTCGGGTGTGAGTTTGAGGTCCACCAGTCTTCAAGGCTAGGTGTTCCCCCAAGAATGCCTTCGTCCATCTTGATTGGTGGTATTTTGTGGTCAGATCGGCGATGATGGAATATGACTTACGTGGTCTTCGAGGAATTGAATGTAAACAGCCAGTTAATATCCGATAGTCTAGTTTGTGCAAGAGCGGAAGTGAAATCTGTGGCCGATCTCTGACCCTGGAAAGTTTTAGAGGTGCGACTTTATATAGTCTTATTATCGGCATAGATGTTAATAAATGACCGGAGTATATTCTTAGGTGGATCATTTATGTAGATCAAAAAGATGTTTGGTCCAAGAAGCGCCCGCTGGTAGACGCATGCCTTCACCTCTAGTACTCCAGAGGAGTGGCTATTGATATCTACCTTGAGGGACCGACCAGTTAGGAAGCATTTTATGATCGAGAAGACCCTTCCAGTAATTCCATGAATGGAGAGCTTGTCTAGTAAGCTTTTGTGCCAAACCGTATAAAAGGCCTTTGAGACATCTAGTGATATGGTCATCGTATTGTGTCTGACATCAAGAGCTTCACTAATACACAATATGGCGGTAGCCGGCAATGGATCGAAACGAATGAAACTCATAATGATTGTCGCTGAAGAGATTGTTCTTTTTTTTAGGTGCTCGGCTAAGTTCTAATTGATTATGGCCTCAAAAAGTTTTCGAGATACCAAAGATAAATCTCTTCAGAACAATTACGATGAAAATGTTTACAAAAAGAAAAGAGAAGCTACGTTAAGGAGCTTTGAAAATTATTGAAGCCGAGATGCCAGGTCATGAACGATAACGTTGCATATTTTTTCTTTGGAGCATCCAAAAAAAATCTCACGATATATAATAGAAGCATCAAACCTAATGGGGTGACTATAATCGATGTGAGAAAGACTAGTAGACTTATAAACGTGCAAGTTATATTCTGATGTGTAACATTGTTCAGCGTCAAAAATGCTGATGTCATTTTGATATTAGTCCTAGGTATAAAGATGAACTACATCCGGCAGCAAGGCTTCTTGTCAGAAGATTGGAGGTACTTAGGAGCGTAAAACCACCTTTAAATGCTATTGTTCCATCGTTCACCTCAACCCTGGGTGGTAACATCTGTCAGGGTTCTAGCTATGTCCAAATAGTAAACTGTCAAACAAAAAGAAAATACTATAAGTCTATAAAAATACATTTTATATTACAATTACCAGCAATTGATTTTTATTTAAAAAGTGACCAACAGTACATTTTTTATTGTAAAATTAACATCAATAAATTTCACCTGTCTTTGAATGCATACAAATCTGTTCAAAATGTATATATAGTTGAAGGCATAAAATAGTTCAACATATTTTGATTTCGGCTTTAATGAGGTTGAAAAATATGAAGGAACTCTTTCATGGCATAAACCCATATAATATACTACAATTTCTTCAAGTAATCAAAATGTATTCAAAATTATCACTGAAACATAACTAAACTAAAATAAAATAAATTAAAATAAACATATCAGAGCCTCTAGTAATTATTTCCACACAATATATGTATTGTGTATATGCACATAGGCTGAGGTTCAACTACCATGTATTCAATTGTGCAAGCAGAATAACATATATCATAGTTATATTATATCAAAGTAAATTTAATTTTGACATTAAATGTAGACACAGCAACAAAAAAAAATTGGTACGATAATTGCTCTAAATGACGAAACACGTTACAAGAAAACTATTTTCCACTCTGTCATATATTTTTCCGTATATATATATATATATATATATATATATATATATATTTATTAAAGACATTTTTATGTTTAACGTTATAGATACAAGTATTTAAGTAAATGCTCTGTTTATAATAAACAGTATTAAATAACATTTACCGGCCTGAATGTCCGAGAAATTTTCATAGAAAATATTCGTTCTTTGACAGGATTCGAACCTGCATCCTATACGGAACCGTCATTTACGCTGACGTGCGTTACCGTAAAGCAGTAAATTCGACCTTGTCTACCGAACGCTTCTTTGTAGCCTAACGGTAAGGCACGTCAGCGTAAATGACGGTTCCGTATAGGATGCAGGTTCGAATCCTGTCAAAGAACGAATATTTTCTATGAAAATTTCTCGGACATTCAGGCCGGTAAATGTTATTTAATACTGTTTATTATAAACAGAGCATTTACTTAAATACTTGTATCTATAACGTTAAACATAAAAAAGCCTTTAATAAATAAATTGTCGGACTTTGTCCATTTCGTAATATATATATATATATATATAATCTCTCCCTAGCAAAGCAATTGAGCCACTAAAACATTATTAATGATGAAGAACCATAAAATAAGAGGACATTGAATTTTATTCTGAATGAATTCATATTCCTTCCTGTTTTTCTTTCGCTGAAAACTGACATCTTGTCTGAGACTTTCCAATGTCTGTGGATGTTATTCTTCCATTTATTGTTGATGACAAAACCATTTCCATAATATTTACTGTCTGTTTTCAAATCTATTAAAATTGCCTCTCTGACACCAACATTAAAAATCTAGTCCTTCGTTTGCTAGAGTTCCTTGGAGACAACATGCATCATTATTCTAAAGCCAATATTTCCTGCTTTTATATTTTTCTCAAGTCTTTTAACATTAAATTATCTCTGTGATAAAAACTTTAAATATAATTACGAGGCAGTTAGAAAGTTTTAAATAAGAATCTGATGAGAGTTAACATTTGACAACCGATAAAGTTTAAAGAATTCTACGTAAAAAATTATTTCAGATTTGCTTCCCGTAAAATGTTATTTGAATTTGGGGTTTTGTTAACGTATATCTTTACTTACAAACTGTTGTGCAGTTCACTTAAACTCATATTTAAAACGTGGCATCTCTTTTGTGCAAACATTTTTGAAACCTGGGCTGCCATTTGGGAAAATTTTTATTTGAGACACAGATTTATGTTCACAGAAAATATTGCGTGAATTCTTTTGTTTTTGGGGAGGGGGGTATTCTTGCAATGAAAGCATTGGAAGTGCATTGAACCGATTTTTTCTGTTAATTGTTACTTGGTAAGGAATCCATTGAAAAGTGAACATATCCTGAAAGGAGTTCAACAGGCAGAACACTTACAAATGTTGAACGCTTGCAGGAGTCAATCGAAGGAAGACGACGAATTGCAATATGAGAAGGAGACGAAAAAGATGTAAAACAAACCACCACCCAAAAGAGAAACAGCAGCATCCACTGAAAATATTCAACCATTCTACTGGTATGTCTGTCTGTCTGTTCGTCAACTGTAATACATGATAATTTCTTTTTTTAATATTTGTTTTTAACTTTTCCTTTTTGTAAATGTCTCAGTGATAACTGTTGAAAAAGTATATGTGACACATAATTAAAAAAAGTGTTCGAGGAATTTAACAGTTACAGGAGATACTCGATGTAAGCTTACTTGGAGAAAAGATCGAATAGCGTTTTTAAGGAATGTTCAAGAATGGAGAGAAGACAAAAAGACGTTACAAAGCGTCCAGTATTACGTAGTGTAAGGAAAACAGGATATTGGGGATAGACATGATCGTCAACCTTTTGAAAGGATATGTCGTTTAAAACAAGGACTATGTAGTTTCCTTCGGCCTATAGATATTCTTATACTTATTGACTGACGTAATTGCATTTTACCAGGTAACAACCCTTTGTCCGTTAAGACAGTTAAATAATTCATTTTGTGAGTGAATATTGCACGAAAAAGTTTTCTGAGAATAACTGATTTTTTCCTAGAATTGGTCCATGGAGACTTTAATATGGATGTCATAAATGTCTAAAATGTCAGCTATATGCAAGCATTTTTTTAAGATCAATAGTGAAAATAAAAATTTGAGCGAGTAAAGCTTGATGGTCTCAGCAAAGATCACCCTTCTTCGAAGATTTTGACTGGGGCACCGTGTCAAATAACATAAAAGACATCACTTGAGGGCTACTAACGTTAGTAACAACAAAAATTGATAACACATGTAGGTCGAAAAGAAAATAAGGACATTCCGCACCACTTCAAATAAAAGGTTAGGAAGGAAACCCTCATCAATGTTGGAAAGATTAATAACAGTTACTGGACTTGAGAAATTGGTTTTCCTTAAAAGTGTTATCAGAGAAAGATTTTTTAAAAAATCATCTAACCGGAAAGTGTAGTGGCTGTTCGGTCAATATATGCCAAATATTTCCTTGTAGGGAAAAGTCTAATATCACCATTTAATACTTAGCTGTTGAAGAGGGGTTGATAGAAACGGATTTTCTTTCAAGTATTGTTGTGTCCAAGAGAATCTAACAAATGCACACATCCACTTTTTTAAAAGTTAAATTCGCTTTTGAAAATGAGATTTCGTAGTGGACAATATTAAAGAAAACTGAAAGCTGCTGATGATCAGTAGCCCTAAATGGAACCTTCCAAACTCCTTTGAAGAATGTGAAGGTCGAACGAGTGTTTTAGGCCTCAGTATAAATCATCTGAAATAGACTAAGGCGAAATTGCAAATGGGATGTATGTTTTATTCATTTTCCATCGAATAAGACCGCGTAAAATAAGCGAATCCTATTGATTTGTTCAAAATTATTGTAAAAAGGAAAATGATTGGTTAGGATGAGTTTTCCTCTGGGAACTATTGCCAACGAATATTGTCCAACCGTATAGTGATTTTCTAAGAATAGATTAAATGTGACACAAGGCCGAAAATGTGAGACACACAGTGAGGAACGAAATCACTACTCAGTCATAATTATTATAGCGAGACACACTTGCTGTTATACCAGGTCGATGTACCCCATATTGTTCGACAAAATGAATATTGCTACGTGGATAAAATAGATTAATTATTAGGCGAAGAAAATTCCCTGAGAAATTACAAAACATGTCCCAGATAACCCCACTTCAAATTAAATATTTGTCTTTCAGTAATCTAGAGTTAATTTTAATGAAAATGAATATCTCGAGAAATGGCCGAATCACAAAATCAAATCAAATTCGAAGAATTAAACTGTCAAACAGGAAAAGAATAAAAATATTAGACCAAAGTTAACTAAGGAACTTGGTGCTAACCTCCAGGCCATTGTGCCTTCCCCGACTACAGTTTTCGCTGAAATAAAATGGAAAATTAAATTGAATCAATCGCTATGTCTGCCGCTAGGGAAATTGATTCACTGTATCTCGTTATACAATTTTCCTTGATAGTATCCACCTTTCACATTTACATATTAACCATATTTCCATGCATTGATCATTCATATCAAATATGAACTCTGCTATGTATGTAGAGATACTTGAAGAAATCTGGAAAAAAATTTGCAAAAAAAAAAAATCTTGAACTGGCATTTCAGCATCCATCAATTTTCCACTGTGGCAACATTGCTTCCTTGTGCTGTTTCTATAAATATTTTCATTGTAATTCTTCTGACGAAGCTTACATTTTAACACCTAGTCTTTATAAATTTAAGCGCAGTACTAGATTGGCGGCTAGGTCTCATCATATGATAGTTATAATGGCTAGCTATAAACGTATGTTTTTCTCTCGTACTTCTCGCTAGTAGAAAACTCTTCCGTCTTCTTCCTCTACTATCAGATTTAATTTGTATCGCCTGATTTTTGCGTGAAAGAATGGATTCATTTGTTCACAGCGAATGACAAAGTAATAAAGAACAGCTAATTTGAAGGACATCAAAGCCGATTCAAGAACTGGAGTGGCCAAGCAGAAAACCAATACTATTTTTCCACTGTGGCAACATTGTAGAGATTCTTGAAAAAAAAGGTCTTGAACTGGTATTACAGCATCAATCAATTTTCCACTGTGGCAACATTGCTTCCTTGTGCTGTTTCTATAAATATTTTCATTGTAATTCTTCTGATGAAGCTTCCATTAAAACATCTACTCTTTATGACTTTAAGTCCAGTACTAGATCGGCGGCAAGGTCTCATTATTTTGCAGTTGGAATAGCTAGCTATAACCGCAATTTTCTGTTGGATTGGCTAGCTATAACCGTATTTTTTTGCAGAAATCTCTTACGTCTTCTTCCTTTACTACCAGCTTTAATTTGTATCGTCTGATTGTTGCGTGGAAGAATAGATTCAATTGTCCACGACGAATAACAATGTAATAAACAGCAGCTAGTTCAAAGGACATTAAAGACACTTGTAGACCTGGAGAAGCCCATCAGAATACATTAACATCCAGAGAAATTAAGAAATAAAAATATCTTTATAAATTTCCACTCGGACAGCTTAGCCAAGAACTGCTTTGTTGTACAGAATTCCGGCTGGATGTTTTCTTGATCACTGCATTCTTGACCTCTTCAAGTCTAGGGTTAACATTTGTCTTTCTTCCGTAATCAAATGATATGCACCTGCATTTTCACTCGCCCATACAAAACCATTGATTGCCTCTTGAGTTTTGTATGTTCTGAATGTTAGTAAAAAAAAATTAACAAAAACAATACAGACTTTGTTATTCATTATTATTGCCCCGATAAAAATATTTCCAAAGAAACACAGCAAGTACTAATATAAATTTTGTTTTATTGAGTAGTAAGGAAAGGAGACAAGATGTCCCTTTATCTTCTATCTATGTAGTTTATTTTTTTTTTTAAATCTACGTAGAAGTTGAAAACTATGTAAAATAGATGCCGCTAAAATAATATATTATAAATGAAAAATAGATACATTCAATCATCAAACGAATAAAAGGTGCTAATTTTGAGTGTCATTTTGAGGCCGGTAAGCCATTAGGAGATAGTTCTCTTTGTGTTGAACTTTGTCAACAAAGTCCAAAACTCAGGTTGTTTAGGGTTGTTTTGTCGTTAGTTTTCCCTTTCAAAGACAACGTATCTATTGTATATATGCTCATTGACATCTTTCATGTTTGACGCCACATTCGTTTCATTTCCACATCCCCCGTTAAGTGACCAGCGATGCTAGTTCTGTGTTGGATGCGAGAGGCTTTTCGAAATTTGAATGTGTATTTCGGATGTGTTGATATCTCTAAATAAGTGTGTAGTTGAGTAAGTTACTTCTCCCGCATAAATTTCGTCCACTAAATGATGTATCTGAAATGATTAAGGATTGAGAGATGTTTTAATAGTAAGACTATTTTGTTTAGTTTCTTGTCTTATTAATTTTCTATCAAATTAGGTCGCGTAAAAATAAGAGAATCAATTATGTTGTTCTAAAATTATTGTAAAATCGAAAATGATTTATTAGGATGAGTTTTCCTCTGGGAACTGTACCAACGAATGTTGTTCGAAAATATATATATCTTTACAGGGATAATCTCGATTTATTTTGAGAGGCGGAAAAATAAGTTTTATCATATATTGTAAAGACACATTGGGGTTGGATTTTTGAATTGTTGTTTTTATCCCGTTCAACTCCATGCAAAATAATTGTACATGGTGGGAGTTATTAGGTCTTCACACAGACTTCGTGGCATTATGGTGGATGTGGCAAAAATAGTAAGAATGTATTGTTTGGAGGGTAAAGAATACCGTGATATGTTAGGGTCAGTAATTGTGGTTAGATAAGTTTATGAAGAAGACAAGCCTTCCCAAAAACTTTTGGCCATTTGCTATATCTCTGTATTTTATCAGAATAAATATTATTTTCAAGTAATTAACTGAATATACGATTACTGAATAAAAGAAGTTCAGCTAAGTTTCAGGCAAAAATATTCCTTTCAAGCATGTGTTTCTCAGGCAACTTATTTTTCCGCCTCTCAAAATAAATCGATATTAACCCTGTAAAGATATATATATTTTCGAACAACATTCGTTGGTACATTTCCCAGAGGAAAACTCATCCTAATAAATCATTTTCGATTTTACAATAATTTTAGAACAACATAATTGATTCTCTTATTTTTACGCGACCTAATTTGATAGAAAATTAATAAGGCACACCTTCACAAGTCCCGTCGTAGGGGTACCATTTGTAACACAGCTGCAGCAGTAGTGATGTTTTCGGGGCAAATATAGCCAGATGGAGATTAACACTGTCCAGGCTGACTTGAGATTGTCTTTTTCTAGATTAATCGCAAATCAAAGCTATACGACCCAGTCTCTCCTGCTGTTTATCCATTGCTGGGGTGGGGGGATTTAGGAAAAGTGATGAATTCATACCTTTCCTCAAATTGTTAGGATTTTAATGATACAAGTGTTACTAATTAGCACATAGATGGAAGAGGGGGTGTAGAAGAAGTGGGTTCATACCTTATCAGAAATTGAGGTAAAAAAGAAATTATGATGTGGATTTAAAATGGGGGGATCATTTCTATATTACAACCAATATATAAAATGACTTTTACCTCACTTTTTAGACGCTTTAGTTTCTCTGCATTTCTATCCCAGAGAATGTAAATAAATCTAAAATACATGCCTGTGTAGCTAATCAGTATTTGATTGATTGATTTATTTGCTTTCTATGGCTTATCAAACCATTGCATGCTATTTAAAGTCAGAAAACCCAGAAAATATTTTCACATTTTTGGGGGAGATAATAATAATAATAATAATAATAATAATAATAATAATAATAATAACTGACTCAATGTTGCTTAACTTAAGTGGTCATATGAGACCAGTATTTCAATGTGATATAGCTGTAAACCTGGATGTGGTCTGTAGGCCATAGCTTGCCCACACTTGTATTAAACGATATAATCAACCACAGGAAATAAATTTTAATTCAAATGAACTGCAAAAAGTAAACAGTATCTTGATGTTTTAAGTAAATAAAAACAGAATTCAGAATGGTCAATGAGACTAACCACACAAACCATTATTTCATGCCAAGACATTTCAACTGAGATGGGAATGAAAAAATGAGGAATTAAAATTACTGAGAAAAATATTGTGAATGTAAAGAATTACACTAGAATTTGAACACGGCTCTCCGATTCCTCAATACAAGCCGCTATCCACTATTCAAACGTGTTCGAAATGTTTACATTAGGCAAATGCATACTCAACCGTCCATCATACTCATTTTAAATGACGTTTTCAGGGTTCTTATTGTCGTATTGGTCATTGTGGTAGGGTCATTGCGCAGCTAAAAACCCGATTAGTTCCATCCAAATGCCTCGTTTACGTGCCAATATCAGCGTCTCTGTAAATGATGTTCCGGCCTACGTAGTTACGTCGTCTGTCTATTTCTAACTCTGACTGTCACTTCCTTTGTCTCTTGTGGAATGGTAATAGAACGATGTTGATTCTTAGGTCATGTCCATAATATTTCAACTTCTGCTTGTCACAGACATGCTTCGAGGCTGGCTTTCCTACGTTGCGCATTGACAGAGGACTCGATATTGGCGAGGAGTGTGAGGGCCGCCTTCCATTACCTTACTATCACTCCTTCCGTTTCGCGGGCTGAGCGCCTTCATAAACCCTGGGTTCAATTGAATTTCCTCCTTGAGTGTTGATCGGCATTGAGGCTCATAACTGGCCCCAGTGACATTTCTCTGCCTAGCAGATTCTTCTATCGTGAACTAGTGTAGGCGTTCGGCTTATCGGTAGACAGGTTTTGCTCCTTTTTGGACTTGGGTGCTAACGGCGGATTGCCGCAACAACTCTGTGTGTTCGCTTACCTGGTCATCAGTTCAGAGAAGTCTACCTCCCAATAACATGACCTTTATATGGCGTATTTGTCAGACTATCAACGATGTGACCTTGACTTTCATTTGAGGTCTTCAAGGTCGGTCGATTTCACATTTTATGCGATCTACGTAGGATTGGTTTGCTTTGTTTTGGTTTAAGGCATATCAACACCTCAATGGGTTATTTAATGACAACATTTCTATTGCTGGTAATATTTTGTTTTATTAAAAATCTATTTCTAGTAATATATTTCCTTAAAAAATGTATTGCTGGTAATAATTTTTTCCTCAAAAAATATATAGCTGGTAATATTTTTTCTTCAAAAACATTTTTGGTAATATTTTTTCCTTCAAAAATATATTGCTGGTAATAGATTTTTTTTACAAAGTATTTCTTGTATTAAACCTGTTTTTAAACTTCCATAGTGTTTTACTCCAGTTTCAGGGTTAAATATTTGCTCATACCTGGGACCCTAACAGGTGCATCCACACCGAGTGGACTTGTGAACACCAGAAATTAAGAGGTGGTTTCACGTTCCCCAAAACCTCCTGATCAGAGGCCTTGCTGCTAGACGTAGTTTATCGTCATACCCAGGACGAGATATACGTAGGAATGAACCAGAATGTTTGTGTACCTATAAATTTGAATGCAATTCTCTTTTTCCCAAGAAAACATACCTATTACCTAAAATATTTTAAATCAGGCACAATTTTCATCAAATTTAAAAAATATATATATTAATTTCCTCTAAATCGGTTGAACATCAAACTCAATTTTTCAGTTCACGCATATGGACACGTAACCTACTATATATTATAATATTGATATATGTTATTAGGCATTGAACGGTACTTACGTAGAATCCGAACTGATTGATTTCTGGATGATCGATATACATTAAGACTATGGTTGCGTGACATGAAGTTATATATGGAAGAACGACAATTGTTTCTTATGGACAAAAAAGAAACCACAGAGATAAATATAAAACAAATACCGTTTAAAGTTATGAAGACGGAAGTCGGCCAGAAAACAGAAGCGGTGCCATCATGGCGGCCGCTTTCAGAACACAAAAGAAAAACGAAACCATGGGCTGTGTATAAAACAAAACCAATGACTTATAGGTTAAGTAAATAATTAAAATTGATGGTTGATAGAAAAGGTAAGTAATTCAGCTACTCGAATAATGAAACGTTTGTTGTTCTTTCTTGAAGGGATTTTAAATAATGTATTAGATTCACAAAGCATAAGGGAGGAGAATTAACTGAAGAAAGCGTCTGGCCTGACCAATTGCACGCTTCGCTTGAGATAATGAAAAAAGGCAATTTGAGATCTAAAGCATACTATCGCGTGTAGAAGGCGTATTAAAAAAACAAATAGTAAATATATTTGTTGAATAACACGCACACGCACACAGAAAGATATATCGATGTCCACATGGAGAGAGGCGTTTTCTAATATGTATGAACACGAACAAGCATCAAATAGCATTCAAAAATGCCCATTTATCGATAGTTACGCTCGAAAAGAATGTAGGAAAAAATGAGTGCAAAATGGGAACCCACGCGTATTTCTGTTACAAACACAGGTACACACACGCACACACACGCACGCAAACACGCACACACACACATATATATTAGGTTGGTGCAAAAATAATGTCGTTTTCTCACATAGTAACATATGTGAGAAAACGACATTATTTTTTGCACCAACCTAATATATATATATGTATATATATATATATATATATAGAGAGAGAGAGAGAGACAGAGAGAGAGAATATATATATTTATATATATATATATATATAGAGAGAGAGAGACAGACAGACAGACATATAGATAAACAGATAGATAGATATATGTGTGTGAATGCATGCGCATCTATATGTAGATGTGTGTGGGTATATATATATATATATATATATATATATATATATATATATATATATATATATATATATATTACTAACGCAAAAACAGAGAATGTCTCATATCGAGAATATTTAACATTGAAAAACCTAAGGAAAAAAAATAATTATTTTTAATAATATGTGGAAATCTCCGCCTTTTACCTGAAGACCGTCACGAGACCAGAAACACGTGTAGTAAAATTATGGAAAATAAAGGATAATATTTTTTTAAAAAATCCACATTACAACCAAAAACGTTTGCGGCACTTACGTTTGAGTTTCTTTCAGTTCACTTTTTATGTTTATGTCTCGTATGAGACAACAAACTTACACGGGATTTGGAAACAAGTACCCACGAGGGACATGCTGAAGGGCTGACCGTCATATGGGTTGATGTATTAGCCCGAGATTTAGTATTGGTTCTTAATTCTCTCAGATGGTTGTGACGATTCTTTTTGAAAGTTAGTTATACCTCGGTAGCAGGTGTTTCTCCATTTTGCTCGGTTTTCAACATCGAGTTCAAACTCATCTATAAGGATGTTTTCAGCATTTATATATATATATATATATATATATATATATATATATATATATATATATATATATATATATATATATATATATAATAGCATAATATAATGAATATATATATAATAGCATCATCTACATGCCAAAAATGCTAAAAAAATGGAAGCCTTATTAATAAAAAAACAAAAAAAACACACGCTCAATAATATCAACTATGAACATGGACACATGTGGCCCGTGTTTTTAAAAATGAAAACATTATATAAATTCATACAAGAAACTATTTCTTATTTAACAGTTAAAACATTTCAATATTTACCTTGTTTGGACTATTGTTCTCATCTTTGTTGACATATTTATTACAACGTTTCGGCCGTTGTACGCTCCGGCGTTCTTCAGTTTGTTGGAATGTCGAAAGGAACACTTTTATTCGCTCGTTATGTTAACAGTTATCTCCTGTTAATTCCCATCCTCAAAATTCTCCACCGCCTTAACCAGGTATTGAACTCACACTTTTTGGGTCCTGTCATGGATCTAACTAACGCTTTTATCCACTGTGACTTGTTTTCTTGAAGACATCTGTGTGTGAATTTCTGGGTATTATAAACCTAATATCTTCAGCAATCATTTTGTACCAGTACTCATATTTCAAGTTTTTGTTGTTATCATTACGTGTTTGTACCAGAGCTCATATTCCATTGTTATTTTTTTGTTATTATCGCTTTTCTCTGGCACTCGATATTACTGGTTCCCATATTGTATTCATTTCTATGCTTGGTCGCCTCAGGTGATTTTTGTGGCCTAGCATATGTGCTGATTCCTTAAGCTTACGAATTTTCCAATGATGAAATTTGTCTATGATTTCAACCTGATCCCACAGAAGGAGGTGATCTCCCCTTTTTCTCTATATGTGGTCAGATACGCCTGATTTTT
>OZ010601.1:19305138-19315138 GCA_963932145.1 Acanthosepion lycidas | reverse complement strand
ATGGATTGCGTTGGATATGTTAATGGATCGCTTTATCTCTAAGTTAAAATGATGATCCTTCTTTCTGTTGTGTCCTCCTCTCTTGTGTTGCCTTTTTTAAAAATTATTCACCGCTCTCTTGACGGTACTTCAATGGACTTAGAAGATGGAAGCCAGAGCATGAATATTGGTACCATCATTGAAAGCCTGAATGATTTTTTTCTTTCGCTCTTGATCATTTAAGAGAGTGGGGATGACACAAAACTATGTTAACCGTTCTGTTTCTAGCTTTATGAGTCAAGGAGTTTTACAGTAATTCTTACAACAAATGGTAGTAAGATGCCTGACTGTTTCATATGAGAACCTGTAAAAATAATTTAGTGATATTTTGATATTAAACATTTTGTGGGATGCACAATTATGCAGTAGCATGATTTTGGACAAATAATATATATATATATATATATATATATATATATATATATATATATTAAGGCATTAAAAACAAGAAATTTTATATTATGGACCATGATAGATTTAAAATAAAACAAACACCAGTCGACCGGTTTCGTCCCCTCTCATCAGAACTGTTAACGGGGAAATTATGAGGAAAAGAAAAAGAAGTCTGTTATGCATGACATGAATGATTGGACAGGAAGAAATAAATTATTATAAAAGTTATACCAACCAAGATGCTAGAAACGCAGCACAGCAAGTCCAAGCAAACAATCTCTTTGTTTACAAAGAGTAGGTTGCCTGAACCTGATGTAAAGCGTCTCTAACACCTTAAGATGGAATAGCGAGTGCGAACTGGCCAAAACAGAAAACCAGTTAACACTGAAATTCAACGCACAAGTAGGATTCTTTATAAAGTGATCCGCAATCGAAGACCCATACGTGTTACGAATGGTATCACCCAAAGAAAATTTTTTATTCAGTATTATAGCAGGTACGTGTTGTTTAATTCTAACGTCCAACCGCTGTGTCGTTCTACCTATGTAGTCGCATCCACAACTACATTTGAAATGATAAATAACAGAGTTAATATGGTGGGGGGGGTAGAACATCTTTACACATAGATGAAAGTACGGACTTAGTTTGAAAAACAACACGAACATTGGCTGCAAAATAACACTGATGTGAACTTCATGAAATACGCTTGGCGAAGGATTCACTAATGCTACCCAACCACGGCAAACGAAGATAGACCGAACATTTATCCACTGAAGCAGGTTTAATTTTGTTAAACCTGGCAGTTTCATCTCGAATAACTGAGTGAACAATGTTCAACGGATAACCATTGTTCACAAAAATCTCAGTTAAGGAACTGATTTCATGTTTCAAAGTGTCATCCGAACAAATCATTAGGGCCCTATGTGTCAGGGTCCTAATCAAATTAATCTTTTGTCGTTTAGGACAAAAGGAGTCCCATCGAGTATATAATCCAGTAAATGTAGACTTCCTGTAAACTGATGTGATAAACGAGGAAGGAGTTCTTTGAACAAGAACATCTAAGAAGGGCAATGAACCATTGAACTCCTTATCTACTGTGAATTTAAGGGCAGGATGAACACTGATGAGAGGGGACGAAACCGGTCGACTGGTGTTTGTTTTATTTTAAATCTATCATGGTCCATAATATAAAATTTCTTGTTTTTAATGCCTTAATACGCTTCTGTACCGTTTCAAATATATATATATATATATATATATACGAGGTTCATTCAATAAATAAAGTGAATTTTTCGGTATAAGGACTTCTAATATAGATAGAAGGTTACTTTTTAAATTTTTTTTTTGTTTTACTTATTTTCACATGGATTTAATTTCTTTTGCAGATTAAAAAAAAAACTTCGAGAGTTTTGGCGATTAACAACGATGGCCGACCCAGAAGTATGATCCAGGATTGAACAGCGGTCAGTTATCAAGTTTTGTATGTGTATGGTGCCACATGTTTCAGCCCAAAAAATGTCTACAAGTGGGCTAAATTGTTTAAAGAAGGACGGAGCAGTTTTGAGGATGAAGATAGGCCTGGGAGGCCTACAGAAATGAGGTCTGATGAGGTGATCGGATCAGTCAATGACCTCATTCCGTCTGACAGAAGAACTACAGTGAACTCCTGAGGCAGGTCAAGAAAGACATAAAGAACAAACGCAGGGGTCATCACTCAGAAGGAGTCATCTTGCATCATGACAACGCAAGGCCTCACACAGTATATATATATATATATATATATATATATATATATGCATAGATAGATAGATAGATAGATAAACCTAGTGAGCCAGATAAACCTACCAAGGTTTCACCTAAGCTGATCGTCATGTTTCTAGCTCTCTCTTTTTTAAAACGTTTTTTCCCTCGAGATTGATTTGATTATTGGCAAATCAAAAATTCGAGGGCTTTTCGAAACAAGTATAGTTACCTATATATATATAATATATATATATATATATATATTTACATACATATATACATACGGACATGCACAGAAACATATATACATAAAATCTTACATCTTCCTGTAATTACATACACCCATATAAACAATGTATCCCTTTATCTATCCGTCTAACTATACAACGTAAAATTTTCAATAGGAAGACACTGAAAATTAGTTACTCATGCGCTAGAAATATGGAGAAAATCATATCTTTCCGTAATTGTAGAATACTTAGAAAGTACCATAGTAATGAAACTCAATCGAGTAACCCTACCTGCAATTGCAGGAATAAAGACCATTGTCCAATCGGGGTAAATGTATATATGAAAATGTAGTATACGATGCAACAATCTTCCCCAAGGAAAATATACACCAGTAAAAAAGATATATATATATATATATATATATTCGTATTCGTCTTCGTCTTTTCAACTTCCAGCTTCTCATTTTTGTAACAACACGGCTAACACGTTTGCATTGTTATTTCACATGAGGTAATAGTCCTGCAACAAAATATGATGTGGAAAAATAATATATATATATATATATATCGTGTCATATATTTAGACGATATTTCACAAACGTTTCCGCTGCTCCAATCAAACTAGAAATAGAGGTCATGAATTGGAAGACACGCTTTTAATCACCAACTTCCCCGTTGTCTTCGAAAGTAGATGGAACACTTCGCCTTCTCCGTATAATTGTGTCTTCAGAATAAAATGACCCTATCGTGAATAAGATGACCACAAGATGTTGCCGGCTATATATTGACCATTTCCGGTCGATAGCGATTAATAAAATTCGATTATGGAGGTACGTTATTGCCTATACAAACCGCTAGAAACAGCCTTATGTTGCGGGAAACGATCACCACAATGCCTGCGATGTTGTAGGATTGTTTTTGCTTTAAAATGTGCATGGGATTCAGTAACATTAGTAGCCAAGGAAAGCTGACTCATCAGACATTTTTTACAAAACCTTTACGTATATAATTTGTCTGTGTGTCTGTCTCTCTGTCTGTTTGTGTGATACCTTTTCTATCGAGATTTCTCCAACCGATTTTAACCAAAATTGTTACATACATTGTACAATGAAAGAGATAGGTTCTTAGCGTAAAAAATCGGAATTTTTAAAAAAAAATTACTAATAAATAAAGCCGATCAAAAATGGATAAATTCAACTTTTTCCCCCGATTTCGTTCAAACTCGGTATGTAGGTTACTTACACCATGATTCATTGAACGATGCCTTATTTTTATTTCTACGTCACTGCATTTAGCGAAAACCCGCATAAAACGGAATCGATTTCAAAACAAATTTTAAACTACAAACTCCCTAACTTTTCAAGCAATCTTATGGAAACTTCACTCAGTTGTAACAAACACCAAGTTGATTGTTTAACACTCATTGTACTTGATAACTGGGTCTACCCATAAAGTGAAAACTCGCGTAAATAGCGAAAAATGGTGATTTTTACTGGTTTCTTTCTTATTTTTCTTTGATCTTTCAGCCAAATTTCATCAAACTGAACAATTGCATTATAATTGTATCCTCCTTTATATACCTGGTAGCATACTGGCAAATTGAATTGCAAAAACTTCAAAATAATTGGGGTTTGAAGTAGGTCTTCATGTTTTCTGTTTTACCCTTTCATGTTTTCGGCTAACTTTGATTGAATAAATACAGTATACTTCTGTTATATCAGTAACTGCATTAATTCAATATGTTTTTAATGAAAGTATTTTAAAGTAATTGAAGAAAATAGACTATTTTACATCGAAACATGATGATGTTTTTGCTCCATTCTAATTAAACGCCTTTTCTGATCGACTAGCTTTGTATGTCTTCTAGCAATATTAAAAAAATACAACGTGATTAGCGACAATTATATTGATGGCAGTTCTGTATACTTTTGAAGTTACGGAATTTGAACATATTGTACTGGGAAACATCAGCATACTCTTCCTAGTTCCTGTTTTAAGGATAAAAAATCTCATGAAATCACAACAAAATGAAATACAACTAAACCAGTAAACAAAAATGCGCTTAGCCCCGCCCCTAAACTTTTTTTATCTAATATCCGTGGTATCCGTTCCAACTTCTGCAGCATAAAATCGTTTTTCTTAGAACGGTCGCCAGATATCTTTTACCCTTTGTGAAACCAATTTAAATTTTTCCATTGCTATGAAGGAATTATTAGTTCCGGGATATCTTCCCATTTGCCGAAAAGATTCCATTATTCACATGCATGGCCTTGCTGTTTTCATCCAGGATAATCTTACGATGTCCAGTGAATTGTCTCTCGAGGCCCCAGAAAACTCTTTCATTTACTTCCGTTTTTCGTTACTAAACTCTGTTAGCTCTCGCTTTTCCTTTATCGCTCCCCCTCTTCCACGGACTGCAGTATACGAGACATACTATCTAACCCTTTCTCTCCATCCATCTGCGAATATCTTTGTCTTCGGTGACTTTAATGCTTACCATCACACATGGCTGAAACATACTGATGTTGCCGGTATTCAATTATTACCAACTCGTTTCCCTCGCAAAACTGAGAAACAGGCTTCTCTATTTGAGTTTTTTCTTCGCCCTATCTCCTTTCTCTTGCTGAGCTTCGAAAAACAACCTACTTAGTAACTCCGACCATTCTATGGTATCTATTAATATTTCATTCCGATCATCTACTAAATAGGAACCCTCTACCCATAAGACCTTTTTTCCGTTACCAGCATCCTGATTAGGTCGCCCTCCGTAATTTTCGTCATAACACCACTCGGGCTGATATCTTTAAACTTCCAATTTGGGAATTGCGCGACTGAGGTTTCTTCTTCGGTCAAAGGCAGCATGGAAGAATTCATCCCTTCTTAGAAATATCAGATGAAATCTCAGGCCTTTCCATGGTTCACACCAGTATGACAGCTCTAGTCACAAGTGCCACCTGTTCGTTGTTACTCGTAATAAATGTAAGCATACCCTCGAAGGAGCTCGGTTCCTGTTTACCGAGAGAATGAGGCGACGCATTGCATTGTATCTCCTGATTACTGGCAGGTCTGTAATAGGATATAAAAAGTATAAGATTATCTATTCCTCCCTTTTCAACAAAAGGTGTTATCTACTGATAAAACTGAAAGCTTTTCCTGTAAATTCTCCTTAAACTCTATTCTTGACTCATCTGGAGAATCCCTGCTTGACATTCGAATTAGAACTGAGTCACTGTTGAGTGATATGCATATAACCCCTTTCATGGTTTCTGCTATAATCTCTAACCAGCATAACCACAAATCATGTAGACCCAATGGTATGCCCGTAATAATCTTTAAAACGTTTGCCCACGAACTGACTCGTTCTCACTAAACTGTATAATAAATGCCTCATTACCTCCTGATTTTCTTTCAGGCGGGAAGTCATCATCTGTTGTACGTCTTTTTAAGAACACAGGTAAACCGTCCGACATTTCCAACTATCGGCCTATTAGCCTTGTACCGCTTTTTCGGAAACTGCTAGAGGCTCTAATCAATGCTATATTGGTTCATCATCTCTGATCATCGGGCCGTTTATCAGACAAGCAATATGACTATCCTTTCTCCAGGGCAACTGCTTATGCAATGATGGTATTTGCGGAAATAATCTATCATGCTCTTGATAAATACGGCGAAGCCCGGGCTGTCGCTTTGGATATCTCGAAAGACTTTTAAAAGGTTTTGCCCACAGATCTTCGACACAAGATGAAAAGTTATGTGTCTCCGGAATCATTTTTGAATTGATTTAGTCTTGCCTATCAAATCATGAGATCCTGAACGGCCACTCGTCTAGATCTTTTCGGGCTAACCCGCATGTCTCCCAGGGATACATTTCTTTGTCCTACTCTGTTGCTAATTTTCATTAATGACATTCTTGATGCTATCAGATGTCAACTTGGTATCTACAACTGATGACACAACATTTACCATGCATCCAATTAAAAGGCTGATCCGTCCGACAAGCTTATAAGTGCAGCCGAGTCCGTTGTTAACTGGGGCTAAACATGGCTTGTTAATTTTAACGCATCCGAAACTGAAAATCACTCCCTTAATCATCTTGCAGAACCCTCCCTGCCTTCCATCAACATGGCTGGTGTTAACCCCAAGAAAAATAACATTGCGCCTTCTCTGGCAAAAGCTCGCACCTGGCATGGAGTGGGAAGACTATATAGAATCCATTGCTAGGTCAACTGCTAAGAAAGTTGATTCACTGTGCCGTCCGGGGCAATTTTCTTCTCTAGAATTTATCTTACACATCTATATGTCAACAATTCGATCATGCTTAGAATATTGCTGTAACATATGGTCCAGTTACCCTACTGTTTAAATTGCGCTCATTGATATGGATGTCATAACACCACCTTCGTTCGTGCATTACCTAGCAGGTATTTCGTCCTCAGTAAAGATATTCGGTAAAGATATACTGCTGTGACATACGTTCCAGTACCCCAGGTATTTCCATGGATCTCCTTGATAAGATGAGAAAAAGAATCAGCAATATTAACGATACTTATCTGACAGCTCGGATTCAGTCACGGTTGCGTCTCTGTATCTTTTAGAAAACTGACGAATATTTAGCAGGACAAACTAGGAAAATAATTTTTAAAATTAACTAAAAAACACTTCCATAAAAATAGTAAACTAATTGTCGAACTAAAAACAACTGCCCACCTAATAATAAATATCTAACTAATAATATGATATATAAAGTAACTGCAACAAATAATAACAGGGAAGAAAAAATGATATAGGAGAAACTGAAAGAACAGTTAAATAAAGATTTAATAATGATAAAATGTCATTCAAAATACAGAGATACGCAAATAACCCAACAATATCTAAGATATATTGAGTCAAAGAGAAAAATAATCAGCTAAAATCAAATGGGAAACTATAAAAGGGTATCACATAATACCAATAATAGAAACTGTAGACGGTGCTTAGAAGAATAAAAATATAATAAATTTCAATAACCAAATAAATTTATTAAACAAGTGAAATTAATTAACTGGTAAATGCAGACGTCATATACATTTTGTTTTTGGCAATTTACGTATTAAAATAATACAATAAATAAAACAGAGAATAATATAAATTGAATAATAGTATAACATAATAAACAAAATACGTATATACATACGCACACACACACACTCATATATATATATATATATATATATATATATATGTATGATGAAATATAATTTTAAGGTAAGTTATATTTATGGGTTAAAGTGCTCAGTATCAGGGATATAGCATATGTAGATATAAAAGTGGATACTGCATTTAAAAACGCAGTAGTTATATATATACATACATACATACATATATATATATGAGTGTGTGTGTGCATGCCTGTGTCTGTGTGGAATTTTTGTTTCAATACTATAATTGTACTCCTCCAGGCAATTGTCAGTAAATCGTGATATATATATATATATATATATATATATATATATATATATATATGCAAGTTTTGTTGAAAAAAAAACAAGGTGCTGTGGTTGTGCTTTTTTATATAATTACTTATATATTCGTATAAGTTTTTTTAGTTTTCATAATATAAATTATATTTAAAATTATCCGATATATATATATATATATATCTTTTGAACAATAAAAATATTAAAACATTAAGAAATTAAAATATTCAGACACGCTGAGATCTAGTGTAATTTTATTTTATTTTTTTATTATTATTATTATTTCATTTAGATTCCTCGACTAGTTTCGGCCAAAATCGCCATCATCAGGGGAAGAAATAATTCTGATAGCTGGTAGCAGTGAACTTTTTTTAAATTTTTTTTATCTTTTTAACATAACTGATATGTGTAAGCGTGTATATTGCTGTGGGTGTCTCTTATCATATATATATATATATATATATATATATATATATATATATATATATATATATATATATATATATACATATATATATATATATATATATATATGTGTGTGTGTGTGTGTGTGTGTGCGTGTGTGTGTATGTATATATAACTAATCAAAGTTATACATATAACAAAAAATAATATATAAATAAAAATATACAATTGAAAAATAACTGCGTTTATGGTGGAACATATGAGCACATGTAAAATCATATATATATATATATGTGCTCGTTGATAAAAGACTTAAAAGAAACGCAAATATGAACATTGTAAAAAAAGGGATATTCTTTACAAGTAGAAATATCTAATATACGTAATAAACCCTGGTAAAATGTCCATATTAGCACAAAACTGGAGAGTCTGCGTAAATTACAGTTAAGTAATTATTTTATATATATATATATATATATATATATATATATATATATATATATATATATATATGGTAAGCGCAATGAATCCTTTGGTACATGATCCAAGTGATCCTAGAAATAAAAAAAAATATTAAAACAGATGCACGAAAATATCTCAATGTATTTCTACATACAGAGCTATATAATTAATAGATAATAAAATCCCCAAATTACCTCACATGGCAAATAGGCTCTTTTAGTAGACAAAGATATCTCTCGTCTGACTTTTCAATCCAGTTGTGGAAAGTGTTCGTTTCAAAAATAGAATTTTAACTGTGAATGCTATAAAAAACAGTCGAAATATATATATATATATATATATATATATATATATATATATATATATATATATATATAAAGACGATTGACAAGTTACTGAGATTAAGATTTTATTTATTTAATTTTTCTTGTGATCTCACACTGTTTTCTTTTCTGGACACAAAGTATGTAAAAACCGTACAAATGTCGTGAATTTCCGGGCGCATTCGACTATACTTTTAGCCATTAAAAAGGATGATTAATGTTAACTTTTAACTGAATTGTTGGCCTGTGTTATGTATGAATTTAGAGTTGTAGACATGTTTAATTTTCCAAACACGGCCAGCCCATTGTGGCCGTGTTCATAGTTAATGTTATTGCATGTTACCATTTCTTGTTCAATCATTAGGACGTCCATTGTTTTAAATCATATAAGTGAATGAGGCTACAATATGATTCGGAAGGTGTCTGGTAGTTTTTTGTGTGCGTTTGAATGTAACGTAGTGGATTGTGGTTGTGTAGGTGTAACGTAATTCTTCGAGATAGGTATGAAGGAGTATAACCAATGTCCTTATTTATGAGTTTGCTTTGATCAGGACCTTAGTTCCTTAAGGGGCAATTGTAAATAAAGTTGGTTCTTTGTGGGGAATGCTCCCCAGATCCACGATATATATATATATATATATATATATATATATATATATATATATATATATATAAAGAAATATAGTCTTAAGGTGGAATATGGAATAAAGTGCTCAATATCAGAGATAGTGCGTGTGTAAATATAAAAGTGAACATAGAAGTCAACACTTAGAGGCGACAGTCTGTTTCATGCTATATGCAATCGCCAGGACACATGACGATTGCATATAGCATGAAACAGACTGTCGCCTCTAAGTGTTGACTTCTATGTTCACTTTTATATTTATATATTTATATATATATATATATATATATATATATATATATATATATATATATATATATA
>OZ010601.1:19280138-19302638 GCA_963932145.1 Acanthosepion lycidas | reverse complement strand
TTTCGAAGCGAAAAGAACTCGTACATAAAGACCAAATTAAAATTTTACAATCAGTGTATGGTATCAAAAAAATCCCCCGCATTAAACCAAATAATAAAAAATGTTAAAAAAAAGTATTTGACATTGTGAAGGTCGAGAACTATAAAAAAAACCATCATCCCACTTATTCGTCTGTATACAAGAAATTTTTGCCAAGTTTTATCTAGCTTTTTTTTTTACCCTTGTCAATTCATTTTTCATTTTTCTTTATCACCCCTATTCCATGATTGGCAACAAACTAGTATATTTTCAGGATTCTATTTCTAAGACATTTGAGCTCATTTTGGTAGGTATTGCTGTTTCCATGCTTAAATACTTTTAAAGAATTAATGGCAGTATTTCTTCATCGAACCACGATTTACAGAAATACTTATACTTATATCTATTCAAGGATTATGATGCAGAACTTATCTGAAAAGAAATATTTAAGATGGAAATTAGGATAAAATGTCAGTATCGCATAATATTAAAATAAATTCAACATATCTAGCTGCAAAATCCGTATTGTAAACCTTATTTTTCTACTCGCTGTGGTATCATTCGTGGTTCCAGTTTTATTGCCAACGACAATGGCACCGAGAGTCAGCAAGTGGCTTATATTATTTATTGTAAACGTGTCAAATTAAGATGTTCTGTACAGGCATGTTTTGTAAATTCTCTTCAGGTTACACTTGTTTTTCCATGTGATAGAGAAAACCTGAGTCGATTCTGCTGGTCCTTTGAACTCACCACATGTCACGTTATCTGCAGCATATTTCTGGAAGTAATTTTTCAAAGGTTTATCAATATGACTCTCGTTGTGGCTAACAAGTCATGCACTGGAGAGGCATTCTGAGACACATTCATCAGATGCAAATTAGATCATATGTATATTGTACAGAGACAAACAGTCACAAACACACACATATGTGTTTGTGTAAAGTGCTGACCAATTTAAAAATAAAAAAAAATACCTATCTTTATAGAGACTCATATATAGAAATCCACATATTCTGTTAACTCTAAAATAAAACTTCAAAATAAAAACTGTTACAAAAACTTTTCTCCACGTCAAGCACTTTCATAAGATATTCTACAAAAAACACACTAAGCTTCAGCTACAATTTCACCGAGAACATGACACAGTTGCTTGGTTCTTTTTGCTTTATGGCATATCAACCTCAATGGGTCATTTAATGCCAACAAAATTTTGAAATAGATTCATAGCGATAGTTTGGTAAAAACGGTGCGTATGTATACATATATATTTGAACCATCTAGTTATTACAAAGCATTACTGGTATTAAAAAAACTATTTTTACACAAGTTTGGGTGTTAACTATTTGCCCATAGCCGGGAACCTAACAGGTGGTACCACCCCGGGTCAGGGTGGACCTGGGAACACCAGCAATTAAGAGGTGGTTTCACGCTCCTCAAGACCTCCTGATCAGAGGCCTTGCTGTTCGACGTAGTTTATCGCCTTAACCTGGACGCAGATGTAGATTATCCTCATACCCAGGACCGAATATGAGACAGAGGATAAAGAAAGCACACACGGAAAACAACCAAAAATCCATACACACTAATAAAACCCATGTTTAAATTCAGTGTTAACAACGAATGCCCCTTAACCCGCAAGCGTTTGCAAAACAATGTATAAGTTTACCAACAAAGGAAAAGTGGCTGGGAAGAATACCTGACCGATACACAAATGCATGCGTCGTGTACCCTGAGAGTGGTGGAAATAGGGGCATTACCCTTGACCATTGCAAGTGCTTTGCGCCCACACTTTAGTCTGAGCTCGAGAAGTAGCGAGGAAAAATTACGTTGTCAAACTAGATCGGTCGGGGTTCTCTGCCTTACGAATTTAAGGTAGGATTGTCTGCAGCCAGGAGATCTTTTCATTTGTGATGAAACCCGCTGTACCCGTTCACGGGTCCTGGATGAGTAGGCCTTGAAGCGGGCCATAGAAAAGAAGAAAAAGCCAAAACTGTGGTGTACAGAACGATTTCAAGTTTTTGGTGAAGTACAAGAACTCAGATTTCACCGGTGTAGCATCATGAAGTCGTACAGCTCGAGAAAAAAGGTACACCACACACTGTTGGAAGCCAACATGAAACAACTAGTTTATCCTTGCTTCTCAGCAACACAACGTACCCATATTTGATCGAGTGTTCACCTGTGATGTATAGAGAGATCTACATGACAGGCCCAAGCGCACCAAACATTTGTGGTCACCACAGAACATTCTCCCTCACACATCAAAGCTATATCTACATCCGCAAAAATTCACTCTCTGTATCTGGTTAACTGTCGACAAGTGTTACACTTTACGCAGCAACCAGCTGGTCAAAAATTGCTCCGGAACTTTACTCGCGGCATTTGGAATGTGTGTAACGGTGAGTGAATCAAAAGGAGCCAGCTTTAATTAATCGCAAGGGGGTACTCTTCCTCCACTACAATACCATGCCTCATACGCGGATGACCAGATATAACATACAGCGACTTGGCTTGGAGACACTGTTCCACGCAACCTATACACCGGACCTGGCGCATACAGATTACCACATGTTCAATTCTCTGGAAAACCACCTTCCCTTCGCGGATTTGTAGAAGAGCCCCAACAGAATTATTTCTTTCCAAGGCACTTTATTTTTACGACCAGGGCATTGCGCAGCTCGGGACATGTTGGTAAAATGATCTGAATGTAGTTGGGGTGACATTGAGGGCTAATGGTATATCAAATTTGCTGTATACATTTTTCTTCTGATAAATTAAAAAACAGCAAGGATGTTCTGGTTACATTTTGATATAACATGTCAGTGGAAAAAAACGAAGATGGTCGTAGATAAGCTAATGGACAAATTACGTTTTATCGAAAGCTAAGTGGTTCAACACTCGTAATATGCCAACCACACGCCTAGTCTTCAAGCCAGCTATTTCTCCATCCACGCGTGCATGATATAAAATAGAAATAAAACAATATTTATCGTGCTAAAATGGTTTCTGTTTCGGACAAATAGTTTTATAGAGTATTTAGCAGTATAAAAAATCACCACAATATATTCCCAAACCAATTTTTTGATAAAGAAATAAGATTAGCTTTAAAGAAATTTAGAAAAAAATATAAGCCACTGTCTTGATATAAAACAAAATATTCTATTATTTTATTATGACCAAATGCATCTTAATTCTAAACAAAACGAAAAGGATATTGCTATTATAATCCGTTGATATATGAAAGCTATTGATCCTAAAAAATATCTTAGATTTATCATCTAGTTTAAAAAAATTCAAAACGTCTAATGTAATTCTTAGAAATAAAAACACTCTTCCTGACTAAAATCATTGAACATTAACCCCCCCCCAAAAAAAAAAAACTATAGGGACTACCAAAACACACAAACCTGACATAAGACCTATCATTATCAGGAATAGGCAGCGTTCCATACAAACTAGACTGCACACTAAGCAAAATGTTAACTCCATTACCCAGTACAATTAGTTCTCGCACTTAAAAAAAATCAGTTGTCCTTTTAAAGAAATAAAAAAAAAAACAGTCATCAATAACAAATATATGTCTAGTTTAGACATTAAATCATTATGCACAAACGTCCCTATAGAGAAATACCTAAATTTTCTAAAAGTACACTTAAAAAAGAAACAAATAAAATTACCTATCCACATAAAATCCAAAAAATATACAACGAGGTGGAAACATTGGAAATAGGTTAGATATGCAGCGCAGATAATGTTTTTTATCATAATTGCAGTGATCGGAAGAGCATCTACTACTGAGTTTGGGGAATAAGCATGTCTTTGTCCATATTTGGCCAGTAGACATATCTGTGCACATGCGATTACCTTCGAGATAACTGAATGTACTTTATGACAATCTTTCGACAGTTTTATGAAGTAATTCCGACATTACCACTCTTTCATCAGACATTAAAACCTCATCGAATATTGATAAAATATTGTCATCGTCAGTTTCCGATTTATTAGCTTGGTGCAAAAATAATGACGTAATAATGTCGTTTTTTGACGTATTTTTTAACGTCAAAAAATGACATTATTACGTCATTATTTTTGAACCAACCTAACAATTTTATTTTTCTCTTTCAATTTCCAAATTACGTAATTCATTTTTTTCTCTCTAGTAAATTTATCCCCCTGAGCTTTTCTTTTAATTCCATCCAACGTCACTGGTGTATAATGTAGGGAATGTTCTGAATTTGATTCTTAGGTCTTAGCACAGCAATTACTGTATTTTCTAAAACTCATATAATTTAGCCCCGAGTCTCAACACAACGACTGCGTGACTTAGTATTCGATGGCAGGAATTCTCTCTTAAATTTGTAATTCAAAAGCATTGTCCCCCATCACTTTAGTTGATTCACTATATGTGTCCGGATACGATTTTTCAACACGGAAATAGATAACAATGGCCGGTGGCTCGTCTGGAAGGGGAACTTCCTACTGTAGACGAATTTGTGATTTTTTTTCACAGTAAAAAATATTCCAAATGCCTCTTTTTCTATCTGGCTATAATTTTTTTCACCCGATAAAATATTATTGCCGCATACGTTATCGCTTTTAAAAAAATATCTTTGTACCTATGAAAAATCACGCCACCGGTACTGTAATTGCTAGCGTCGTGCGCTACGATTATTTCTATTTTGGGATCAAAATGCAAATAAGTTCTACATTAGTCATTTAAATTTTTTCCAATATTTCTTTTGGAAATCGTCCGTCAGATTCAACATTTTTTTTTTTTTTTTTGGTAAATTATTTAATGGTTCTCGGAAAATAAATAAAATTCGGACTTAAAACATTATAATAATTCGCGAAACCTCATGATGCTTGTAAAGAACACACACATATTGGTGAGGGCATAACTTTAACTTACCATGCAATTGAGGGGTCTTCTTTCCTGACGTTTTCATCAATGATTTGGCCGAGATATTTAATTTTCGTCATGTAAGATTTGGTTTTCTAAAGAATTTTGTTTTCCCAAATAACTTATAAGGAACTGAATTTATGTGAGATAAAGATCTTTCTATAAGTCTAGTCGTGTCGTAAGTTCGCTATTATTTGATGCACTTTAGCTACATTTGTAAGTTCAATTTAGAGTCCTGTTCAAATCTGAGTCCTGTTCAAATCCGAGTCCTGTTCAAATCTGAGTCTTCAAACGACAGTTCACTTGATTGTGTGACGTATTTTTCTTGTTCCTTTGGACTTTACTTTCTTATTAACAGGTAAACTTTTTCTCGCCCTGCCAGTTTATAGGGTTTTCAAAGATTTCCTCATAGTATGCTGCAAGTATAACCTTTCCATCAGCGGTATATTTAAATTCGCTAATCGCATTTATTTTTGAGTTCTGTGAGAATAATGTAAAATGGTTTTCGATATTTTTATTCTCATAAAAAATGAGTATTTTTTGCTGTTTTCTCAACAATGTTTCCAGTAATTGTTGTCGCTGTTCCTCTTGTTTCTGGTGTTCTTGCTGCTGTTTTATTAATTCCAACATTACTACTTTCAAGTACTCCATTTTAAATTGTTTGACTTCAAAATTTTCTTCGAATATATATTTCAGATATTTTGATTTTCCGTTTCCTTTCCGGCTTATAATTTCTACGTACTGATTTCGTAAGTTGAAAAAAATGATCTTTTTCCACAACTATTGTAATAAATTATGAATTATCGTCATCCCCAAATACAGTGGTTATGGAGTCTAGCAAGGCACAGCACTTAACTTGATAGTGTCAATCGTGATAGTAGTATTCAAAAATAAGCTAGAAAACTTATTGCAAAATTATTATTTTCACTCAATTAGACAATTACCCAGGATAACTTATAATGAATGGATCAGCTCTTTCATCATAAAAATAAGAATAAGAGGTTCTTACGGTAACAGTTTTCTCTAGAGATACACTTTACAGATACACGCTAAGAAATATGTCGTTTTACGGTTATACAACGTGGAGGAAAGATTGCAAATAGTGTTGATATACAGGTCAAGTAATTGTTGAGTACGGTTGTAGTCATCGGGAAAACATCCAGGCGTGAGATTATCTAAAGAAAAAAGGTAGTGACTTTTAAGAAGAAATTCTCCAAGTGGAACTGCATCTTTAACAGCTAAACACTAAGGTAATGTCGATTTTGGTCCTTGTGTAAGTGAAAAGTCGGGGTATACCTATAAATGTCTGAATTTGAAGGTTCAAGGAATGCAGCTATTGGCTATGGCGATAGAATAGTGGCCCGCTAGTGTTGAAAATTAATATTCACTTACAAAGCGCCTTTAAAGCTTGCAAGGCGGATAATTTTTTTTCTTATGATGTGATTTTTGTAATGTTAGAATACCGCAGTGGGTTCTTTCTGGAGCGCTAAAGCTAAATGAAATTGGCTCAGGATATGCAACTATGTATACACCTAATCTTATATATATATATATATATATATATATATTGGGGTAATGGATGTCGGCTTGGATTGAGGAATCGGAGAGCCGAGTTCGAATCCATTACATTCACTTACGTGCTAATACCCTTGGAAAAGGTATGAATCCTCTTCTTCTCCCTCCAGCTATGGGTAAAATAGCAGGAAAGACTGGGTTCTGTAGACTTGGATGGAAACTGGTCTAAGAGAAGGACAACTCTGAATTCAAAACCAGCGTAAGGTCGTTTGGGAACCTTGTGGCATTCGGTGCACCAGGTCTCTGTATTCGCCCCTCCAAAAAGTGTGGATGGTCCTGCACGAGGCCTTCACCACTATAATCAAATCTCATGTGCCGGTGTCGGGCTGTCGGTTTCCTAGGAAACTGATCTGCTTGACCCTCATACGTCGAATCTCGACGGGAGAGTCGATCATATATATATATATATATATATATATATATATATATATATATATATATATATATATATAATCCAAGCTATTCTCCCAAAATACTTGGGAAGGACAAGACCAAAAAAGCTAAGATCTTCATATAAATATGTATCCAAAAGGCCAGCGTTGTACTTAAACACACCAATCATATTTTTTTTTTCAAAATGTCATTCCTTGCTTCCCCACACTCATGCACATGTCGGATCCTTATTGGTGGATCTTTTCAAATCCGCCCGCACTGTTTCCAATGGTTTTGCAGGCACCTATGACACATTAAGGAAACAGTTCTGCATCATTAACGCCTGTTGCATAAACAATTGTTTTAGGTGTCGCCACATATAAAATTCCAAAGCACTGAGGTCGTGGGTGTCATGCAAGGCATGGAGGCGGTTCCCCACTAGCATCGTAAACTGATGCTGATATCTAGTCGATAATTAAAGCCGGGTGTATTCCGATCCGCCTCAAAAATATTGGTTTATAAAATTCTTATTCTATTTCTTCCAAATGTTACCTCATCCGTAAACAAGATTGAAGAGACAACAGGTCTGCAGTTAGTGCAATAAATCATCTCAGTCGTGAGTGATTAGAATGCGAAATATGCTGCACACGTTGCAAATGATATGCATGCAGGAGCTTTTCTTGAAGTACCCTCCATGCGGTACTATGAGATATACAATATTTTAGGTTTTCTTGACGTATGTTGATGCTTGGATGACCCTAGAATATGTTCGTCGTGGTCAGGCGTACGAACGGATCTATAGTTTCGGGGTCAGGCGTCTTCCTCGATCTATAGTTTGTGGAGCCATGGATCCTGTCTCCGCAAAGCGACGGGAAACATAAGCAAAGGTTGAATGACTCGGCTGTCTTCAGTTTCGAAACGAAATCTGATAAAGCCTCTCGTCCATTACCATTCGCGAGGTCGCGTGATTAGTCATATCTGCTTGCTCACTATTTGAATATCCTGAATATTTCTCAGTAAACTCCCTACTACACAGATAAAACGCTGAAGACATACTAGCCACAAATATACACGAATGACAAATGTAATTTAGTCTATATGTCAACATATCTATACTATGAAGTGAATAACAAAAAAAAAAAAAAGAAAGTAAGAGAAAACGAAGTGTTATATTTATCTAAACTTTTATATCTGTTTTAGTTTCAGGAATCCGAATCCCTAATTTCGCAAAAGTATTTTTGACACACCTGTATATATAATGTTCAAATTGCCTTCAAGAATTCTCTCAAACATTAATTCGAAATCATTTGAATGTGCTTGGGAAATAATATGAAGTAAATATTATATGAATCTGGGAAATTTTGAGAAAAAAAAACAACTTAAGAATTAATAAACACATAATCAGACAGAATCTCTCTATATTATTAAGCAATAGATACACACAGAGATTATATTCTTTTGGGTATGAATCTTAATATCACACCTAAATGTATCTATCTGTATATGAATATCTAAGCATATAATAATAATAATAATAATAATATATGTCTTTGCGTGTATATAAATATGTATGGATCTATATATGTATACACACAGATATATATATATATATATATATATATATATATATATATATATATATATATATATAATCATATTTCATTAAATAATTGAGACAAGATTTGTCTACTTATTTTCAATTGGATCTTTTCATATTCATGGGAAAAAACTTTGGTGTCATTTTTAAAGGTAGAGAGAAAATTATCGTGTTGATACATATTTATTCTGAGCATTTTCGACATTAGTACTATGTCATCATCACAATATTTATTACATATATATATATATATATATATATATGTGTGTGTGTGTGTGTGTGCGCACGCGCGCGTGTCGGTGTGTGTTTATATACAACTGATAAGAGGAGATTTTGTAAAATATTGGTAAATTATATGTAAGTCCTTGGTTCCATGAGAAAACATTTATATATATATGTTTACCGCCGCTTTTTCGTAATTTATATATATTTCACATCCAAGGATCCAATCTAATAACTTTTGAAGCAAGATATGTGTGTGTTTGTGTGTGTGTGGTTGTGTGCGTGTGTCTCTGTGTGTGTGTGATTGTGTGCCTGTTCAATGATATCTAACAGTAAATATCCGCCCAACAAGGGAATAATCACTTATCAGGGTTTTTTTCTAACGTCCACAATACAGTGATAACTATCTGAAAATAACTCGCGTAGTTCAGAAGTTGTTCTCTTTAAAGACTGAAATAACAATTTACGCCTATGATATTCTCTTGTTAACTGAGTATTTATTAGTTCTAAGAATATCTCTCATTTTAAACATTGTGGCTTCCTCAATCTAATCTTTGGGCCGCATAACTTTTGAATTTTAATTAAATTCCTTTATGAACATATAAATATAATGATTATTTTAAAGAAGGTCTTTGTTATGTCAGCGAGGTGAGATGAAATATTTATTCATTGACATGAAACGGTAACAAATTTTTAATTACTATAATTTTATATCAGCCAAATGAGTTTACGGAATATTTACAAGTTATTGGCGCAGAAAACATAATCAGAGAATCGAGTTCAAATTCCTTTCTAACCTGGCAATGCTAGGACAATAATCCAGTTGGTTAAAGTGTTGATTCATGGGGTTTTAATTCTAAGATATAAGATAGGCAGATGACATAGTGTTGATATCAGACAGAGAAACGAAACTTTTCTTTTACTACATTCTGTACTAAAAGGAAAGCAAGAAGAAAGTTTGTTTGTTTGTTTTGTTTTACGCATATCAACCTGAATGAGTCATTTAATATTTTTTTTTCCAGGTAATATTTTTGTTTTGTCAAAAATCCATTTCTGTTAATATTTCTCTTCTCAAAAATGTATAGCTTGTAATATTATTTTTTTTCAAAAACGTATAGCTGGCAACATTATTTTTTCAAAACGTATTATCAGAGGCCTTGCTGTTGGACGTAGTTTATAGTCATAATTAGGACGCGGATGTAATCTGAGTGTTAACTATTTGTCCATGGCTAGTGCCCTTAACAGGTGCTACCACCCCGGGTCAGGGTGGACCTTGGAACACCAGCAATTAAGAAGTGGTTCCACACTTTTTAAGGCCTCCTGATCATAGGCCTTCCTGTGAGACTTAGTTTAAAGTCTTATCCAGAATGTGGATGTAACTTGTCGTCATACCCAAGACCTGCATTGATTATCATCATACCCAGGACGAGATCTGGGTTTTGGGTTAACTATTTGCACATAGCTGGGACCCTAACAGGTACTACCTCTCCGGGTTAGGGTGGAGCTGGGAACACCAGCAATTAAGAGGTGGTTCTACACTTCCCAAAATCTCCAGATCAGAGGTTTTGCTGTTGGACGTAGTTTATCGTATTACCAAGGACGATAAAGTAGTTTATCGTCATACCCAAGATGTGGATGTAGTTTATTGTCATACCCAGGACGGCAAGAAGAAATCACTAAACATGATTGGAAGCAGAAAGAACGTACTGTTGTCATCTAAAGGAATATCCCATGATAGGATGTACGTTTGGAAACACCAAAATCAAGCGAGTATAAAAAATTAAATAAGGGTTTTAAGAACGATGCAGAAAATGAGACAATGAAATCCGAAGGCGTTTTGGAATAGCGAATGATGTTTTCCAAAAGTTAAACAAATTTCAGGAAAATTTCATTAGAAAGAACGAATGGTACAAGCCTGTTATTTAATATAAGGTCTTTTATATGACAGTGAATCATGAACAATCTCCTCACAGAATAATAGTAGACATTAGGCAGCGTAAACATGTTTCTGCATAAGAATGGTGAGATTATCATGAACCAAATATGTTTGCAATGCCGAAGTGTAAGAGAAGATGGAAACAAACCATAAACTAGGCACAGAATTAGTCAGAAACCATAAAACATTTAGAGGAATTAATAAGGAAAGAATAATTAGAAAATCTAACGCATATAGGATATGTTCAAGGCAAGAGGTACAAAAGAAAGGCTGAAGAATAACCAACGTAAAGTGCTTGTGTCGATGGTTGACAGAACATGGATTAGAAGAGGTCAGAAAAAGACAAACATTGCAAAGATCCTCAAAGGATAGGAATTTCTCGTCAAAAATTGACACGGTACATAGAAGAAGAAAATCTGATTTTGAGATCAATCCTTGTGTTGGGCAGGATTTACATTAAAAACAGGATACGCCATCACAGAGCATTTCTAAAAACCACTAGACGAGATGCCCTAGACATTAGCAGTGGAACATTCTACCATATAAATTAAAGGGTTTGACATGAAAATCCCTCTAGATCGACAGAAACCTGATGAAGGCCGGAGGGCACAAATGCCGAAACGTTGAAATAACAACAATAATGTTGAGTAATGATTAACTCCTAATACCATAGATTCAGACAGAAATTCTATAGGCGATCGCTACTAGGCCTTTCCTGGCATGTTGATTGATATTTCTATAATTCAACCACACATAAACAACACCACAATTACCAATTAAATTTTCGCCGAGAGCTGTCGAGTTAGCGTGTTACATTATTTGTAGGTAAGACAAAGTAACAAATTATACTGTACTCGTGAAAATATGTAACAGCCACATCTACTCCAACAGTTTTCATTTCTTCTTTCGTTTCATTGCATCCCTGATAACTATTAGGTTGGTGCAAAAGTAATTTCGTTTTCTAACATATGTTACTATGTGAGAAAACGAAATTATTTTTGCACCAACCTAATACAATCTTCAAAAATTTACCTGAGATGGAACAAATACATTGAGTCAATTGCTTCGTCCACCGCAAGGAAAGTTAGCTCCCTTTGCGGCACCAGGAAATGTTTATCCCAGGAATCGATCCTTCAGATCTACAAATCAACAATTCGTTCTCGCATGAAGTATTGCTGCCATATATGGTCTGGAGCCCCTTCTCTTTCCCTCGGGGTTCTTGATAAGCTCCAGAGGCGGATTTTCAATATAATTGGCCCTGTTCTGGCATCTCGTCTACAGTCGCTCTCTCAAAGACGCGCCGTCGCCTCTCTCTGTCTTTTTTACAAATACTTTAATGGTAATTGCTCCGAGGAGCTGAATTCGCTGGTTCCCAGACTTCATTAATTCAAGCGCCCTTGGAGGCTGGTATCCCGCTCACACCCTTTCACTGTCGAAACTATCAAATGTAGCCGTCTCTTCTACTCCAATAGCTTCATACCTCCGACCTCTCGCCTGTGGAACTCCCATCCCTATTCCAGTATCCGTGAGAGCTATACTCTCCAACTATTCAAATGTTATGTCAATCGACATCTCCAGTTGCCTTGATCTATCTACTATCCTTCTCCTCATCCTTTCCTCTATCACTCCTATCTGATCTTGCTCCAAATCTTCTGTAACCCCTTGCGTCCGAGTGGCTTCCCGCCTTCCTTGAAAAGCTTAAAAAAATCCAACCTCACACGTCATCTTCCATCTTCTTGAAACAAGTTCAGATTTTATCCTGTCCCCTCTGTACCCAGTCATTTCTCTAGCGTTTTCTCTCTGTAAGACCCTGTGTACAAGTGAGATTGCAGTCTTGCTTGCGGGGAAATTATTAAAAGAAAAAAGAATATTTAAGGGCCGAACTGAGTTTTTATACAAGACCGAAAAACGGGCGAAATTAGTCAGTATGTTGGACAAGTATAGGAAAGAAGCGGACTTTCCCCTTCTAGATTCTTTAACATGCTAAAATAAGCTGACATGGGGAGATGGAAAGTTGCTAGCAGAACGGATCACCCTGTTCACCTGTTCCTTCACGCTACTCAAGAAAACGACGCTACTCTTTAGATATAAACTAATCGAAGTAGGAAAGGAAAGTTGGCCGAAATTCATCAGACACTGATGCACCTCGGTCTATGCCGATAGACCTCATCAAAAAAGAAATAATATGTGATACAACAAATAAAAAAAAACAGCGAACCAGATTGGGTTCCAATGGCGGGGCTCAAAAGTCAACTTAGACACTAATGAAAGTTTGGGACCTGAGGTTTGCAGATAGACCACATGAAACAAGAAATAAAACGATTTCTCAACAAATAAAACAAAAACGAACCAGACTGGGAGCGGAGGCCGGATATCAAAAGTCAACTCAGTGGCTGATGCAGCGTTGGGAAAAGAAGGTTGCCGACAGGTGATGTGAAACAAAAAATAAGACGCTATACAACAAATGAAATAACAGCGAACAAGACTGGGACCGGGGTGTGGGGCTCAATAGGCAAATCAGACGCTGATGAACGGTTGGGATATAAAGGTTAACGATAAACACCATAAAACAGAAAATAAGCCGAGATGCAATAAATAAAATAAGAACCAAGCAGATTGGGATCAGTGGACCGGTTTCAAAAGTCAACTCAGACACAGATACAATTTTGGGAGCTGAAGGTTGCCGATAGACAATAGGAAAAACAAGATGAGAAGCAACAAATAAAAAAACAGCGAAAAAGACTGGGTCCGGAAACCGGGCTACAAAAGGCAAATCAGAAGCAGATGCAGCGTTGGCGTCTAAAGCTTGCCGATAGATAACATGAAACTAGAAATAAAACACGATGCAACAAATGATATAAAAGGGAGCGGAGGCTGGGGTTCAATAATCAATTCAGACACTGGATCCAGAAACCGGGCTTAAAAAGGCAAATCTGACGCAGATGCAGTGTTGGTGTCTAAAGGATGCCGATAGATCACATGAAACTAGAAATAAAATACGATGCAACAAATGATATAAAAGCGAGCGGAGGTTGGGCTTCAAAAATGAATTCAGACACTGGGGCCGGAAACCGGGCTTCAAAAGGCAAATCAGACGCAGATGCAGCGTTGGTGTCTAAAGGTTTGCGATATAACACATGAAACTAGAAATAAAACACGATGCAACAAATGATATAAAAGCGAGCGGAGGTTGGGCTTAAAAAATCAATTCAGACACTGGGTCCGGAAACCGGGCTACAAAAGGCAAATCAGACGCAGATGCAGCGTTGGTGTCTAAAGGTTGCCGATAGATCACATGAAACTAGAAATAAAACACGATGCAACAAATGATATAAAAGCGAGCGAAGGTTGGGCTTCAAAAATCTATTCAGACACTGGGGCCGGAAACCGGGCTTCAAAAGGAAAATCAGACGCAGATGCAGCGTTTGTGTCTAAAGGTTGCCGATAGATCACATGAAACTAGAAATAAAACACGATGCAACAAATGATATAAAAGCGAGCGGAGGCTGGGGTTCAAAAATCAATTCAGACACTGGATCCGGAAACCGGGGTTCAAAAGGCAAATCAGACGCAGATGCAGCGTCGGTGTCTAAAGTTTGCCGATAGATCACATGAAACGAGAAATAAAACACGATGCAACAAATGATATAAAAGCGATCGGCGGTTGGGCTTCAAAAATGAATTCAGACACTGGGGCCGGAAACCAGGCTTCAAAAGGAAAATAAGACGCAGATGCAGCGTTGGTGTCTAAAGGTTGCCGACAGATCACATGAAACTAGAAATAAAACACGATGCAACAAATGATATAAAAGCGAGCGGAGGCTGGGGTTCAAAAATCAATTCAGACACTGAATCCGGAAACCAGGGTTCAAAAGGCAAATCAGACGCAGTGGCAGAGTTGGTGTCTAAAGGTTGCCGATAGATCACATGAAACTAGAAATAAAACCCGATGCAACAAATGATATAAAAGCGAGCAGAGGTTGGGCTTCAAAAATCAATTCAGACACTGGGGCCGGAAACCAGGCTTCAAAAGGCAAATCAAACGCAGATGCAGCGTTGGGGTCTAAAGTTTGCCGATAGATCACATGAAACTAGAAATAAAACACGATGCAACAAATGATATAAAAGCGAGTGGAGGCTGGTGTACAAAAATCAATTCAGGCACTGGATCCAGAAACCGGGCTTCAAAAGGCAAATTAGACGCACATGCAGCGTTGGTGTCTAAAGGTTGGCGATAGATCACATGAAACAAGAAATAAAACACGATGCAACAAATGATATAAAAGCGATCGGAGGCTGGGTTTCAAAAATCAACTCAGACACTGGATCCAGAAAACGGGGTTCAATAAACAAATCAAAAGCAGATGCAGCGTTGTTATCTAAATGTTGCCGATAGATCACATGAAACTAGAAATAAAACACGATGCAATAAATGATACAAAAGCGAGCGGAGGCTGGGGTGCAAAAATCAATTAGACACTGGATCCGGAAAACAGGGTCCAAAAGGCAAATCAGACGCAGAGGCAGCGTTGGTGTCTAAAGGTTGCCGATAGATCATATGAAACTAGAAATAAAACACGATGCAACAAATGATATAAAAGCGAGCCTAGGGAGGGTTTCAAAAATCAATTCAGACACTGGATCGAGAAACCGGGGTTCAAAAGGCAAATCAGACGCAGAGGCAGCGTTAGTGTCTAAAGGATTGCCGATAGATCACATGAAACGAGAAATAAAACACGATGCAACAAATGATATAAAAGCGAGCGGAGGCTGGGGTTCAAAAATCAATAAGACACTGGATCCGGAAAACAGGGTTCAAAAGGCAAATCAGACGCAGATGCAGCGTTGGTGTCTAAAGGTTGCCGATAGATCACATGAAACTAGAAATAAAACACGATGCAACAAATAATATAAAAGAGAGCGGAGGCTGGGGTTCAAAAATCAATAAGACACTGGATCCGGAAACCAGAGTTCAAAAGGCAAATCAGACGCAGAGGCAGCGTTGGTGTCTAAAGGTTGCCGATAGATCACATGAAACTAGAAATAAAACACGATGCAACAAATGATATAAAAGCGAGCGGAGGCTGGGTTTCAAAAATCAATTCAGACACTGGATCCGGAAACCAGATTTCAAAAGGCAAATCAGACGCAGATGCAGCGTTGGTGTCTAAAGGTTGCCGATAGATCACATGAAACTAGAAATAAAACACGATGCAACAAATGATATAAAAGCGAGTGGAGGCTGGTGTACAAAAATCAATTCAGGCACTGGATCCAGAAACCGGGCTTCAAAAGGCAAATTAGACGCACATGCAGCGTTGGTGTCTAAAGGTTGGCGATAGATCACATGAAACAAGAAATAAAACACGATGCAACAAATGATATAAAAGCGATCGGAGGCTGGGTTTCAAAAATCAACTCAGACACTGGATCCAGAAAACGGGGTTCAATAAACAAATCAAAAGCAGATGCAGCGTTGTTATCTAAATGTTGCCGATAGATCACATGAAACTAGAAATAAAACACGATGCAATAAATGATACAAAAGCGAGCGGAGGCTGGGGTGCAAAAATCAATTAGACACTGGATCCGGAAAACAGGGTCCAAAAGGCAAATCAGACGCAGAGGCAGCGTTGGTGTCTAAAGGTTGCCGATAGATCATATGAAACTAGAAATAAAACACGATGCAACAAATGATATAAAAGCGAGCCTAGGCAGGGTTTCAAAAATCAATTCAGACACTGGATCGAGAAACCGGGGTTCAAAAGGCAAATCAGACGCAGAGGCAGCGTTAGTGTCTAAAGGATTGCCGATAGATCACATGAAACGAGAAATAAAACACGATGCAACAAATGATATAAAAGCGAGCGGAGGCTGGGGTTCAAAAATCAATAAGACACTGGATCCGGAAAACAGGGTTCAAAAGGCAAATCGGACGCAGATGCAGCGTTGGTGTCTAAAGGTTGCCGATAGATCACATGAAACTAGAAATAAAACACGATGCAACAAATGATATAAAAGCGAGCGGAGGCTGGTGTACAAAAAACAATTCAGACACTGGATCGAGAAACCGGGCTTCAAAAGGCAAATTAGACGCACATGCAGCGTTGGTGTCTAAAGGTTGGCGATAGATCACATGAAATAAGAAATAAAACACGATGCAACAAATGATATAAAAGCGATCGGAGGCTGGGTTTCAAAAATCAACTCAGACACTGGATCCAGAAAACGGGATTCAACAAACAAATGAAAAGCAGATGCAGCGTTGTTATCTAAATGTTGCCGATAGATCACATGAAACTAGAAGTAAAACTCGATGCAACAAATGATACAAAAGCGAGCGGAGGCTGGGGTGCAAAAATCAATTAGCCACTGGATCCGGAAAACAGGGTTCAAAAGGCAAATCAGACGCAGAGGCAGCGTTGGTGTCTAAAGGTTGCCGATAGATCATATGAAACTAGAAATAAAACACGATGCAACAAATGATATAAAAGCGAGCGTAGGCAGGGGTTCAAAAATCAATTCAGACACTGGATCGAGAAACCGGGGTTCAAAAGGCAAATCAGACGCAGAGGCAGCGTTGGTGTCTAAAGGATTGCCGATAGATCACATGAAACGAGAAATAAAACACGATGCAACAAATGATATAAAAGCGAGCGGAGGCTGGTGTTCAAAAATCAATAATACACTGGATCCGGAAAACAGGGTTCAAAAGGCAAATCAGACGCAGATGCAGCGTTGGTGTCTAAATGTTGCCGATAGATCACATGAAACTAGAAATAAAACACGATGCAACAAATAATATAAAAGCGAGCGGAGGCTGGGTTTCAAAAATCAATAAGACACTGGATCCGGAAACCAGAGTTCAAAAGGCAAATCAGACTCAGAGGCAGCGTTGGTGTCTAAAGGTTGCCGATAGATCACATGAAACTAGAAATAAAACACGATGCAACAAATGATATAAAAGCGAGCGGAGGCTGGGTTTCAAAAATCAATTCAGACACTGGGTGCGGAAACCGGGCTTCAAAAGTCAAATCAGACGCAGATGCAGCGTTGGTGTCTAAAGGTTGCCGATAGATCACATGAAACTAGAAATAAAACACGATGCAACAAATGATAAAAAAGCGAGCGGAGGCTGGTGTACAAATATCAATTCAGACACTGTATCCAGAAACCGGGCTTCAAAAGGCAAATTAGACGCACATGCAGCGTTGGTGTCTATAGGTTGGCGATAGATCACATGAAACAAGAAATAAAACACGATGCAACAAATGATATAAAAGCGATCGGAGGCTGGGTTTCAAAAATCAATTCAAACACTGGATCCAGAAAACGGGGTTCAAAAAACAAATCAAAAGCAGATGCAGCGTTGGTATCTAAAGTTGCCGATAGATCACATGAAACTAGAAATAAAACACGATGCAACAAATGATACAAAAGCGAGCGGAGGCTGGGGTGCAAAAATAATTAGACACTGGATCCGTAAACCAGGGTTCAAAAGGCAAATCAGACGCAGAGGCAGCGTTGGTGTCTAAAGTTTGCCGATAGATCATATGAAACTAGAAATAAAACACGATGCAACAAATGATATAAAAGCGAGCGGAGGATGGGGTTCAAAAATCAATAAGACACTGGATCCGGAAACCAGAGTTCAAAAGGCAAATCAGACGCAGAGGCAGCGTTGGTGTCTAAAGGTTGCCGATAGATCACATGAAACTAGAAATAAAACACGATTCAACAAATGATAAAAAAGCGAGCGGAGGCTGGGGTTCAAAAATCTATTCAGACACTGGATCCGGAAACCGGGCTTCAAAAGGCAAATCAGACGCAGATGCAGCGTTGGTGTCTAAATGTTCCCGATAGATCACATGAAACTAGAAATAAAACACGATTCAACAAATGATAAAAAAGCGAGCGGAGGCTTGGGTTCAAAAATCTATTCAGACACTGGATCCGGAAACCGGGCTTCAAAAGGCAAATCAGACGCAGATGCAGCGTTGGTGTCTAAATGTTCCCGATAGATAACATGAAACTAGAAATAAAACACGATGCAACAAATGATATAAAAGCGAGCGGAGGCTGGGGTTCAAAAATCTATTCAGACACTGGAACCGGAAACCGGTGTTCAAAAGGCAAATCTGACGCAGATGAAGATTTGGTGTATAAATGTTGGCGATACATCACATGAAACTAGAAATAAAACACGATGCAACAAATGATATAAAAGCGAGCGGAGGCTGGTGTACAAAAAACAATTCAGACACTGGATCCAGAAACCGGGCTTCAAAAGGCAAATTAGACGCACATGCAGCGTTGGTGTCTAAAGGTTGGCGATAGATCACATGAAACAAGAAATAAAACACGATGCAACAAATGATATAAAAGCGAGCGGAGGCTGGGTTTCAAAAATCAATTCAGACACTGGATTCGGAAACCAGAGTTCAAAAGGCAAATCAGACGCAGAGGCAGCGTTGGTGTCTAAAGGTTGCCGATAGATCACATGAAACTAGAAATAAAACACGATGCAACAAATGATATAAAAGCGAGCGGAGGCTGGTGTACAAAAAACAATTCAGACACTGGATCCAGAAACCGGGCTTCAAAAGGCAAATTAGACGCACATGCAGCGTTGGTGTCTAAAGGTTGGCGATAGATCACATGAAACAAGAAATAAAACACGATGCAACAAATGATATAAAAGCGAGCGGAGGCTGGGTTTCAAAAATCAATTCAGACACTGGATCCGGAAACCAGAGTTCAAAAGGCAAATCAGACGCAGAGGCAGCGTTGGTGTCTAAAGGTTGCCGATAGATCATATGAAACTAGAAATAAAACACGATGCAACAAATGATATAAAAGCGAGCGTAGGCAGGGGTTCAAAAATCAATTCAGACACTGGATCCAGAAAACGGGATTCAACAAACAAATGAAAAGCAGATGCAGCGTTGTTATCTAAATGTTGCCGATAGATCACATGAAACTAGAAATAAAACTCGATGCAACAAATGATACAAAAGCGAGCGGAGGCTGGGGTGCAAAAATCAATTAGACACTGGATCCGGAAAACAGTGTTCAAAAGGCAAATCAGACGCAGAGGCAGCGTTGGTGTCTAAAGGTTGCCGATAGATCATATGAAACTAGAAATAAAACACGATGCAACAAATGATATAAAAGCGAGCGTAGGCAGGGGTTCAAAAATCAATTCAGACACTGGATCCGGAAAACAGGGTTCAAAAGGCAAATCAGACGCAGATGCAGCGTTGGTGTCTAAAGGTTGCCGATAGATCACATGAAACTAGAAATAAAACACGACGCAACAAATAATATAAAAGCGAGCGGAGGCTGGGGTTCAAAAATCAATAAGACACTGGATCCGGAAACCAGAGTTCAAAAGGCAAATCAGACGCAGAGGCAGCGTTGGTGTCTAAAGGTTGCCGATAGATCACATGAAACTAGAAATAAAACACGATGCAACAAATGATATAAAAGCGAGCGGAGGCTGGGTTTCAAAAATCAATTCAGACACTGGGTGCGGAAACCGGGCTTCAAAAGTCAAATCAGACGCAGATGCAGCGTTGGTGTCTAAAGGTTGCCGATAGATCACATGAAACTAGAAATAAAACACGATGCAACAAATGATAAAAAAGCGAGCGGAGGCTGGTGTACAAATATCAATTCAGACACTGTATCCAGAAACCGAGCTTCAAAAGGCAAATTAGACGCACATGCAGCGTTGGTGTCTATAGGTTGGCGATAGATCACATGAAACAAGAAATAAAACACGATGCAACAAATGATATAAAAGCGATCGGAGGCTGGGTTTCAAAAATCAATTCAAACACTGGATCCAGAAAACGGGGTTCAACAAACAAATCAAAAGCAGATGCAGCGTTGGTATCTAAATTTGCCGATATATCACATGAAACTAGAAATAAAACACGATGCAACAAATGATACAAAAGCGAGCGGAGGCTGGGGTGCAAAAATAATTAGACACTGGATCCGTAAACCAGGGTTCAAAAGGCAAATCAGACGCAGATGCAGCGTTGGTGTCTAAAGGTTTGCCATAGATCTCATGAAAGTAGAAATGAAACACGATGCAACAAATGATATAAAAGCGAGATGAGGCTGCGGTTCAAAAATCTATTGAGACACTGGATCCGGAAACCGGTGTTCAAGACGCAAATCTGACGCAGATGAAGCTTTGGTGTATAAATGTTGGCGATACATCACATGAAACTAGAAATAAAACACGATGCAACAAATGATATAAAAGCGAGCGGAGGCTGGGGTTCAAAAATCTATTCAGACACTGGAACCGGAAACCGGCGTTCAAAAGGCAAATCTGACGCAGATGAAGATTTGGTGTATAAATGTTGGCGATACATCACATGAAACTAGAAATAAAACACGATGCAACAAATGATATAAAAGCGAGCGGAGGCTGGTGTACAAAAAACAATTCAGACACTGGATCCAGAAACCGGGCTTCAAAAGGCAAATTAGACGCACATGCAGCGTTGGTGTCTAAAGGTTGGCGATAGATCACATGAAACTAGAAATAAAACACGATGCAACAAATGATATAAAAGCGAGCGGAGGCTGGGTTTCAAAAATCAACTCAGACACTGGATCCAGAAAACGGGATTCAACAAACAAATCAAAAGCAGATGCAGCGTTGTTATCTAAATGTTGCCGATAGATCACATGAAACTAGAAATAAAACTCGATGCAACAAATGATACAAAAGCGAGCGGAGTCTGGGGTGCAAAAATCAATTAGACACTGGATCCGGAAAACAGGGTTCAAAAGGCAAATCAGACGCAGAGGCAGCGTTTGTGTCTAAAGGTTGCCGATAGATCATATGAAACTAGAAATAAAACACGATGCAACAAATGATATAAAAGCGAGCGTAGGCAGGGGTTCAAAAATCAATTCAGACACTGGATCGAGAAACCGGGGTTCAAAAGGCAAATCAGACGCAGAGGCAGCGTTGGTGTCTAAAGGTTGCCGATAGATCACATGAAACGAGAAATAAAACACGATGCAACAAATGATATAAAAGCGAGCGGAGGCTAGTGTTCAAAAATCAATAAGACACTGTATCCGGAAAACAGGGTTCAAAAGGCAAATCAGACGCAGATGCAGCGTTGGTGTCTAAAGGTTGCCGATAGATCACATGAAACTAGAAATAAAACACGATGCAACAAATAATATAAAAGCGAGCGGAGGTTGGGTTTCAAAAATCAATTCAGACACTGGATCGAGAAACCGGGGTTCAAAAGGCAAATCAGACGCAGAGGCAGCGTTGGTGTCTAAAGGATTGCCGATAGATCACATGAAACGATAAATAAAACACGATGCAACAAATGATATAAAAGCGAGCGGAGGCTAGTGTTCAAAAATCAATAAGACACTGGATCCGGAAAACAGGCTTCAAAAGTCAAATCAGACGCAGATGCAGCGTTGGTGTCTAAAGGTTGCCGATAGATCACATGAAACTAGAAATAAAACACGATGCAATAAATGATAAAAAATCGAGCGGAGGCTGGTGTACAAATATCAATTCAGACACTGTATCCAGAAACCGGGCTTCAAAAGGCAAATTAGACGCACATGCAGCGTTGGTGTCTATAGGTTGGCGATAGATCACATGAAACAAGAAATAAAACACGATGCAACAAATGATATAAAAGCGATCGGAGGCTGGGTTTCAAAAATCAATTCAAACACTGGATCCAGAAAACGGGGTTCAACAAACAAATCAAAAGCAGATGCAGCGTTGGTATCTAAAGTTGCCGATAGATCACATGAAACTAGAAATAAAACACGATGCAACAAATGATACAAAAGCGAGCGGAGGCTGGGGTGCAAAAATAA
>OZ010601.1:19152638-19275138 GCA_963932145.1 Acanthosepion lycidas | reverse complement strand
GTGGCGATGGCGAATCTCATATGTGTTGTACTTGTGCTAAGTATTACCGTTCATTACCAACCTTTGTCGGATTATTCTATTCCTTGCTTGTGTTACAACAATCATAAAAACAAAATAAAAGACAGAATAATCATTGTAATCTACATAAAGGCACTCAGAATTTGTGGCCTCTCTATTTATATGGAAAGAAGATATACATTGAACATAATTCAAGATCATCCAGTGGCCTATTTCAAATTCAATACAAAACAAATGGCTCATGAAATATTGCATAATACAACAGAGGTCATTCCCAACAAATCTAATGAAACAATATATACAGTTCTGAACCTTACAAACAGAACTAAAAAGATTTTTTATTATTTATAAAATTTGTCACAGGTATTAGGTTGGTGCAAAATAATGACGTAATAATGTCGTTTTTTGATGTATTTTTAACGTCAACAAACGATATTATTACTTCATTATTTTTGCACCAACCTAATACTTCTAAAACAGTGAAATATTTAATTAATACAAAACAAAAAAAAATAGTTACAATTTGAAGTAGGAATTAGTTTTAACGATATCACCTCATGCAAGCGAGTGAAGCCGAAAAGGCACAAAAGGTTATTGAGGGAGACAGGACAAGGACAAAAAGAGAAACATCAGAGGGAGAGAGAGAGAGAGAGAGAGAGAAGGAAAGAAAATTAATCAAGACATTGATGGACATTGCATTTAAATTTTTGAAGATCAAATTTGTCCGGACGCGGCATACACGAACGAAAATTGCTAGAAAAGGATATGTTAGGCGGTTACATATCGTCAATCAACTTTGAATTGATGAGACCTCGTCCTCAATCTAGTACTGCGCTTAAATTCGTAATGTCTATGTACCATAGCGAAGTGTGTTATCTATTCTGATATATACACAGAAATATGTCACAAAGACAAGATGGAGAATGAGGGAAAAGGATGGTCATCTTCTGTGTTGGGGACCCGGAAGAGATCCGAAAGAAAACTCAAACTCAGCAATTCAGTGAAAACGTATTATTAACAAAAAGAACGAATACAGAAGTATTGCACGTCCGTCTGACGGCTAAGTACAATAGTCAACTCGTCCACTGTTTACATTCCTCTTGCGAGGCATAATATAGTCATAAGGCTAATCTATTTTGTCCATGAAGGTAGGTCCCCATAAGATTCTGTTTTAACACTAACTGAAACATAAAACAATATTCCTTATACCAACACAGCGCATTCTTATCTAAATTCCTTACTAAATCCACCAAAATACCTCCTTTTCTCCAAGAGAGTCCTAACTATACTTTTATTTACCACTTATTATCTGTCGAGGAAGCGGAGGGAAACAACAATTTAAAGCGAAATGTTCATCGTAATAATTCCTAAGAAACTATTTATTGAAAAGGCACAGGGTAACTGCATTGCAACGTTAGGAAAGTAACTGAAGCCAAAACGCCAGGTCAAGACAAATAATATTGATGATTCTTCTTTGGATATTATCACGAATCTCTAAATGTCTAGCAGTAGCACTAGGCGAGATTTGACAACAGTATTCTAAGCATGAACGAATGATAGACATATAAACATGCAAGATAGATTCTAGAAATAATAGTTGCATAGCACGACAAAATAACACGACCTTTTTAACATCAGACCTAACAATCGATTCAATATAGTCTTTCCACTTCATATCAGTTGAGAATGTTAAACAGATAAATCGCAAGGAGTCGCTTTCATGAAGGTTAACTTATCCATCCTGATGAAAGGTTGGAAGGGGTCTTTCAGGTGATTAGTCCCGTTTTGGGGGCTTTAAAATTAACAAGACACGCCTTGCCCCAGTTATTAAATTATAGACAGTTTTTAAGACCAGCTACCAATTTCACATCATCGAACTGATCACCGTTATTACCGAAACAGGAGAAAATAGATGTGTCATCAGCATAGATACCAGTTTAGGAACTGATGTCATCAAGAAAGTCGTTTATAAAAGTTAAGGACAAAGTAGGTCCAAAGATAGAGACCTTGACGACATCTGTATTAGGACCAAAAAAAATCTAGGTGAGTGTCTATTTAGGACAACTTTCATTTCACGATTAGATTACAAATATTTAATCAGTTCAAAAATTCGTGCGGAAATAACGTATACTTTAAATTTGTAAAGAAATCTGGCATACCAAACTCTGTTAAAAGGTGCCGAGATGGCCGTAGCAACAGCGCGATCTTAACCAGTCTCATCATAAAATCAGATACAAAATTGCATGATAGGATGGTAATATGTCTTCGAATATCGGTCCTTTTTAATTTCAAACTGAAACTGTCATTTCATCCACAAGCGTAGAGTGTTCTAGTTCCACGTTACACGCATGTTCTGGATGTCTCAGTTATCTCCCTTTAAATAAATTTAAGTTTGTATTCTTCCACACTATATAGATATGTATTAATTCACATGGATATCATAGGAAATTACACACACACACACACACACACACACACACACACACACACACACACATATATATATATATATATATATATATATATATATATAGGGTGATCATAAAGTTCATGTGCACGTTAAAAATTTATAACTTTATTTGTATTTGAGATTGAAATAATCTGTAAAAAGTGTCACAAAGTTTAATGTACCTAGTTTTAAGTATAGTTAAAATAACTAAAGTAATTTCAGACATTACTGTAAATCAGTTGGCAAATGTTTTTCGTGAACTGAAAAATCGTATTACCCTTTGTATTGCTAATAATGGAGAATATTATTGGATATTATACACACACACACATATGTGTGTGTGTGTGTGTGTGTATACATATATATGTGTGTGTGTGTGTGTGTAAACATATAGTTTGAACAGCACAGCTGGAGACGAATCTCTAACTGCAGACGAATCTCTAACTTCAAGCTTGGTAGACTCTTTCGGAAATAATCCTTCTACATCAGCCATTGACCTAGAGGAGTTCAAACAATATTGCTTGTCGGAATGAAGGCCCTGCCCTGCGCGGCACTTAACAAGTTCGAATTTGTTTGTTTGTTTTTTTTTTGCATCGAGCTGAGGTAGAAGTTCAATCAGACGGTTCAAGTGAGTTCTTAAAAATTGGTACAACAAAGGATGATCACCAACAAGCAGGAGAACGGGGATCAGCGTGATTATTTTTGCACATTTTAGAGAGAATAACAACCAGATCGTGAGCATTATGACGGGGATACTTTCAGATCCACATGCTTTGTGGGAATCCATATTAGAAAGATTTACTCTATTATTTATGTGCCATTCGTCATACACGCTTAGGCGATCATGTATCTTTCGATACATGAATGACAAGGCAGATTTTTTTTCTTGCAGTAGGTTGCTATTTCTTTCTGCGGTAGATTAATTGAAATCCAAGGCTGTCCTGCTATTTAGCCATAGATGAAGGGAACTAAGAGGTGTCATTCCTTTCCCAAGATTATTAGCACCTAAGTGAATGTAATAGATTCGACTGGAATTTGAACACGGCTCTCCGATTGCTCAATTCCAGCCGCTATTCATTATTCCATCGTTGCCACAAGATTGTTCTAGTTCCAGTTGCCATGCCTTTTTAAGTTGTTTCAATGTCAGTTATCTCCCTTTTAACTCAACACGCCAAGTTTATTTTTCATCTATGCTATAGCTAGTTATTGAAGTCAAAACTATTTGTTTGAATTCAGTGACCTGTACCTTTATCTTCTGGACATCTTACTTACCTACCCTGGAAAATGTGTCCTCAAGGAGACATGGTCTAGGTAAAACGTTGGGTGGACCAGTGACATGACCCAAAGAGTTAAGGGTTCAATACCTGGCTACGGCAGTGGGGGTCAACAAAATGTTCTAGTATTGATTTAAAGGGAGATAACTGAGACATCCAGAACATACATGCCACGTGGAACTAGAACAATCTACGCCGGTGGACGAAATGAATGATTCAGTTTGAAATGAACAAGGCCGGAGCGTACAACGGCTGAAATACCGTGAATATGGCAACATAGATGAGGACAACGGGCCGAAAAATTTAAATAATTGCAATACCTCATTGCAGGAATACACACACACACACACACACACACATATATATATATATATATATATATATATATATATATATATATATATATATGTAAGCAAATATATGGATATAGATCCGACAGTATGAAGAAAAATATACGGAAAAAAACGGTGAATACTAGACCTGGCATCTTTAGTATTTCCCCTTTTCTAGCGAGATTAATGCTCGACAAGCGTACATATAAATTTTAGATCAAAATAGAATTCTTTTCATTTTTCATTCAAAATACTCAAATTTTAGGAATACGTTTTCACAACGTCGCCCACGTGACGACAACGTGACCATGTTTAAACGGAACGCTGATCATATAAAACTTTCAGTTATCTGTTTGGATAAGTCCTGTTTTTATGTCCATCGTCTTTGTCATGTTGAATTGATAATGTTAATTATATTTTATGAATATGTCCTGAAGATGGTTTATTAGACCGAAACGTCTGTCGTTGACATTATATCAACATTAAAACATAATAATTGCATATAAGGATTTTTGTTTGTTTTTTCCGTATATTTTTCTTCATATATATTCATATATATATATATATATATATATATATATATATATATATATATATATATATATATAAATACTTCCCACACTACAATCTTAAATTCTTCAAGTATAGTATGAAGTGACATCTATCTTGCAAATCTTAATGATCTCCGAATTTTGCATGCATCTCTAACGTTCATATCACAGACCTCGTTCAATAACACTCTACCTTGAGTGGCACTCTAGTCTTGATTAAAATTCAGTAAGATATATGGGTATTGTAAGTTTCTTTATTTCAATATTTTTTACATAACATCTTGTACACGTTCAGGAAGAAGAAGTTAAAGCCGAGACCATATAATCTTACCTTCAAACGTTCTTCTTTTATGCGCCATGTCCTTTCAAGACGTAGGCAATCGTGATCCTCCACATCTTCCTGTTCCTGGGAGCTCTTAATAAGTTTTTATGTTTTTATTTTTTCTCCCAAACCCTGTTCCGCTATTCATTTATTCAACCCCATCTTACGCGCTGCTTTCCTCTGTACTTCTTTCCCCTCTATCTCTCCTGTGAGTATCAGATTTTCCAAGCCCTCTTTCCTTATTACATTCCCTAGAAATTTCAACTGACTTTTCCTGATGTAAAGTATAAGTTTCATCTTCGTCTCTATTCTCCCCAATACATCCTCGTTGTTCACATTTTCGGTTATCATCAACATTTTTCTGTAGCATCACATTTTTGTTGATTCAAGTCTCTTCTCCATCTTTGAGGAGGTTGCCCAGCAGTCGATGACATACAGGAGGAAAAATGTAGAGCAATATTGTCAACACATTGGAAACATTCAAATATAAGCCCTGAAAGTGTCCAGCACATATAAAGACTGAATGATAAAGTTTGACAACTGTAAAAGATATTGACTTTAATATGACATTCCAAGCTATTCAGAAGGGTTTAGATTCCTTTTCCGGACAGCAACAGAGCTCCCACTATCAGGGCATGGCGGTGGAGGTGGGAGTCAAAAACACTTACCCATTCACTCGGAAAAAAATTCATTTTATAATAGATTTATATTTCCCTTCCTTCTAGAGTCAAACTTTTTCTCGCAGATGCTACGTAATATTGGCTGGCGCTACATTATCTTTATTTCCCTGGATAATGATTAAATGAGCTACGTGGTAATAAAATAAACGCCTTCCATTTCCATTCTCGCATCTTACAGTCCATCAAAATAAATATAACGCTTTTCAAACTAAATCTGTCCTAAACTATAAAAGATTTGTAAGTTTCTTCTTTGTCTTCTTATTCTACAGAGTGATTCTAATGTTACTTGACAATTTAAATATATATATATATATATATATATATATATTGATGAGATATCGTAATCAGACTTGTGCTATGTACTCAGTGATTAACAAAGATTTTTAATCACATTGCATTTCTGTATTTCAGGTATCATTGTTAAATGAACCCCTAACATTTCCAGACCTGTCGATTGGAAGAGATGGCTCAATTCTCTGACCGCTTCGTTCCCCAGATATCACACCTCTGGACTTCTTTCTATTGGGTTATATTATGTCTATCGAATAAAGATATGGGAAATCATTGATCTGAAGCAAAAGATCACTGATGTCATTGCCCCCATTGATGAGGCTATGCTACAGCGAACCTAACAAGAAAAGGAGTACCGTCTAGATGTGATTCGTGCAACTAATGGTGCCCATGTAGAGGTCCATTAAATTAGTTAAGAAAACATATCTACTCCTCATTTTGTAACAATTTCCACATATTTTTCTCTTAGGTTGCTTTTGTAATACAGATCGTGGACACTAAAATCAAGCACGTGTGGAAATATAAATATCTGGGAAGTGTTTTGACAAAGGACGGTAACGGCAAAACAAAGATTCTTAGACGTATTGGGATGGCCAAGGACGCATTCCAAAAGCTGGGCAGACTATTGCGAGACAGGAGGATTTCTATGGTAAGAAACTAAAGAGTACTGAGCTGTTACGTGGCATCCATTCTCTTTTACGGTAACGAATGTTGTATGGTCTCCTCAAAGATGAAGAAGAAACTCGAGGCGACGTTGATATGGTTCTACAGAAGAATGCTGAGTATATCATACACCGAGCGTGTTAGCAACGATGAGGTCTTGGAAAGGATGCAAACAAGGAAAACGCTTATACATAACACCAGGAAAAGGCAGTTGATGTTTCTGGGAAATGTAATGCTAAAGGAGGGCCTGGAGAATCTGATACTTACAGGTCGAATAGAGGAAAGAGAGACAAGAGAAAACAGCGCGTGACATACCTCAGGAGCTTAAGCAAGTGGATGGCAGGACGTGGTCTGGGTGAGATGGCAGAGGGAAGGAACTTATTGAGAGCTGCAGAAAGATAGGGGGAAGTGGAGAGTGTGGACACGGTACATAGAAAAAGAAAAAAAGAAAATGTGGAAAGTCATTATCGCCTACATCCTGAAAGGACACGGTAAATAAAAAGAAATAAAGGTTTTTTTTTAAATTGTAGCTAGATTTTATGGACACTCTGTTTTACAAGCTTCATTTTTTCCTTCCGCTAATTCAGGCTTTCAACTCTTGTAACATATCGTCTGTAAAAAAAAATTATGCCCGAAAAAATAAATACAATAATAGTCCCATCAAAAGAAAAAAAAAATTTGACTAGGTCTCTCAGTGCTGGTAGTGGGGAGGACCTCACTAATACTTTATTTGTTTTTTCCTCTATTTTAACAAAAGAAAATGGCGATCAAACTTTCAGATTTAAAAGCAGGAAAAAAGAAAAAGAAAGGGAAGAAAAAGAAGGAGAAAGGGGAGAAGAAGGAGAAAGGGGAGAAGAAGGAAAGAAAGGAAAAAGTGGTAAAGGGAAAAGAAGGTGAAAAGAGAAAAACGTTAATATCATCGCAATGATGAGAAACCTCATTGGTTAAAACATCACCATGAAAAAAAAATCTGAATTGGCTGATTGGTTGAATATTCAACTATTACCCATAAAAAAAAAACATTCACGTCAGCCATATGCAGAACTCGATATATAAAGTACCCAGAATACTAGCCGGGATTGCAATGGTTTACAGCTGGGCACAATCGGAGAGGAACTTTTTAGTCAATAATATTCGAGACTCTCGACGACCCCATGAGAAAACGCTTAAGAGGTATTCTGGGGAGGGCTTACTACGTACTGCTCAAACAACGAAAACAACGAGAAGAAGAAACCTGAAAACGCATCACATTCGATAAATCAATAAAAAAAAAATAGCACCAGTAATTATCAATGTAATTGTAAACACCCTTCTAGTAGAAACTTGACGAAAATGTCTCGAGACGATGAAAATTAATGTTGAATATCTTGGACAAAAATCGAAATGAATCGATCGAAAGATAGACATAGCTCCAAATTACACTTGCATCAAATGTAAACACTCTCCTGCATTCACTTCAATCAATATCTGTCTCTATTTCCAAGTTGAGGTATTGTAAATATTTACTCTATTTACATTGTTCGGACTGTTGTTCTCATCTTCGTTGGCATATTTACGACGTTTCTGCCGTTATACTGGTGATAGGAATTTGGAACTGAACCCTTTACTTCGTCTATCGATGTATATAGTTCCATATAGTTCCAGTTCCACGTACCATGCTTCTTTGCGGAATCGCAGTATCAGTTATTGCTCTTAGTTTTTGTTCATATCGGTTGTAGATAAATATTATTAATAACAACGAAAGAGTAAAAAAAAAAAAAACTTAATTATACACAAGGCAACTTTAAACACCAAGGAGTATTTCGCAGCAAAACAATTCTTAGTTTTTATTAATAATATTTATAATATTAACAATAGTAATATTTTTTTGTTTTTCTTATATTCACGTTATAATTTTTTTCATTTTTTTTTTTTTGGTGTGGTTTGACATTGAGATCTCCGGGTTATATTCTCCTTAAGGTTACCCATACCGATTAGTAAATTTTCATTACTTAATTGTAGAAGTATGAAGGGAAAGCCGTTGGTATAAACCAATGGCCTCTGTTACCAATTATAGACATTTATACCAACGGCTTACGATTCATACTTCTACAATTCACTCTCGTGTGGTCATGTGTGACGTCATGAGATGCGGTGGGATTTTCGCTTCTAGCGTCTTATATGCGCGTGTTTATCGTTGCTTAGAAATCTTCTCTGTAAACATTGACAGACCATCATCACTGTCATGTCCGTATATTGTTATATATGTTGCAATTGACATCTTCGATAATGGCTTAAGTAAGCCGAAAGCTTAGATTGTATTAAAAAAATATGGATCACTATTGTGAATTTCTTTCTTCTTTCAACGATAATGTTATTAAACTTATCAGAAGTTACGAAAAAAATTGACATAAAATAGACAACACTTGTCTATATTATTTAATGAAACGTGTATGAATGAAAAGATGCTGCCTAAATACACACAGACAATATATATATATATATATATATATATATATATATATATATATATATATATATATATATAGTTAGATAACTCAAACAACCGTTAGATAAGAAAGCCATATACACGAGTGTTGGCGTGCATACACAGGAAAGCAAATAAATAATCATCAAATTGTGCAACACGAGCTTGAAATACAAGGAAACTTGCGTTGCTCACCCAAACGGTATATATATATATATATATATATATATATATATATATATATATATATATATATATTATATGAATCATTCATACAAAAAACAGATATAGAAGTTAATGAATTAAATGGCGAGAATACATCTTCGCAAACAATTTTAATAAAGTACACTAACCCCGAACCTGTATATGAATGATATGATCCCTGTTTATAAATTCCAAGTAAAAAACAAGAACAAATCTATTTCCATACCTGAAGATGTCTGTAGGAACAGATGAAAGCTTGTAAAAACTAAAAAAAAAAACCTTATGCAACTGGAATTTATAAAAAGGGATCATATCATTCATATACAGGTTATACTTTATTAAAATTGTTTTCGAAGATGTATTCTCGCCATTTAAATCATTAACTTCTATATTTGTTTTTTGTATGAATGATTCATGTAATGTAAATTGAACTGCACCTTATACTTTATATACATATATATATATATATATATATATATATGAACATGATATATATCTGCATTTGTTATCTCTCTTGTCATTTCATGTGGCCTTTTTACTAATGATAACCGAATACTAGGCGCAAGAGCCTCTTAAGTTAGATCATTCATGAATGTGGTTTTTGGTATGAATGAATAATATAAGAAATTAGAAAAGTATGAGTATATGGAGAACAAATAAAAATCGACCGTAGACATGGATGGGTTTAGATTTTATTGTTCGCGGAAGTATCAACGTGGGAGTCTTTTTAAAAAAAGTAGTGCTTTGAATTGGAATGTGTCGAACCATGCATGAACTTTCTGCAAGCGAGTTGAGAGTGAGCTAAGTAGCTTTCCATAACCTAACAAATGAATTGTTTTAGTGAAACATACTCCTTTGATGTGTAAAGTTGCCTTGTATATAATCAAGTTTAGCTTTGGCTCTCGGATTTTGTACTGAAATTACCTTTAAAGCATCAGTTACTATCTTCTCCTGTTTTTTACTGCGCTTAACAGATTGAAGACAGCGGTAATATATGTCACTTTTAGTTAGTTTATGTGGTAAACATTTTCCTTGCTCCCAGTATTTCCTTAGACGTCTCAACGATGCACTAAATTTGTTTGATTGCATATTCGATAAAGAGTTAATTTAATTAAAAAAAAAAAAAAACGAAAACATACAGAAAAAAATCACTTTTCAGAGATACAGAAACAGTGGACAAAGTTATTTAGTGAGTTCGGTGAATGTTGAAAATATTAAATAAATCTAATCAGTTTCTGGCTTTACAACATTTCAGATAGAAGAAAGAACCTGAACTAATGTAGGTGTCTTTTTCCAGAAAAAAAAAACACAAAAAAAAACGAAAGGATGTAAACTAAAATTTCTCAAAAACTGGCGGATCTATTTCTAGTAAAGATCAATGCAAAGTACATGGCGGTTCGTACTACCCTGATTCACCCCTAACCTGTAAAGGGAAAAGTTTGATTAGGGACCCCAGACAGTGCCTTGTAATCATCACTATTTTATCAACATTTAATTTTGTCTGCCTAATTTTGTATACGTTTCAAATTAAATTAAGCACAGATGACTATTAAAGAAAGATGAAAGATTTTCACGAATTTTGACGTAATCCTGATTTCTTTTACGTTCAAATATGTGGTCTCGCTATGCGTAAACTAAACCTAAAAACACTATATAAAATTCAATATTTTTAACCATAATGTTGAATGTTTTCAAATTATTCAACTTTTTAACAAGATCTGAAGTTGATTTTAAAATTACGGCAAAATTGTTGATTTAGCTAACATGAAATTATCTAATATAACAGTTCCCTAGATACATAGCATTAGGTTGGTGCAAAAATAATGACGTAATAATGTCGTTTTTTGACGCATTTTTTAACGTCAAAAAACTACATTATTACGTCATTATTTTTGAACCAACCTAATATTTATTTTCAATATTTCTAGTTGAATTGTTCACCTATATTGCATATAATCCATTACTGCATATAAGTAGGCTGCAGTAAAATTTGTATTTTATATGAATACTCCTGTATGAAAATTCAAATATAGCAGTGAGGGGGCTCAAATCATTGATTTGGTGGGGGCTTTACATAGATTCAGTGGGTGCTCAAGTGACACTAGCATCGGCTCAAGTAACACTAGCATCGTGTATCTATTATTAACATGACGCATATTTTAAAACCTTCCAAAGACAGAATTATACTTAAAAAGTCCCATCTTTCTAAGCCCGATTGTAAATTTACGCTCGATTACATCGAGCTGCAATTATATAAATCGTTTTTTTTTTTAGGTTTATTGGGTCAAAGCACGTAAACTATTGAAATCAAGGAGAATGTGACAGTTTATCAACAAATACAACTGAAGCAAAGACAATGAAATTACAACAGGAAAATGTTGTTTAATAAAGCGGATAATTGTTCATCCTTCTATGTGAAATTATTTTTTCTCTTAAGTTTTGGCGTCAGAATTCTTTGTTTATTTTTTTTGACATCAGCTATAAGGAGACAGAATGTACGGTCACAGGGAAAAAGATTAGATAAAAATTCAAATTACAAATCGGAGATACCAACATCAAATAAGTGCAAAAAATTAAATAACTAGGATGTGTTTTAACATAGGACGGAAAGTTCGACAATGAAATACGAAACGAGCATTGGGATGGTCAATGAGCCTTCAAAAAAACTAAGCAGAGAATTAAGAGACAGGAAAACTTAGTTAGAAACAAAGAAAAGAGTACTGAACACTTATGTGATATCTATCCTCATATATTGCACTGAATGTTGGATAATCTCCTCGAAGATGAAGAAGTTTATTTTTTTAAGCGTTTCACCCAAGCAAGGCGGGAAGCCAATAGTACTCAGGGGGTTGCAGATAATTAGAGTAAGAGCAAAGAGGAGTGGTAGAGGAAAGAATGAAAAGAAGGATAGGGGATACATCGAGGCATCTGGAGACGTCGATTGACAATACAATAGAATAGTTGGAGATTATAGCTATCAGGGAAACAAGAAAAGAGGATGTCCTTCCACAGGCGAGAGGTGCGACACATGAAACTATTGGAGTAGAAGAGACGACTGCATTTAACAGTTTCGACAGTGACAGGGTGAGAGCGTGATGCCAGCCTAGTTGAACGATTAAATTCATGAAGTCTGGGAACCAGCGAAAGCAGCTCATCGGAACAGCTACCGTGAAAGTATGTGTGAAAAAGACAGAGGGAGGCGACGGCATGTCTGTGAGAGAGCTACTGCAGACGAGATGCCAGATCAGGGCCAATTACATTGATTATCCGTCTCTGGATTTGATGAAGGACATTGAGACAAAGAGAAGGGGCTCCAGACCATATATGGCAGCAATACTCCATGCAAGGGCGAATGGTTGATTTGTAGATTTGAAGGATCGACTCCGAGGAGAAAAATTTCCTGGTGCGTCACAGGAAACCAACTTTCCTTCCGGGGGACGAAGCTACTGACTCAATACATTTGTTCCATCTCAGGTCAGCAGACACTGTGAGACCGAACAGTCACAAAGAGGTGCTCTCGTGGAGTTGAGCGTCAGACATTCTAATGGGAAGCAAGGATGGTTAAGTGACGTGAAAGATGTATGGATACTGTACCGGGAATATGTGAGCAACGACGAAGTTTTTAAAAAATCGAAAGATAATGCTAACGTATGCTTAATATGAAGGAGAAACAGTTAAAATTCCTCGTTCACATAATGGGTAAAGATGGCCTGGAAAATCTGATACTCAGAGGCCATATTGAAGTAATCAGTCACATGAAAACAACACATCATATACTGTGAGCTTGAGTAAATGGGTGGCAGTGTTTAGGAGAAGTGACGAAAAGGCATATTTTTTTCAGAACTAGAAAAGGCAGGAAATTGTGCAGAGCGTGGCTCGCATACATCAGGAAGGAAAAATGCAAGTAGAGAAGAAAGTTGAGCTTGAGTAAATTGGATGGTTGAACAGGATTTAGGAAATATCAAACTACAAAGGACAAGAAATTCCTACACCCAGAATGAAAGAGGGCATATATAGAAGAAAACTGAGCTTGAGTAAATGGATGGTGGCAGAGGGTTTAGGAGAGATAATAAAAAGGCAAAATTTATTAAGAGCTACAACGGACAGGAAATTATGGAAAGTTTACGTTTTGAGGGGATACATTGCATAAGGAAAAATAATTATTCGCCATATTTTGTTATTTCTCTCAGCTCTCAGAGGCTTCGGTTTTTTATCAGCTTTTCTTACTTATTTCATTCTATTAGGTTGGTGCAAAAATAATGACGTAATAATGTCGTTTTTTGACGTTAAAAAAATCTGTCAAAAAGCGACATTATTACGTCATTATTTTTGCACCAACCTAATAATTATTTCTTATCTTTATTTCCTATTTTTTCGCATTTTTTTTTTTTTTGATTTTGACTTCACTTTATATTTTTTTCTCTATGTCTTCCTTTCTATCCTCTTTCCACTTTTCCCATTGTTGAGCTTTTTATTCAATTTCAGTTTCTTTTTCTTCATGTTTATCTCTTTTTTTTCAGTTTTGCTGTCTTTTCTTTTTCGTCTCTTTTAACTTCTCTCTTTTTTCATCCTTCCCTCTATTTTTTTCTTTATTCCTCTTTATTTCTTCTCTCTTTTCTTTTCTACTCTTTCTCTGTTTCCCCCACATTTACTTCACTCTCTTTAAACCGCTCTTTTGCTTTCTCCCCGCCAAGATTGTTTATTCTTTCTTTTCTTTTATCGTTTTTTTTCTTTTCCCTCGCCTTTTTCTTCTTGTCTATTCTTTTGAGCTAATTTATACTTTTTTTTATTCTTTTCTTATTCCCTTTACTTTACATTTACTTCTATTTTCCTTTTCTTTTTCTTTTTTTTTTGTATCTTTTCCTTTTTCCGTATTTGCTCCCTTTTGCCTGCCATTTCTTTCTCCTTTACAATACTTTTCTCTCTCTTTTTCTTTATCTCCCAACATTTCTTTTCTCTTCTTTATTTTCCTTTTCACTCTCTTTTCCGACATTCAATCCTTTCCATATTTTTCCTTCAAATGTTATTTGCCTTTTCCACTTAGTTTCATATTACTTCTGTTTTCCCTTTTTCTTTCTTTCTTCTTTTTTCTCTCTCTTTTTTTTTTTAATTCTACCTCAATTTCCTTTTATCTTCATCCCTATCGATTTCTTTTCGCTTCTCTTTTCCTTTTCAGTCATTCTTTTCCCTCTCTTTTTCTTCTCCTTTTCAACAATATATGACGATCCAGGAAAAGTAACGCCCTGAAGGGCAAGTGAATCTAAATAAACGAAAACATTTTAAGGAAAATATTAGGTTGTTGCAAAAATAATGTCGGTTAAATATTTTTTAATAGGTACTCCAAAAGCACTAATATTTACAATAAGAATGAGGCAACAGACATTTTGGGGGCAATTGATGAGGAAAGAGGAACATTTTGACCTGATGTGATTTTTAGCAAACTTCCCTTGTTCCATCAATTACGACCGCGTAGTGAGTTTGATCCTCCTGGTTGCTCCATGATTTCAGCCTGGTGCCACATCTAAGCTAAGCTTATGAAATCGTTATAGAACACTTGTCTTGTTAGATGAATTACGACTAAGTATTGAGCTCAAACCTTACCTAGTGTCTTTTACTATCGGCCGTACAGTTTAAAACGTTAAAATATATCCGTGTCCTCGGTAAGACGATAAACTACGTCCAGAAGCGAGGCCTCTGATCAAGAGGTTTTGAGGAGCGTGGAACCACCTCTTATTTGCTGGTGTTCCCAGGTCCAGCCTGACCCGGAGTGGTAAAACCTGTTATGGTTCCAGCTTTGGGCAAATAGATAACTATTACCAACAATACAATTTTGAACGAAAAATATTTACAGAAAATGATTTTTTAAAAAACAAAATATTACTAGCAATAAAAAATATTGTCGGCATTAAATAACCCATTGAGATTGATATGCCGTAAAACAAAATAAACCAAACGAATCTAAACCAAAGAATACATACTCTGTTCCTAAGAATCTATCCTAAACATGTTGTCGGCATTAAATAAACTATTGAGATTGATATGCCGTAAAACAAAATAAACCAAACCAATCTAAACCAAAGAATACCTATACTATTCATAAGAATCTATCCTAAAAATGTTGTCGGCATTAAATAACCCATTGAGGTTGATATGCCGTAAAACAAAATAAACCAGACCAACCCAAACCAAACCAAACCAAACCAAATCTTACTATCGGCTTGTCAAAGAAGTAAACTACGCTTACTAAATCGTGTTATTTTTACACTCCCACGTAATGTAATATTTAAGAAGTTAGTCTCATAAGATCAATTACGACCAAATAGTGAATTCAATTCCCACTGTGTGCACCATGCCTTTGACCTTGTACCACCTCTATGCTATACTTTTTAATATGTTACATTTGGTTACTTCGAAAAGGTGTACTGTTTAGAAAGCTTATCTCTCTACATCACTTATGACTGAATAGTAATCCGATACTCTCAGTGCGTACAAATAATTTTGGCCTTGTGCAGCATTTAAGCTTAGGAAATCAATATAGAGCACTTCGGGGTGACTTTGGCCTTGTGCCACAAGTGACGAGCGCTTACTAAGTCGCTATATGTGAGCCCTTTGATGTGATGCAATGCTTAGCAAGCTTACTTCGCTAAGTCATTTTCGACCTTGTGCCACAATTCTAAACTATACACATCAGAGGCAGGATAAAACAATAAATAATCTCTTAAATGATGGCTCTCCACTCTTTCCCGTTCTTTGTAGCTCATAATAATTTTTATCTATCCTTCTCAATACCTGCACCGCTGGCCATTTACTCAAATTCAGTATGCATTTTATGCGTTGTCCGTCTTGCCTTCAACATGTCCTGTGAGTAACGTATTTTCCAAGCCCCTTGTCTTCATAATATAACCTAGAAAATTTCAATTGTCCCTATGCGATGCTAAATACAAGTATCATTTTTGTTTCCATTGTTTTTAGAACTTTGTCGTTGCTCACATGTTAGGTTCATGGTTTCTCAGGATCCTTCTGTAGAGCCAAAGTTGTGATGTTCATGTCTCTTTTTCATCTGTGAATAGATTGGCCAGCATTCATTGTTATTATGTAACACTTCAGTACTATTTTCTTTGTTTATATTCTATATAAATAAGTGCGAATATCAGTGTGTGACACTTCGTCAGCTTTACTTCTATAGACAGTAGCCGAATATATCATAGCATTTTGGAAACAGTCCGAATCCGTGAGCAAATTAAAAACATTCCGAGTCGGATCCAGGCCTGTAATCTTAAAATCTTGGTATCTCAAGTTTTTTATTATTGCAATAGTTTCGGCGATATTTAAAGTGATTTTTTTTCTTGACGATTTATTTATTTTATTTTATTTATTTATTTATTTTTTTTTTTTTGTACGATAACCATTTTCATGACTTGTAAATAGTTTTGGGAATAATTCGCAATAATTGCGAAATCTAGTGAAATTCATCCGTGAAATAAAAATACTTGATTGTGCGGAAAGTAAGGAGCTACGTACATGAAATTGTCTTTAAATTAAGTGGCAGCAAAAGAATTATCGTTTTAATTTTAATAAGTTAAGTTTAAATATTAATAGATTAATTAAATGCTGTGATCAGTTTGATCTTTAGTTTATTGTTGTCTTTAGCATACAGCAGTAGTATGCCTCGCAAAATGAAATCTCCACCAACAGAGGACCAGATTTAAAACAAAAGAACTGGCTGCAACGAGGAAAAGCAAGTCCTTTTCAAATGAGATCCCATGTCAAAAGGTGATTTTCCAATAATGAGAATATGAGGGCCTCTCAGACTCATCAAAAAGCCGAAGACCGAATCAAGTTCACACCATATAGGCTAGTTTAAATATCATCAAATAAGGCAGCTTTATAGCTAGTTATAATTATAATTTTCGGATTGTTAATAATTTTCCTAACTTTTGAAAGACTCTTTTCTCATTTCTAACGTGTCTTCAGATTTCAGAGTCAGAGTTTCACATCTCTTAAAATATTTCTCAGATATGTTCATTGTTTTATGTTTTCGATTCGTTATCTCATGTTGCTAATTTTCACCTTTGGTTGTTCAGTTTGCTAATAAGTGTACGTTCATTTGTGTTACGATTGCTATTTAGTTCTTTCTACTCGCATTTCTTAGTATAGGATAAAATTAGACTTGAAGTAACCAATATCAATAGCGGAGCAAAGAACAATTATTTTCTGCGTTCCATCCTGACCTATCAAAATGAAGAATGTATGCACATTCTATTATAAACATTTTTTTTTTATACTACTCCACTTTTAATTCTACCTGTTGTCTTTTGAATTCAATTCTTACCTTGTGTAGTTTCTTCCCTTCACCTTGATCTCTAATTAACATCTTTCATTCTACTAGCCAGCTATTATCTCTGTAATTTTTATCATCATTTTGCTATTTACTGATTTTAGAAGTTGCGTTTTGGTGTGTATATATATATATATATATATATATATATATATATATATATATATATATATATATATAGGTGGGTGTATGTTCGTATTATAGCCACTAAAGAGGAAGGATACAAAAATTTGAAGTTTATACAACGGACAATTTATTATCCCTTTTTAATATAAGTTATAATGAAACAACAAGCTCCTCTTTGTTTTTGTTTTTATAAATATTTTTTTGTCTTTCGTTTTGAGTAACTCTAAATCTAAATCTTCTAATTTCTTCATTTCTCAGACGTCAAATTTCATTTACCATTTCTTTCTTCTCTTTATCAACGAATGCCTCTTTTTATATTGTTGAATCTCTCATATCCGGAATCCCTCATATTTGAAATCACTCATATCCGCAATGACTCATATTCGGTTTCCCGTATATCCGGACATGATTTTTATGTGTATACTTGAATTATTTTGGCGGTATGGAACTGGTTTGAAATTTCTGTTTTCACAAAATTTACTTTGGATAATTTGCTTATGCTTATTTCACCTTAATCGCAACAAGAAGAAATTGTATGATTGTGATGAAACCTGGACTAAAATTGAAAAATCTATCGAAAAGGTTGTCAGTTTTATGGAAAGAAAGCCAGCATTCAGATATGACCATTGCCAAAATGCAGACATAAAAAAGTATATTTTGTTTAAAAAATTCAAGAACAAAAGCAAAAAAAAATGCAGAGAATTTTGAAAATGACATTAGAAGAGAAAGAACCATCATGCAACAGCGATTAAAAAGTAATCGTTACGTTATTTGTTTAGCATACATGGCATACTTAATTTAATGAATTTTCATTAACATTACATAATTTATGTCTTTTTACTTAAAATCAATTCCGTTATATTTCACACACCATTATCTTATTTTGTTTACTATAAAACATTGAAAATAAATGTTAAATCTTTTTTTTTAAATCTAAATATAACGACTCATATCCGAACTTTGTAACGAATTTTTCATATCCGGAAGGTCTTCTTAGTCCGGTTGTCAGGGATTCTAATCTATTTTGTTTCGTTAAAACGCTCTATCGTTTTCTTCTTTTACGAATATTTTTGTTCATTTTCGGTATTTCTAACTTTTTACCTTATGTCTTTTTTCGACGTGAAATTTCAACCATGGACTCTTGCTTTCCTAACATCGTACGCTTCTTTTTTTATTGGTCATTCATTTAATTCATTAATTATATTATCTCTTCTCAATTTTGGATACATGCTATCTTACTGAGTCTGAAATGTTCACACCTCTATCCTTCGACTCTATATGTCTTGCCGTATATTTTAAACATTTTTTTTCATATTCATCTCTCCTTCAATAAGTGTATCAGCATTTTATCATTACTTTCTATCTTGTTTTTTTTTATTTTATTTTATTTCTTCAGACGTTTTTCTTCCTTTTTTTCTGCTAGACCTATTTAAAAATAATTGGTTTCCAAATATATTTTGCTGTGTTCTCTATTGCTATTCTTTTTTATTTCAAAATCGTTTTCATTCTTATTCTGAGATATATATTGTTTTACACTATTTCTTTCTTTTAAACTTTCACACCTCTTTTCTTTCTTTCTCCATTTTTTTCGTTGTCTTTTTTATTTATTCTTGAATGTTTTATATTTGCTCTTTTTTAAGAACTATACTTGCCCGCTCCGCCTATGTTTGTATTTTTTTCCTTTCTTTCTTTTTATTCATTCTTTTTTTCTTTCTTTTTCTTTTTCCTTTCTTTCTTTTCTCTGCCTTTCTTTTCTTTTTCTTTCTTTATTTTTATTTCAATTTCTTTTTCTTTTCTATTTTCTTATATTTTCTTTCTTTTTTTCTTTTCTTCTTTCTTTTTTCTGTTTCTTTCTTTGTAATTTCTTTTTCCTTTCTTTTTTGTCTCTTATATTTTCTTTTTCTTTTTTCTTCTTTCTTTTCTTTTTCTTTCCTTTCTTTCTTTTTCCTTTTCTTTTTCCTTTCTTTCTTTTCTCTGCCTTTCTTTTCTTTTTCTTTCTTTATTTTTCTTTCAACTTTTTTTTTCTTTTCTATTTCTTTTTCCTTTCTTTTTTCTTATATTTTCTTTCTTTTTTTCTTTTCTTCTTTCTTTTTTCTGTTTCTTTCTTTGTAATTTCTTTTTCCTTTCTTTTTTATCTCTTATATTTTCTTTTTTCTTTTTTCTTCTTTCTTTTCTTTTTCTTTCTGTTTCTTCCTTTGCTCTTTTTCATTTCATTTTCCTTTCTTTTTTTTCTTATATTTTCTTTCTTTTTTCTGCTTTTTTTATTCCTTTCTTTTATTCTTCCATTCTGAAGTTTAAAACAGATAATAAAATACACACTTGAGTATAATACGACCGCGTATTACAACCATCCCGATGGGACATTATTTTTTAAGAGTTGTAAAATGATATCCATTAAAATCTTAATGTCATAGCTAAATTTTGCTAACATATTTAATTTTAAAAACTTATTTTCAAATTTCAGTGGAAATACCCGTGTCTATCATACTTGATATGGCATCATGGCATTATTATATTTCTATATATTAGTAATCTATGAAAATAAAAACATTGCCATTCAGAATGCAGAGAGAAATTTCATTAAAAAACTAACGAGAAAATGAAAATATAAGCAACCTGTATCTTGCGAGCACAATTGAGCAAAATTCTTTGAATTAAACCGACTCACATAGAACTGATATTGTCGACATGTGAAACACCTTCTTCTGTTTATATTTTTAAGATGAGCTATTGTAAATATTTACACTATTTCCATTGTTCGGATAGTTGTTTTCATTTTTTTTGCCACATTCATGAGGTTTTTGCCATTATACACTCCGGCCTTCTTCAGGATCTGTCTATATTTCTGAGATGAGATATTGTAACCATTTGCACTATTTCCATCGTACGGATTGTCCTCATTTTTATTGACATATTCACGACGTTAAAAGCGTTCGTTTATCGACGAAAAATGTTTCTTGACCCAAAGGATTGTGTGGTTACAGTAGACAGAAGAAATAATGAAAACTGACATATCAAGAAAATTAACTGAGACATCCAAATGCATGGAATTAGAACTGGACTAAAGCAAAGGGTTCGGAAATAAAACATGAAGAAGGCAGATGTTTGTAACGACCGAAACATCGTGAATATTGCAATAAATATAAGGACAACAATACGAATAATGTAATCATGAAATATATTTTGTAAACAATTGTTATCAACCCCTAACTACTTTCTCTTTTGTTATCTATTGAGCTAACGCGAGTATATCTGAAATGTTACTTTTTGTAAGAGATTTTTGAGCTGATAAAAAAAACAAAAATATTCTAAAAAAATTTATTTGTGTAAAATACGAACCGCCATTTTGCCTTTAATTTTTATTCAGAATTTCTTGCATTATACACATGGAAATATGGCCTCCAATATTTATTTCGTTGCATCATCAATTTGCTTCTCTTCTTTATTTCATCTGTCCTTACGATGATTTATTAAGCACAGCTCAGATGTGTCCGAAATCCGCAATTATGGGTCTCCCAGTGAATACTGTATTGACTATATAATCGTAATTTATTTAATCATACTTGTTTGCTAACATTACATTGAAGAGTTCGTTTCTTTCAACATTTTATATTTATTATTATTTTTCTTTCCTTTCCATAACCTACCAAACTCCTTCTTCTTTTGCCTTCAAGTATATGTTATGTCATAACTAAAATTTCCTGATATTACGCCGAGTTCTCCTGGGAAAATGATTGCCATTCGTTACACGATTTGCTCAAACATTGAAACTAATGAATAATTAATTTGAAACTTGTTTTCAAATAGACAATTAATGATTGGAGGAAAGTATTTCCTCCTTCAGCGGATGGCAGCAATTTAAGCTTTTCTGTTTTGTTTTTGAAAAATCTGGATATTCATAATTGCATTTTCCGGCGTACTTTTTCCCCGTCCAATTTCTAGTGTCTGACCTGCGTAGTTCTTCGTTTCCGCTTCAATTCAAGCGGAAGTATCATGTCATAAGTCGTATTTTTGGAAGAGTTGACCTCGGAAGGGTAACGAAGCAGAATGGAGTGGTCAAGAACTCATTTCAGACGAGAGGCCAAGCAAAAGTGTGAGGTGAACGGCAATGGAGGAAAACTAAGTTGCTGAGAAAAATAGAGACGTAATGAAAGGAAGAATGAAAGTAATAAGAACGAGAACAAGTCTAGAAATAAAAGCTGGAACGAAGTAAAGAAATCTTTAAATATATCTCACTGGATATCAGAGACGCGAAAGCTGAAATGACAGAAGGAGGGAAATACAAAAGAAATTGGAGAAAGAGGAAAATAAAGAAAATTATGCATGTAAAGAGAGAAGGAAAAAAGGAATAAGTAGACAGAAAGATTGAAAGAAAGAAAAAAAGAAAGAAAGAAGGTTAGAAAGAATGAAATAAGAAATAAAAAAAGAAGAAAAGTAGAAAGAAAGGAACAATAAATTAAAGAAAAGTGAAAGAAGGAAACAGAATGCAAGATAATTACGTAAGTAACAAATCAATGAAACAAAGAAATGTAAATTCGCAAGGAACAAAACTCTGAAAGAAAGAAAGAAAGAAAATCAATTACGTAAGTAAAAAAAGAAAGAAGGAAATAAATAAACAAACAAAGGTACTTAGATAAATAACTAAAGAAATAAAGAAAAAAGAATGAAATAATTCAAGAAATTACAAGTAATTACATGGGGGAAAGTGAATGAAAGATATAACGAAAGAAGTCAATAAAGAAAAAGCGAATGAAAGAAAGGTTAGAAATAACGTTAAAAAAATGGTATCAAAGACAATAGCACGAGCCAGGAAATAGAGAAAGACACAAAGAATTTAAAAAAAAAGATGAAAAAAGAAAGAAACAAGGAAACTTAATTACGTAGGTAACAAAAGTTCAAAAAATACACAAGTAAAAACGAATGAAAGATAATCGCAAAGAGAAAGAAATAAAACAATTAAAGAATGAAAGACAGAGAGAAAGAAATAACAAATAAATAACAGAAAATAAGAAAGGTAGGTAACAAATGAAATAAATAAAGGTAATTGCGTAAGTAACAAATGACAAAAAGAAAGACGCTTAATTAAACAAAGAAAAAAAAAAGAAAGGATGGTAATTATATGGGGAAAGAAAGAAACAAAGAAAGAAAAAAGAAAAAAAACAAAGATTGTTAAACTGTAACAAAAAAAAAATAAAAAAGGATGGTAATTATATGGGGAAAGAAAGAAAGAAAGAAAGAAACAAACAAACAAACAAACAAACAATGAAACTGTAACAAAACAAAGAAAAAAGAAAGTATGCTAATTATATGAAGAAAGAAAGAAAGAAAGAAAGTAAGAAAGAAAGAAACAAAGAAACAAAGAAAGAAAAATAAATGAACAAAGAAAGAAATAAACAAATGACTTAAACTGTAACAAAACAAAGACAAATAAAAAGGATGGTAATTATATGGGGAAAGAAAGAAAGAAAGAAACAAACAAAAAAACCAAGAAACAAAGTTAATTAAACTGTGACAAAACAAAGGAAAAAACGAAAGTATTGTATTTATATGAGGAAAGAAAGAAAGAAAGAAAGAAACAAACAAACAAACAAACAAAACAAGAAACAAAGTTAATTAAACTTTAACAAACCAAAGAAAAAAACGAAAGGATTGTAATTATATGGGGAAAGAAAGGAAGAAAAATAGGAAATACAATTGAAGTTTTACGGAAAAAGAAAGTGAAAAGCAAATAAAATATGCGATCAATTCAGAAAATGAAAAACGGTCACGAAGATAAAACGATCTAGGAAAGAAACAAAGGAAACAAAGAAGAAATGGCACCGAAGTCAGAAGATGCCTTAGAATAGCGAATTGTGTCTTCCAAAAGACAGAATATTTTTGGCTAGCCTAATAAATCTTCCGGTTACAGTGTAATTTTTCTATTAGGTTGGTGCAAAAAAAATGACGTAATAATTTCGTTTTTTGGCGTAAAAAATGCATCAAAAACGACATTATTACGTCATTATTTTTGCACCAACCTAATATTTCTTCCTAATATTTTGTTAGAAAGAAATAGAAAACGATCCCGTTAGAAACAAAGAAAATAATACTGAATTATTATATATCATCGGTCATCCTACATGGCAGCGAATGCTGGACAATCTCTTCACAGATGAAAAGAGACTTGAAGTAACAAAGTAGTGATTTTACAGAAGGATGATGAGAATACCATGGAATGAAAATGCGAGCAAGCAGGAAGTTTTAGAGAAAATGGAAATTAAAAGATACTTATAGGTAACATCAGAATGTGACAGATGGAATTTATAGAGAATATGATGAGGAAAGCGGGTTTGGAAATAATGACACACACATGACATATTTAGGGCAACAGGGGCAGAAGAGTGCAGTGGATAAACTACCGAACCGGCTTATGTAAATGTTTGTCAGAAAAGTAAAACAGGAGAAAAATTCTTAAGTAAGAACTACAAAGGAGAAGACGTTATTGGTCACCATGATCGCCCACGTATGGAAAGGAAAACGTCACGAAGAAGAAGAAGAAGAAATACTGATCTGCTACGTGAAGAAGAAGAAGAAGAAGAAGAAGAAGAAGAAGAAATACTGATCTGCTACGTGAAGAAGAAGAAGGTGAAGAAGAAGAAATACTGATCTGCTACGTGAAGAAGAAGAAGAAATACTGAACTGCTACGTGAAGAAGATGAAGAAGAAGAAGAAATACTGATCTGCTACGTGAAGAAGAAGAAGAGGAAATACTGATCTGCTACGTGAAGAAGAAGAAGAAGAAATACTGATCTGCGACGTGAAGAAGAAGAAGAAGAAGAAGAAATACTGATCTGCTACGTGAAGAAGAAGAAGAAGAAGAAGAAGAAATATTGATCTGCTACGTGAAGAAGAAGAAGAAGAAGAAGAAGAAGAAATACTGATCTGCTACGTGAAGAAGAAGTAGAAGAAGAAATACTGATCTGCTACGTGAAGAAGAAGAAGAAGAAATACTGCTCTGCTACGTGAAGAAGAAGAAGAAGAAGAAGAAATACTGCTCTGCTACGTGAAGAAGAAGACGAAGAAATACTGATCTGCTACGTGAAGAAGAAGAAGAAGAAATGCTGATCTGTTACGTGAAGAAGAAGAAGAAGAAGAAGAAGAAGAAATACTGATCTGCTACGTGAAGAAGAAGAAGAAGAAGAAATACTGATCTGCTACGTGAAGAAGAAGAAGAAATACTGATCTGCTACGTGAAGAAGAAGAAGAAGAAGAAGAAGAAGAAGAAATACTGATCTGCTACGTGAAGAAGAAGAAGAAGAAGAAGAAGAAGAAGAAGAAATACTGTTCTGCTACGTGAAGAAGAAGAAGAAGAAGAAGAAGAAGAAAAGAAGAAATACTTATCTGCTACGTGAAGAAGAAGAAGAAGAAGAAGACATATAAGAGGAATAAATAAAAGGCGAATAAACATAAGAAAAAGTAGAGGAAATATCAGAAGAAGAAGAAGGGATTGCAGAAGATGAAGAAACAGTTTCAGCGATACTGCACGCCATCAGGAAACTAATCGAATGTTAGCGACTAAAAAAGTTTTACGGTTAAGCATAATAATAATGTGATGACACGGAAAACAAAAAGACGCACGTTGTTACGGTTATGATAAGGTCAGAAATGTCATCATGTTATTTTCCACTCCGCAGTTTTGAAAAAAATAAAAGTATAATTATTAGGTTGGTGCAAAAATAATGTCGTTTTTTCACATATGTTACTATGTGAGAAAACGCCATTATTTTTGCATCAACCTAATAAAATCGTACATATTATACATAGATAAAATTCTTGGTAATGTATAAGCTTTACTAGTGAGGACAAATTATTATTATTATTATTATTATTATTGTTGTTGTTGTTGTTGTTGTTGTTATGAGTTATCCTGTGGACTATTTATTGTTTCATTCTTTTCTACGTCATTTTTGTATAAGAAAGAAGAAATTTGCTGTATAGCCATTAAAACAGTAACCCAGAATGGGAAGAATATAGATTTGAAGCAAGAAGAAGAGGAAAGAGAACATTAAGAATAAGAACGCGAAAGAGAAGAAGAAAAAGAAGAAGAATCAGAAGAAGAAGAATATGAAGAAGAAAAAGATGAAGGAAAGAAGAATAGGTAGGAAAAAGAGGAGTACATAGAGAATAATAATAATAATAATAATAATAATAATAATAATAATAAGAAGAAGAAGAAGAAGAAGAAGAAGAAGAAGAAGAAGAAGAAGAAGAAGAAAAAGAGGGAGAAAAATAACATCTGATTTCAGGTGGTGCATCCTAATTTGGGAAAGCATTTTTCTGGTCTTGGTGTGCAGTCATTTAATGTAATTCAACTTCCATTTCATAATGCTGAAAATATCCCTACGGTTTTTGCTAAGGTGTTGATAACCTTCATTTTATTGGCCCCATTAAGTTTGCTTTCTAGTATCAAAAGCCCTTTTCTATAATATTCTTTTCGCGTATTTTTCTTCATAATTGAATGTTGTATTCTGTCTCCTTCATTAATTTCTAAGTATTTGTATTTGCCATCAGCTAGTTCCTTAATCTTGTTGATATCAACGTCGAAATCTGTAGTGTTCTTTAGTTTACAATGAGACAATGGCACATTTTTCGATTCTGAAATCCATATCTAATGTCTTCGCTGATTTTCTGTTAGTTATCAACCTTGGCTAAAATTGAATATGTGATTCAGATTTTCATTCTATTCAGTATGACTTGTATTCGGAACTACTTTTGTTCAGTGGACAGCTGAGTGGCGATAATGCAAGGGAGAATAGTATTGATGACAATGAATCACCTGGGAAGATTCCGATTTTGATGTTGATTGTTCACGACATCTGTGAACCGTTTATATAGTTTAGGTTTAGTGTAGTCTTCCACTTTTTCATGCTCTTCTTTAGGAATTTGACCGTTGTGCAGCATACTCTGTATATTTGTAGGCCCTTCTCTATCCATTATTGTGGTACACATTGGGACGACTTTCTGTAGTCGATCCATCCTATCGATATGTTTATCTTACTTGTTTTCACACATTCCACTATTGATCCATTGATAATTAATTGGTCCTTGCACCTGTAGTTTCCTTCTATAGATGATATCTCTTGTGCTCGGAGTAAATATGTTACTGAAGGAAGTTTTATGTCCGCTTTGTTATGGTAGGTGAGGATATTGTACATTGTTGGTAGGCATGTTATGGGCCTATAATTCTTCAGGTTCAGCGTTTCTTCTGTGTTTTAGTGTAGGTATGTTACTCCCCTGATGATACATTTGAAGTATTTTCCTGGGATTATGATTATATCATTATATGCTTGTGCTTGATCTTGTGTGCTAGAATTTTTTTCATCCTAGAATTGGTTATTCGGTCTATTCCTGGTGCTTACCAGTATTTGGCTTTGCAGATGGCAGTGGTTGTTTCAGTAATATGGATATCCGTCCATTTTTGGCACTCTATATGTATGTATTGTTCCTGTTGTTGCATGTAGCTCTTTCATTGTGCATTTTGAAGTTTTCCCACATCTTACATTAAAACTCCTCGACTTCCTGGATTTTACGTGGGTCATTTATCTCTATTTTATTTTTCCCAGTTCTCGATATTGTTTCATGGCATCTTCTTTGATAATCTTGTTTCACCAGAATAATCTGTTTTTTTTTTTCATAATGTCTGATTCTCTGTGCCTTACATTTGTTGTTTCACTGTCGCTTTAAATCTTATTATGTCGGTCATGTTGTCTTCTTTTTGTTTCTTTCATTTTTGGAGCCTTTGTCTACTTAACTTAGAAGTAACAATTTTCCTCGTAGTTTAGTTATTACGGTTTCTTTTTTTTTTCAGAATAGATTTATCTATTTCGTTCTCTCTGTCTTTACATTTTCATCTATTATTTCGGCGATCATTGCTCGTATATAATGTGATTAATTTATGTCAGTTTGGTTATTGAGGCTGATGGTTTCCTTCCCTTCGCAGTACTTTCTTACTTTTGGAATTACTGGCCTTTCCTCGAAACACATATCATTTACATTCTCCCATTCATAATTTTTTTTTGTTTTGTAATCTTTTTTTTCTCTCTTATTTTCGTAAATATCTTCCTGTATTTTCTTGTTTATCTCAGAGGGATTATTACAACATGTTTCTATTTATTCCTCTGCACGTGTCTCCTCAGTATTGGCATTTAGCCCTTCGAAGTTATCGTTTAATTTATTTCTGATATTTTCTTGGATGGAAGCATGCAACCGAAACGGGATTGATAAGATTGCAAACTAGGCCACCATCATATTCATGTTACAACGAGAACTCATGGAATCTTATTTTGGTGTTGAAACTGAAGATCACATTATAGTTATGCTTGTTTTGTCATTCTTTATTGAAGTACGTATCAACGCACCATTCGACTGGATAATCAACAGGCCATTCCTCTTTATTTAAGCGGATAGACGGAAAAGCGATTTATTAAATGTTAGTTTAGTTTTAGGGATGTAAAAAAAGACGGAAATGAAGAAAGCAAAAGAGATTGAATGAACACAGAATGAATGAATGGGAATAGATAGGCGGAGATATCTCTTATATGCTTAACGTCTGCTAAAGTGAAATAGGAAAATTAAATTTTCAGTTTAAAATCTTTTAATTTATACATTCTTTGTATAATTAAGTTGTTAAGCTCAACATTTCATAATGCCATAGGCGAATTTCCGTGTTATTTTACAGTCAAGAAACTTCGAAAGAGCTTAGCCAATCATTATCACAAGTCTTATGATTCATCAGCAAATTTAAATAGCAAAACCGTGAAAATTTTCAGGTATTTCAAATTATTATTATTATTATTATTATTATTATTATTATTATTATTATTATTATTATTTTATTTCCTTTGATTTTGGTGTGTACATATTTCATTCCGGGTCCCGCCCAGAGACCTAAGTTTAGAAATGTCATCATGACATTTTCCTCGGACAAAAAAAAAACAAAACAAAAAAAAACAAAACAAAAAAAAACAAAACAAAAAAAAAATTACATATATAAAGCCCCTCGTAAGGTGTGGGCTGTACTCATGAGAACAATTTTTTGTATTTCTTTAAGGCATGCACTTCCAAGAATCCCTTCATTTTGTCTACTGGAATCTTTTACAAATAATGCGAGGGTTCCAACTAAACAGGGATTCGTTATGTTCCCATGTGCCACATTTTTGAGATTTCGATTTCAAGGTCCTTGTATTTTGATAGCTTCAAAGACACACTGCAGTCTGCAGGGATTACTATATCAATAAGGTGACGCATTTTGTTTTTGTTCTCTAATAACAATGTCTAGGCGGTTAGATTTGATTGTTCTGTCTATGTGTATTGTGTAGTCCCATAAAACTGTAACAGGTCCTATCTCCGTAACCGGATCTGCGTCTTGGTGTTGTTGTTGCTGTTGTTATTATTATTATTATTATTATTATTATTATTATGATTATTATTATTATTATTATTATTATTATTTCCTTTCATTTTTCTTGTATGATCATTGCAGGTCCCAACCTGAGACTTTATATGCCACCATGACATTTTCAGTGATGTATTTGTCAAAAAAATATATACTTAAGACACACAGAAATTACACAGAGAAATTCTTCTTAAGGTTTGATATGTAATTGTGTGTAGAATCTTTTACATTTCTTTAAGGTATAGGCTAACAGGGACAACTTCAATTAATCTATCGGATTTTTTTGCCAATCAAATTTAAGGGCATCAATAACGATAATTATTTTTAGATTTCTTATTAAAGATCCTTGTATTTTGAGAGTATAAGATTACAGTCATCACAAAGTAAGAAAAAATTCTGATTTTGTGCAATTTCATTCCTGTAAAATTTTCAGATATTCCAATGCAGATATAGAGTTAATGTGTCATGACGGGTTTTATATTCAGTTGGTGCCAATGCTGTCCAACCTGATACAAGATGGTCAATTATTTCTGGATATTTATCAGAGAATATGCATTTCGGGCTAACACAACTTTTCTGTAAGTGTTATTCGTAATTTCTAGTTAGTAAGCATTGGGCATGTGCGGTAAGAAGAAAACCTTCCGTTTCAGTTTTTGACCCTGCTCTATATAACCACTGACGGGTACGGGGTTTGTCTACATCAGATTCCTTGGTACAAGCAGAATATTGACCATGAAAAGGATTATCCTGTCCTCGTTTGTGCATTTGATACATTGAATTTGCTTTTGCATTCTTTTTTTTAGTTTTCTGCTGATACAGTGGGTGTATTAAGGTTGACATGCACTTTTTCACCCATTTCAAATTCAATTTTGAATCAGTTAGCTTCTTTTATGTCTGGTTCTTATTTTATCATCTTCTTTGACAGATATCTTCATCCAGTTTTCTGTAGTTCCAAAATATATTTGAAGACCGATTGTTGTTTTGTAAGAAATTATTGTCATTATTTGGCATGGTGACAATTTGATTTCTTATCAAGCAATTATTCGTAACCTCGGATAAAACAATGTTGCTAATATCTTTTATTTCACTGGTGGAAATACTTTTGTTGGGTATTATTTAACCTCTGCAGATTTGTCCTCGTATTTTAGGAATTTCTTTTTCTTTTTTCCAAACTGGCATTTATCTATTTCTTTCTCTTTGTTTTTACATTTTCACCTATTGTTTCTGCGATCATTACCGAGGCTGCGTTTATGATGTGATTGATTTCTGTCAGGTTCATCGTTTTTTACATTCCGTCAATTATTTTTCTAATTGCTTGGTTATTGATGTTAACGGTTTCCTTCCCTTCTCGATTCATACATATTTTTGGAATTGTTGGCCTTTCCTCGAAAGACATATCTTATGCATTATCTTATTTATATCGTATGTGTTTTGTTTTCGATGTTTGCCTCTTATTTTTGTAAATATTTACATCTATTTGCTTGATTATTACAAATTGTTCTATTTGTTCCTCCGCAACGGATCTCCTCATTATTGTTGGCATTTGTTACATTTGTTAGGCAATATTCATATTTGTTACACCTCAACATTTTAGAGATTATAGCCGTATTTATGTTATACTGTTTATTTTTGTTTGTCATTTCGATGAGTGATTACAATACAAAACGTGGATATGTGGATAGATTTCAAATATAAGAAGACCAAAATATTCATCATAATATCTAAGCTGTTAAGTGCATAATTTGCACATCCATCAAACAGAATATGCAAGCTATGGCGTGAGGCTTTATTAAATTTATACACGGACTTGCAGACAGAGCTCAATCCGTATTTCCTTCACAATCAATGAACATGCCAAGTAATAGGAATCGAAAAACATAAAGTCTTTCAACAACAGTGAAACCTGAAATGCAAAACACCTGTAATTTAATGAGAAAATAATGACATAATCACAATTTTGACTTTCCGCAGGACTTTAAAAATAAAGTTCGTCAGGAAGTAACTATCCCCAACACAGACACACTGTTAGGAAGAGCTGGAAAAGTTAAAGGATTTGAAAAACAAATCTTAACAGCACAAAGAAAATGATTAGACAACTATAAAGAATCAGAAGAAGTATACACAATATATCTATATTATTCAATTAAACATATTTGAATGAAGATATGTTGCATATATATATATATATATATATATATATATATATATATATATATATATATTAATAAAATACATATTCCAACGCGTTTGGAGTGCGACTTAAGTTTTGTTGTTCTACCAACTCATCAGACACGAATTATTACTCATGATTATAAAATATAATATACTGGGTCACATTATAAGTAATATTTCGGACCAGATGAGTTGTTAGAATAACAAAACTTAATTCGCACTACAAACGTACATTTATTAATATATTTCTTAGTTTTGTATAACAACATTCAGCACTCTTGTATTTACAGTTTAAAGTCACATTCATAAATATTTATTTGCTTACCTGTGTATGCACGCTAACGCGCACATATAAGATTGGTAATATCTAGTTATTTGATTTACCCACCTGTGTGTGTGTGTGTGTATATATATATATATATATATATATATATATATATATATATATACACGCACACAAACACATATATGTATACATACATACATACATATATATATATATATATACACACAAGCACACACACGCATATGTATACATACATACACATATACACACACACACACATATATATATATATATATATATATATATATATATATATATATGTATGGACATCTGTATAGCTTATTGCCTTTTTATGTTTGTACTCCATGTGACTGACTTGTTATATATATATATATATATATATATATATATGTGTGTGTGTGTGTGTGTGTGTGTGTGTGTGTAACTCTTTAGTTCTACTAGTGAAGTGTAGCCAAAACCAACATCAATCAATATCACTGAAATTTCTGGCACCACACTTGCACAAATATATCCAGGCATTTTCATCCACGGCAGCTCTCTCGAAGGTAGACTGAGGCATACCTGAGAGGTTACTCTTTAGGCTCTCTTTTTATCTGAGCCATGACCGTCCAGCAGGCCTTGTCCACTGCCAAGCTGACTGTACTTGAAGACCTTCGATATTCCGTCGTCATTCCTTCTTGCAAGATGACCAACCAAGCGAAGGTGTGAATGTCACAAGAAAGTCTCAATTGCACCATTATTGCATTTTGTGAGGGAGACCAGCATTGTGTACTCTATCGTCAAAAGTATAGGTACGGATTACGCGAAGAAAAAGCTGATTGATATGGGGCCCACGATTCGGAGGGGTACAAAGCGATTGCTCTATAAACTCGTATCACTGGATCTAATATAGCAAAAAATATGAGGACACTAGTCCGAATAATGTAAACAGTGTACATAATACCTCATCTCAGAAATATTAAGAGATAAGGAAGGATCGTTAAGACCAGTAACAGGACAGAAAGAGCGTGAGTTCAATACATGGTTAAGGCGCTGGAGAACTTGGATAGCGTACTTAACAGGTGATAACTGACAATTGACATTTATTAAACATGTCACGTGGAGCTAAAACAGGCTACCCCAGTGAGCGAAATTAAGTGTTCAGTTCGACATTCCAACTACCTGAAGTAGGCCGGAGAGTACAACGGCCGAATCATGGCAATAAATATGGCGACAACGATGAGGGCAATAGTCCGAATAATGTAAATAGTGCAAATAATACCTCATCTCACAAATATAGACTAAATAAATGTAGTTGTCAGAAAATAAACACAATGATTATATATATATATATATATATATATATATATATATATATATATATATGATTGAAAGAACCTTACAAAGTTCTTTATGTATCATAAACTGAAAATTATCAGCGTTAAAGTGATCAATTTCTTAAACTTTACTTTGGATCTGAGTAAGTGCATATACAAATCGTACACTAAGGATTTGCCCAACCATAGGTGCGTGTATAGAATATCCAGTCACCACAAAGTGATACTCGACAACTTGCACAAATCAATGCAATATAGATTATCATCCAACTCCTGCAAGATTGAAACATTCGACGATAATAATGCTAGATGGATCAATACGCTAGAACGTAGCAACTGTGAAATTGGGCATGTCGTAAGAAATAACGACAAAGACAAAAATAAACTCAAATCAAAGCAAATATAGCATAATAAGGTTCAACCAACCATACCATTGTAATGTCATAACCAATGTAGGTAGAATTTTCTAGAATTTAATTCATAAACACTTCGGCCATTCTCTATCACTGATAAAAGATTTTCAACAATCTTAACATTAAGGTAAGCGATAGCTGTACAATAGAATACATAGATAATTACATATCCCAACATAACAATAATATATTAAGCAAGCTCCCAAACAAAACACTAAAAATAAATCCTTCTAAATGTTAGTGTAAGTGCCTTAAAAACGCAATATGTCCATTAAACAGTCAGTAAATGACAGAAGCCATTATATACAGAGCTAGTATCAAATCATTCGATGATGTAAAATATTACATTGGATCCACTAGGAATAGGTGAAAATTTAGTTTCTACCACCAAAAATCACACTGAGCTACATCGAATACAAAAACTGTACAACGCTTTCCAACTACGATTGGCGATTAAATAACAATGATAAGAAACCATCCATTAATTGGGAGATAAAGTTACATACAACGGAAAGGGAAACAGATGTAACTTATGATCGTTGGAGAAGATTATTATATTAAACCTCTTAAGTAATCCTAACTTGTTGAACATGATGTCCGAATTAATGTTTACATGTATCCATAAATCTAAGTACATACTCAAAAATAATGACCCCGATTAAAAATGATTGCAAAATGTAATTTACAAATATTATTTTACTACGCAACAGCTTTTAATACCCTCAGAACACATTATCTATAATTTTCCTTTTATACCTATACACGCACAATGCAATATTACTGGGATATAAATTATTAATATTTAATTCTATGTTTTAAATAGACAAGTTTGTACACCCAGATTTGTATCACCATCACAAGTACGCGACAGTTAAACGTCAGGATCCACACCTGAAAATGGCATTAACTGCATGAAACTCCGACGGATAATTTCTTTATATATATATATATATATATATATATATATATATATATATATATATATATATATATCCGAATGTAATGAGAACGAAAATAATATATAAAATATAAATTCTAACGTTCACAGTATTAATTCAAAAGAGTACATTTTGTCCACATTTGCATTAATACTGTGAACGTTAGAATTTATCTACTACCGATAGTAGACCAATAACATTTATTTATTTTAATTTTTCATATAGGCAAAAACAATTTAATTAATCCATCTTTTTAGTGAGTAAATTGTTTTTAGATATATGACAAAATTATATATATATATATATATATATATATATATATATATATATATATATATATATATATATGCAGTATAAAAGAGCAACTTTTGATTCAGTGTTCTGTCATATGTTATATTAATTTTCCGAGCAGTCACTCATTTTCTTTAATCTATTTTATAACATATACACTATATATATATATATATATATATATATATATATATATATATATATATATATATATATATATCTGTGTGTGTGTGTGTGTTATGTGACACAGTGTTTGTCGAGATTGACAAAATTTAAGGATACAAATATATATAACAGATCTGAAAATATTTGATGAATGAAAATCAACAAAATGGAGCAACCCCCTTTAACAACGGTACACACACGTTTCGATAGCAGAGTCAGAAATCACCTCTCTTTCCCTCTCCCTCTCTATCTCTCTCTGTTCGATCGTTCATACTGCTTCGATTTCATGGGGAAAGAGAAAGAGAGAGAGTTAAAGAAATAGTGACAGCGAAAGAAAGAAGAGAGTATAGTAAAAAGCATTTCATATATATATATATATATATATATATATATATATATATATATATATAGACAGATGACCTTATTCCTCGTTGACTATTGAAATACAACCTAGAAAACTGAGAGATGAAAAAGGAATTTAATTACAAATTTCGGACATGACCCTAAATAATTCACTTCTCTTACAATATTTTCAGGCCAATTTAGTGAACATTCAATCAGGATAATTCCCAGTAACAACTGTCTTCCTGACTGCTCATCAACAGGTCTGACCTTTTCCATTGATAAATTACCTTATGTTCGAAGTCGTTTATTATTCTGCATTAGTTAAAAACAAAAGTGATATAATTGTTAATGTTCATTATTTTATTTTACAGAAATATATATTTCCCTCTTTATTCAGAATTTCTATCACTTGTTTAAAAAAATACAATATATCTGAAGCCCTATTTTCAGAATATAACCCATTCTTAGTAGTAATTTTATTGTGGTTCTTTTTTCTCCCATAGAATATTTTCTTTATACGTCCAGGTGATAGATTTCTCATCCCTGGTTGGTAGAATCGCATGTATTTGGCTCTAATTTTCTTTTCGATCTGAAAAGAGATTCTCCAACATTACAACAGTATTTAAAACAAAATCTCTCAAAGTGTGGATTGGCCATCGTGTAGGATAAAATGCAGCCTAAGATGATGTAGAAGACTGGCTTCTATAGCTATGAATGCAGACAGTGAGATGATGACGTGGATTTTGCTATGCGAAGGTTGTACAAAAATGAAATCAATGTCAGTGCCCCGGGTTTTTGCCGATGGAATCATCGTTCACGTGTCCTTCAGCACCTTCCTAGTTCGAATGACACCTGTACTTTGATCTGGAGATATGGGGTTTCCGGTACATTACATATCAATGGAGAGCTCTCTGGCTTGAAAGTCAGGTATGTGGAAAGCAATGGTCGTGTGCTCGTCTGCACAGCGACCCTACAACCACGCTCGGCCATGGGACTTATGATGAATACTTAATATAGTACACTTAATCTGGATAAGGCTTAAGACGATTCAAGGTAGATGGCTAATGTTTGGACTTGTATGAGCGAAAGCAAATTAAAGAAGTGCGGTTCAAGAGGTTATACAAAGGGTGTTTCATTAAGACGGATCAAAGTCAGCAGTAAATAAATCACTGTTATTGGCGAAATATTTTTTATTTCTCTATTGGTTCATATTATTAAAGTCATGGCAATTATGTATGAAAAATATTATCGCCAGGCACGGCGGTACACCTCCACGCGAATGATAGAATTTTTGATGACGTCTTGTTGCTACTCGATCTCACCAATATGCGTTATTATCCCATCTGTTTTTGTTGGTTTGTTGGCATAGACCTTATTTTTAGATGACCCCAAAGGAAGAAGTCTAACGGGGTCAAGTCGCAGGATCATTGCGGCTAACTGACTTCCCTGTTTCGAGAGATGATGCGACCCGGGAACGTCCATTTTCGTAATAGGTTTCGATAACTTTAAGACGCTGATTGAGTGTTAATCTTTCCATGGTTGAAATTGCCAATGATTTAAGTTGTTAAATCTGGAAGAAAAAGAAAAATATCGTTACAAGCTTAAATTAACATTTATAATCGGTCCAAGTAATTGAAATACCCTTTACAAGAGATAACGGTTAAAAATAGACATGAAGAGGACAAGATTGCAGTCAACAAGTTCGTAGGTTGATATGATTTAGCGTCATACCAACCTGTGTTATTTAATGCTGAAATCTAAATATTTTGAACGAAACCACTGTACTTGAATACTTCCAAATGCAAACAGCAGCATTAGCAAAAATAGATAGCACGTTACAGAAGATAAAATAATGCTGACTTTCCACACATACCTTAAACAAATGGTTTTGGAAGGAAACTCCTATTAATACTATGAAGAGTTATAACAATTAATGGATTTGCGATGTTTAATTTCTTGAATATCTCTTTTAAAAGATTTTATAAATTTAATCCCTCAGTAACACCAATCGAATGTCCCATGGATGTTGGGTGATTGTGATTGACATATTTCCATCAGGTGAGTTGGTTGGTGGAGTTTTATTCAGTGGAATATCAGCAACTCCATGGGTTATTTAATGCCGAAAATATTTTGATCACAATTGTATGGCTTCATCTAAATATATTTTGAACGCCTTCAACTATAGATAAAATGTATTGTTCGTCATTTTGATTCAAAAGCGTATTTTTGGTAATTTTATTGTAAATATGTCATGATATCTGTATGAAGAAATGTAAGAAACTTAATAATTTTCTCTTTATTCACCCCTGAAAAATAATCCGTCCTGGGTATAACGATAAACTACATCCGCGTCATGGGTAAGACGATAAACTACCTCCAGCAGCAAAGCCTCTGATCAGGATATACTGAGGAGCGTAGAACCACCTCTTAATTGCTGGTGTTCCAAGGTCCACCTAGACCGGGGGTTGTAGAATCTATAAGGGTCTTAGCTGTGAGTAAATAGTTAACCTCCAGACTGGGGTCAAAACACTATGAACGTGTAAAATAGGTTTTAATACCAGAAATAATTTGTAATAAATATATTAACATCAATACAATGTCGAAAAAAAAAATTACCAGCTATACAGTTTTTTTAAAAAAATTACCATTGTAGGAAAATTATTTCCAGAAATAAATTATTGAAGGAAGATATATTACTAGAAATAGATTTTTGGAAAAAAATAATACCAACAATGAAAATTTTGTCGGCATTAAATAACCCATTGAGGTTGATATGACGTAAACCAAACCAAACCAAACTAAACCAAACCCTGACAAATAATAAGTTATACAGATGATACATTGTTGACAGCAGACGCAGAAAGACAGCTACGAAAACTCTTCCAGCCAGTAATAGAGGAAAGCAAGAAGGAAGGATTTAACATCAACTGCAAGAAGAGAACATATATAGATGTATTTTATGTTGTAGTTTTGTTGAAGTTATACTTCTAAATATGTTTTTATAGAAGTTGAATAAAGGATGAATTGCATGATGTTATATGAATTGATTTCATGAACGTGTTCTTTATGTTGATTCTTTGAATTTGTTAACGGTATAACTCTATGCCGAAATCTAAATATTTTGAACATAATTTTATGGCTTCGACGACAGATAAAAAGTATTCTGGGTCATTTTCTATAAAATGTCTTGTTGGTAATTCTACTATAAATTGCATTGCTGATCATTTTGCTTTGGAAATTTATTGCTGCTAATTTTACTAAAATATTTATTGTAAGTAATTTTTATTTAAATATATATTGCAGGTATTTTTACTGTAAAAATGTATTTTTATATATTCATAGATTTTATTGTTCGTGCGGTCACCACTTGACAATTTTCGTTTCGTATGCAAATTAGATAGAGAAATATAAATAGAGAACAGGTGGCGAACATAGGGAATATGATTTGAAACTCGGTTGCTATTCACGACACTGAGAACGGTACTACGACCACTACTACGCAGAGAAATATGCAAAACATAACATCAATATCTGAGTGTTTAACAGGGGTTACCACGCTGTGTTTTGGTGGAACTGGTTACAGCAGCATTTAAGAGGCGGTTCCACGCTCCTAAAAATCTCCAACCTCCCTATCAGATTCCTTGTTGCAAGTTGTAGATCATAATCATTGAATTTGTCTACAAATCAGTAGTTCTAGGGAAGCCGTCTTAGTGGAACTTACAAAATAGATTCTTCGTCTATTTTTTTTTATTTTTAAATACCTCCCCTGTTGCAGTTTTTTGTATATATTATGTACTAGTGACTTAGTCAACATGACTTGACTTACTTTAAAGTCGTCCAATAGAAGGTTAACCAATCAGAAGACGTAGAACATTCAATCCGTCGTGTATAAAGGCGGCCATTTTTGTTCACTCTACGCGAATGTCCAGTCCAGGTTGTCAGGCGAAGAGAAACAGAAGGACGAACTATGCTCTGCTACCTTTTACCAAAATATCCACTGCTAATGTGAACAACGCTTTCCTACTGTCTTCATGATATTCACTGCTAACCTCTGGATTCTCTACTCAATACGACCGCCATTATGAACAACATCCCCCACCTGTATTTTTTAAGGTCTCCTCTAACCTGGACTTTTTAAAAGTCTATTTCCACTTAGACACTTTTAATGCCTCCCCCCACAGGGACATTTTTTAGTGTCTCCCCACCAGGATATTTTTAATGTCTCCCCCGCCATGAAATTTTAATGACTCCCCACCCCTGGACTTTTTTTAATGTCTCCCCATCATTTGGATGTTTAATGTCTCCCTTCACTTGGACTTTTAAATATCTACCCCACCAACCTGGACATTTTTAATGTCTCCCCCCACCTGGACTTTTAAATGCCTCCCCCACCTGAACTATTTTAATGTTTCATCCCCAACCTGGACATTTTTTAATGTCTCCCCCAAACTGGGCATTTTTAATGTCTCCACGCACCTGATCTTTTAATGTCTGCCCCCACCAGAACTTTTTAATTTCTCCCCGCAACTGGATATTTTTAATGTCTCCCCATTTCAGGGCGTTTTAATGTCTCCTGCCAATTGGAATTTTTTAATGTCTTCCCACACCTGGACTTTTTTAATGCCTCCCCATAACGGTGCGTTTTCAAATCTACAATGGTCTTTGGTGTCTTTCCGACTTGCTCCCGTTTATTACCGTGTCATCTACTGAATCCATTTTCCTACGAGACAATTAGGAGACACAAATTCCTTCTTGCTATTTCAGTGTCTTATTACTTACCTGCATCTATATTTAAACACCCTCAACGATGAACATTTCTTGAGAATTTCACACTTAATTCTCTTGGCATTAATGTATTTTAAATTTTATCTTCACTGATTGTTGTCATTGGTGGCTGTCATATATAGCTGAAAAGAAAAGCGAAGAATATTAGATGCGTAATTTATTATAAAACCTGTTCATATTTTTTCATTTGAAAATGTCCTGATTTATGGATTGCATTTATTGATGACAAAATATACAAAAACAATTGCAATGACTAAAGGCGGGCAAAAAGTTTCTATATTATCGCTATTTTTATTCTACAGAAAGAAAAAAAAAACTGTAACGGAAAAAGAACAAAGATGGCGTTTCTTCTCTTGTTACGGGCGAGAAAAACAAATGATGAATTTAATATGAGGTATTTAAGAATGAAAGATCTTAAAGATCAGGTAAAAAAAAAGGAAGAAATTTCAATATATGGAGATCTCTGAAAATATTTCTGGCAGAAATAAGGAAAAAACATCATAACCTAGATTTACGTAAATGGTAAATATTTAAAAGAAAATTATATAGATTATACGTATCCATCTATCTATCTATCTATCTATCTATCTATCTATCTATCTATCTATCTATCTATCTATCTATCTATCTATCTATCTATATATATATATATATATATATATATATATATATATGTGCGTGTTTGTCTTTGCACCTTACATAGATATCTTCATTGTTTCTAAGTGCGTTTGTACTGAAATATTTGCCCGCTTGAGAATACCAGCTGCTGTAAACTTCAATGTGTTACGGATCGGAATTGCAAGTGTTGTACTACCCCATCATAATGCAAGGATATATACAAGAAGAGTAATACAGGACAAAATTTAGAACACGGTTGACCTGTTCTATACAAGCGCCAAATTCCCCTGGCCTTGTACTATCAAATCATAAGGCTTAAGGACATATCTTCTTGAAACCGCGTACGATCACCGAAGTTAAGCACCATAAAGCCTACTCAGGGGCTAAATGAGTGACCGTTGTAAGCTTAAATGTGTGGAGGCTAGGAATTGGAAATCGGCGTACCGTGTTCCAGTTCCAGTCGGGTTCGTTATATTCATTTACACTACTGACATTTTTCGGACTGTTGTCCTCAACTTTGTTTCCATATTCACGACGTTTCGGCCATTGTATGCTTCGGCCTTTTTCAGGTGGTTGGAATGACGAATCGAACACTTTATTTTGTGCAACGTTCTGAATATGACAAAAAAAGACGAGGACAACAATACGAACAATGTAAACAGTGTAAATAATCGCAATACTTCATCAAAGAAATATACACAGATATCATTATTTTCACTTAGGCTAAAATAACCAGAGAAATGTATGAAACAATCTGTTCTCTCGCAGTGTATAAGTTAATTAGTAATTCATGTCTTAGTAATTTCTTTTGTCTGTGGTGATGGGCTGTTTGAGCTTAACATGATAAAAGAAAAGTAATAGAAAATGTGAATTTAGTAAACTAATTTACTGGTGACTCTGGGGAAATTCCTAACAAATTCCGTTTAATTTGCGTATATCGTATATAGGAAAATATGACTCTTTCGTCATATTCGTTTACCACGACAATGGTATAAATTTATTGGTCTCGGTAGGGAACTTAAAAAAACAAAAAAAAACAAAAAAAACAACAGGTTTAATTTGTGCATATAGTGTATAGGCAAAGATTACCCCTTCGGCATATTTTTGACGTGTATAAATTATTCCCCTGACCAATGCACTCTTTATACAATACCAAAGGTACTATCTAGATGGAACAATCCATGGATCTTTACTGCATAAATTAATGATAGAATTATTTAATTCGAAGCTCAAGAGACACTCAAGGTAGGGTAAATCTGTTATCTGTTTAATAATGATTTATTGATTGATGCGTTTTCTACTGCTTGTAGATCTTTTATAGTTTATTAAAAGCAAGATATTTTTTTAGATTGTAAGTATTTTTGTGGGGTGGAGATAATAATGCTTTAGTGATAAACAGATTATCCCATAACAGGGCGATAAGATGGGGATTCATACCTAGTATATTTGAAGTCAATATAGGTATCCTAAGTTATTATAATGAATTTAAGGGGAATTAGAACTCGGATCTCTGATTAAGAATTCCGAGCCGTCATGTATTACACCACCTGTACATTCAAGATTAAAACAGGTGGTATCCCTAAGTGGTTACCCATTTAGGTACTGACCAAGCTTGAGTTGATTTAACTTTGCTGATCATACGGGAACAGTTGTTTCAACGGATTATCACATTACCTGCTAGACTACAAAATTCGAGTTGCTGAAGTCTTTACAGAAATAAATATTTTAAAAATAATGATATAAGTTAATGTTAGTGCTTATAATCAATTAAGTTCATATGGCTCTACTTAATCAGCGAGTGATGTTCAATTAACGGTCGCAATATTTGCTTTTACTTTTGCGCAAATACATTTATGAAAGAAATGAAGTAATCTCATCTAACTATCGGCTACATAGTAAGTTAGAGTAGTCTGTTCAATCGTGGTTGACAGCCAGTATTGAAGAAGGGCAACACCTAATTTAAAAACATATTTGGACTTGGTCTCTTAAACATATGAAATATAATGAAGTCCTGTTCAGCATACTGGACGCAGTGTCCAAATCCGGTTGGGTTCTTTACTTTCACTTACGTGCAGATATCAATGAGAAAGTTATCAATCCACTTCTCTATCCACAGCGATGGGCGAATTAATAAAATTGTATCACTGAAACCATTTTTATAACACAAAAAGTTGTTAAAATTTTGTTATGGCTTTAAATAACCTGCAAAGGGTTGATAAACCGTAGAAAACGAATTAGCCAATCAAATGATACTTAGCTACACAGGCATGTCATTTAGATTTATTTACATTCTGTGGAATATAAATATATAGAAACTACAATGACCACAAAGTGAGGGTTCAGTTTATGTGTTGATTTTAATATAGAATTGATCTCCTACTTCATATCCATATTATAACTTTTATTTTCGTTATCAAATTCTGATTAGGTTTGAATCCACCTATTTCTCTTCGGCCAGCCATGATTTAATTAGTAATATGTCTATCACATAATCGCTATTATCTCAATTCCTTATAAATCTTACAAACTAAAAATGTATCCTGGCTTTAAAAAACCTGCAAATGCTTAATTAGCCGTAAAAAAACGAAATCAATCTTCAGCGATAGTCACTTATGTGCCATGCGTGAAACACGCTTAGACGATCATGTATCTTTCGATACATGACTGACGAGGCAGGTTTTTTTTGCCGCAGTAGGTTGCCATTTCTTTCTGCGGCATTCAAGGCTATAGAGCCCGGTCTATCCTGCTATTTACCTATATGTATTGGGGGAGAAGAAGAGGATTGATACTTTTCCCAAAAGTATTAACACGTAAGCGAATGTAATGGTTTCGACTGGAATTCAAACTCGGTTCTCCGATGCCTCAATCCAAGCCGCTATCCATTACTCCACTGCGACTCCTTGCTATTGAAGAAAAAGGAAATGCACCAGATCAGATGATCATGTTCGAAACGATCACCTATGGTGAAGCTGAGCACACACTCATCTACAGTGTTTTCAAGTTAAAACAACACTGATGATGGCGTCGCTACATCCACCTGCAGTTAACGTGACACTTTACATTGCAAACGGAATTTCAGTGTCAGGAAAATGCGCGTTTTATTTTATTTCGTGGGAAAAAATATCGTGATTCACCATTGATATTTTCGTGTAAGGGAGAAGTAAAAAAAATTAAAAAATGGATCCGGCACAGTGGATACGACGACATATTGCGATAATATATCATTTTTCGTCTCATTAATTTCTTTCTTACCTATCTCTGAGATCTGTTGACGCTTAAGGACAGACGAAAATGCGCACAGAACTTCAAAGAAAATACATACGCACACGCATATATATATATATATATATATATATATATATATATATATATATATATATATATATATATATATATATATATATAATATAAAAGTGCAGTTGTTTGTTCAATGTTTTGTCATATGTTATATTAGTTTTCCGAGCAGTCACTCATGCTCTTTAATCGATTTTATAAGAAACACCAAATAGTTTCGATAAAAATCAAATGAAAAATTACCTCTCTATTTTTAAAGAATTCTCCATTTTATTACAAACTAGCAGCATGGCCCGGCGTTGCCCGTGCTTGGTTCAAAAATCGTACGACTCATACAGAAATCGCTATACCTTGACTTAAAATATTTTTGCCCTTCCTTGCCTTTAAAGTAGTGCCCTTTGCCGCGCTGATGTTGCTACATGCCTTACTTCTTGTCTATCTCACACTGCGATTTTTTTCTAAGCTCTATACTAAACATTAAATCTGTTACGAAAAAAGAACTAAACAAAATGAACACAAAACGATCCGCTTTAAAAAAGGACTCGTAACTGGAAAAACCGAATGAAAAAAGAATGTTAACAACAAATACTTTTTGACACTCAACCCAGTTCTGCGGAATCAGAATCAACGTTTAGTTTAAGCAAGCGAATGAGCCAATTGGAGTAAAGTACCATGCAGTACTAGTTAACATTTGTGTCGGTTAGCTGTGGGCTCCCACGCTGGCCAATAGAATATTCCTGCCTATTTGTGGCAGCCAGCTATTGACTCTCACTCTGGCCAGTAGAAATGGCCACAAACTACATGAAAACTGCCGTAGAAGTATGAAAAAATCGATTATTTCCACTATCGATGGAAGTTGGGAAATGTAAACTCGGTTTTGGTCTTCCTGGTAACTTGGAGCATGTTCATCTAAATTTTGGTGCAAACCCGTCGAAAATTGCGGCTGTGCATTCGTTACACAGAAACACACACACCCTGCCTTTTATAGATAGAGATACTGTTTTCATACTCTTTGTCATTATTATTATTATTAGTAGTAGTAGTAGTAGTAGTAGTAGTAGTAGTAGTAGTATGCTGTAATAATTCTGCTTGTTCCTCCCATCTTTACTTAGTCCATACTACCGCTACGCCCTCCGAAGAAATTAGACGAAGATATAACAATCTATTTTGTAGGTTCCTCTCAGACGGCTTCTGCCCAAGAACTTCTGATTTGTGGACAAATTCCATGACGATGATATACAAGTGACAACAAGCATTGATGCGGAAGTTGGAGGTTTTTAGGAGCGTGGAACTACCTCTTAAATGCTGTTGTAACCAGGTCCACAAAAACACGGCGTAGTAGCCCCTGATAAGTTCCAAGATACCGAAAAACGAAAGACTAATTTAAAATTATCTTACCTGCGTTTTTTAGTTAAAGACTTTACCAGTTTTATGGTTGTACCATTCCTTTATTCACTTGAAACCCGACTTGTCACCCGATTTCTAATTAATCATTTTAGCATTTTGGTCAGGTCTCCAACTTTTATGCAATTTTTGAGCTAAGCGTGGGCTTACTCTCACAACGAGTTCTTTTGTTTCATCAATTTTCACAGAAATTCTTGCTAAGTGGTAATATCTCTTATTTGTGGACGGGCTTCGCGGTCTTTAAGACAATGGCTCGGATTAAGGAATCGGAATACGGAGTTCTACTTCCAGTCGAGTTTATTGCATTCACTTCCGTGCTAATAACCTCGGGAAACGTATCAGTCCATTTCTTACCTCGAATCTATGGATAAATAGCTGCGAAGTCCTTGGATGCAACGGAACATATTTCTACGGTATTTATAATTACTATAATTGTTGTAAACGATAGAATAATTTTAATTTAAATCCCCAGCTCTTTTGTAGGCCTTCTCGCTTTATCTCCCGAGAGGAGGTACGGAGTTAAATCAATATCCCCGGTGAAAAAAGAACTGGCTAGCAATTCTCTTTTGACTGTAAACATTTTGCGATACACGGGAGTAATGACCACAGCGGCGCATAATGCTCTCCGTAAAAAAAAAAATTATAATCTATAGATGCCCTAATTGCGCTTTGTTTCATGATTCAAAAATCATCTTTTCAATCACCTGATGTAACTTTGACATTGTTTATTCTGTTGCCTTATTTTAGCATATCAATTATTGTAGCATACCTAGCAACGATAACGTAAATTCAGTAGTAAATACTGTATGTTGGTCTCCATTTGGAGATTCGTCTCCAACTGTGCTGGTCAAACTCTCGGCCTCCGGGCAGAGAGGATTCCCAGACGAGACTATGTCGAAGAGAAGAGTCTCGTCTCAGGAAACACCTACCCGACCCTGTTTTATAAGGGGTCTACGGGGGATTTTTGGCCGAACCTACGGGTGCCGATACTACACATTAAAATCCGCCTTGTGCCACATCTAACAGCATGGGGCGCTTGGTAGATATACTGTAGTTAGAAATTAATTGTGGAATACACTTGACTCGCTTTTACGCGCCGCTGCCAAATTTTATATGGGTTGTTCTTGTCCTAAGTATTATCATTCATTGCCAACCTTCATTTGATTATTCTATTCAGTAAACTTCCCTACGATACAGAATCAATGCAACACTTGATTTTTTTCTTTTGGCAATTTACGTTCTTGGATTTCTTTGAATCTAATTCTCTTATTTCCCGTTTCAAAACATATTCCTCTTGCAGAATTCTGATCGGTCGTTATTATTGTTATTCATTTGGTTAAATCTTTGGTATCTGTCTATATTTCTGAGATGAACTATTTAATTATTTACACAATTTACATTGTTCGCAGTGTTGTTCTCAGCATTGTTGCCATATTCGTAACGTTTTGGTCGTTATATGCTCTGGTCTTCTTCAGGTGTTTTTAATATTACTTAACATCAATATTTCCGCCAGCAAAATAAAAGATATTTGCAACCGGAAGAAACATGACACGTAGAAGAATACGATCATCTTTGTCTATTGTTTAAATGGTGGTAGAATCAAGCAAATTACTAAAACTAGATTCTTAAAAGGTTAGTTTGGAATATGCAGTGAATTATGTTGATAAATTTTCATATTATAGAACCATTTGAATGAGACAGACAAAAGGCGCGAGTTTCACAATAAAATGTCACGTTTACGGAATTGAATAACATTGCGGAGATCAAATTCAAATGATTTTATTATCTGTAAACATTGTTAAAAGGCTTTTTGTAATCTGTGCATGGAGTGCAAATGTTTTAAGTTTGTTATTATCTGTTTAAGGAATTATCCCTCTGATCAGGAGTTTATCTATACATCCTGTGTACCCATATAAACAACAGTAACCACAAATTGTAATTCCCCCTGGAAATGTTTGTATTTCTTAAAGTATTAAGGCGTGCATTTAATAAGTGTAGATATGCTATAGATTTATAGGCTGTAATTTATCTGCTGTTTTCGGCAGGTTGTTATCCCTTTTGCAAGGACGTCTTGTATTGAGCACGTAAGACTGCTATTTATTGAAACGATGGATTGATTTGCTTTAATTTTTAAAGGTTTAAAAACACACCGTGGATTGCTTAAAGAGGATAGATATTTTCTAACTGAAATTATAATTATATTCTTTTAATTCTTACCGATTAGAAAGAGTGGACGGAACGTGTGACTGAAATCTGAACGTCCATAGGTATAGCGAAAGAAGCCTTAGAAAAGCTGAGCAAAGTATTACGAAACAGTTACCTCATATCAAGCGTCCTCCATGGCAGTAAATGGCAGACAATCGTGTCACAAATGAAGAAGAGGAATATGGTTGTATAGAAGGGTACCGAGAATAACATGGACGGAACATGTGTTGTAGGAAGATGTGATATGCACAGGACAGACTAATATCAAAGAGGGAGAGGAAAACAACTCATAATCTACCTAGCGAACATTAGTATATGGTGTTGGAAGAACAGGGTTTAGGAAAGATAACAGAAAAACCTTTTTTGAGTGCCACAAAGAAAAGGAAATTGAGGAGAGCCATGAATACAACATCCTGAAGGGACACTGTTTATTAGTTATATTTTAATTTTTCCGAGTCAGAACGGAAATTGAGATTGAAATCCGATGGTAATTTCGGATAGCGAAAGTCGTCGTCTAAAAGCTAAGCACGGTATTGCGAAACAGCAACAATTTTTACTGAACTGTTATGTAATATCAATCATTAAATGCCGAATTTTGGAAGAAAATTGAAAGTAAAAGGTACGTATAATTAAAATGAAGAAGAGTTCCTATTTAAATTATTTGGACAATTGGCCTCATCTTTGTTGACGTATTTATTATAACGTTTCGGCCGTTGTACGCCCTGGCCTTCTTCAGGTGGTTGGAATGTCGAAGTGAAACCTTTATTTCGCTCACTGGGGTAGACGGTTCTGGTTCCACGTGCCATGTCTAATAGATCTCAGTTATCAGTTATCTCCTGTTAATTGCCCTCTCCAAGTTCTCAACCGCCTTAAACAGGTATTGAACTCACACACTTTCGGTCCTGTCACTGGGTCTAACTAAAGCCTTTGTCCACTGTGTCATGTGTCCTTGAGCGGTAAATTAACGGGGATAAAACTGACAACTGGCATCCATTAGATAAGTACGTTTTTCAATGCCTCTATTTCAATGTCCTTGCCAGTTTTTTTGAAGATCTTCAAAGACACATTGCAATTATCTCCTGTTAAGTTCCCTCTCTCTAATGAATGTCATTTATCAATTATCTCCTGTTAATTCTCCTCTCCAGGTTCTCTACCACCTCAGTCAGGTATTGAACACGCGCTTTGGTCCCTGTAACTGTATCTAACTAACGCCTTTCTCCACTGTGCCATGTGTTCTTGAGAGGTAAATTAACAGGAGATGACTGATATAACTAACATCCATTAGACATGGCACGTGGAACTAGTCTACCCCAGTGAACGAAATAAACGGTTAAGTTCGTCTTTCCAACCATCTGAAGAAGACCAGAGCGTACAAATGCCGAAACGTGATAAATAAGGCACAAAAAATGAGGAAATAGTCCGAATAATGTAAATAGAGTACGTAATACCTCATCTCAGAAATATAAACAGATAGAGGAAGAGACAGTTGAAATATCTAGGTGACATCCTGAGGATTGAGGGTTTGAAAAAATTGGTACGCACAGGAAAGACTAATGTGAAGAGGGGGGCAAAGGGAAAACTCGTAACCTACCTAGCGAACTTGAGTAAATGGATGGCCGAACAGGGCTTAAAAGAGAAAACAGTAAAACGACATTTATTTAGTGCTATAAAGGACAGATAATTGTAAAGAGCCGTGATCAACAACGTCATGAACGGTTCTGGCACATAGAAAAAAATACCCGTATAGAATTAACATTTTTTCGACGCCAATAAATATACGGAAAGAATTTAGCCTACATCGTGAATGAGAAGAGATTCATGACTTTGCCATGGATATTTTCGTGTCGGTGAATTTAACGATCACAATAAGAATTCGATCTCCGCAGTCTGATTCTTCACTTTGAGCCGCAATCTATTAAAGCCATCCGCATATCCTTTATTAAACTTATTCTCTGACAGGGATGCATAAAAGTAAGTTCTTCAATGGCTCTATTTCAATATATTTGTCAGTTTTTTTTGAAGATCTTCAAAGATACATTACAATCTACAGGGAATGCCATGTCAATAAGAAAGCATATTCAGTTCTTGTGGTATTTGGTCAAGATGTCTGGGAGATACTTTTCATTGTCTTCTCTGTGGAAATCGTAACTTTCTTTAAAATCGTTACAGGTCCTATCTCTGTAACAGGACCTGGGTGGTGGTGGTGGTGGTGGTGGTGGTATTATTATTATTATTATTATTATTATTATTATTATTATTATTATTATTATCGTTATATTTCGATTTCAACTATGGCCACACTACATACCAATTGTACGGAAATAACGGCTACGGTTAAAAATTCTAATCACCTGAAGAAGGCCTAGCGTGCAACGGCCGAATCGTTGTTACTATAGCAATAAAAATGAGTATAAAAAATCCGTATAACATATACAATGCAAGTAATCATAATACCTCATCTCAGAGATATAGACACGTATTTGTTAATGTACTTATTTTTTATTTTGTGTTTCAAGTTTTTTTTTGTTTTCAAGGTAAAAACATGCGTGCAGAACGTAATGCAATACATCAAAATATTGCCCATCCAATCTTTTATTAGTAATCAAAAAATAAAATCTATAGACACAACACAAAGAAAGTTATAACAATTTTAAAACAGTAGGTGTTCATGTTTTTGCGCCTTCAAAAAAATGCAGTAGCAGGGGGAACCATTCTAGAAAGAATTTTGCGTGTTAAAGAGTTAAACGAATTCTTTGACTGGGGTGCATATGAAAGAAGTTTTTCGAAGGTTTCTTTGCAAATGTGCATATTCCAAAAAGTAGGTTATACAGTCTAAAGGTTCCAAAACTGAAAACATTATCCGAATTTTGAATCAAAACTGAGAAAGTAAATCCATGATAAAATCCGGATTTGGATTTAGTAAATACTTAAGACCTAAAAAGCATCGATGGATCATTTATGATAAATTAAATATCAGAGAGAAAGTAATTAAATATACCTTAACTGTAGTTTCGCCAAATAACGCAAATCGACAAAAACCATTAAAAATGTTCTCGAATCATATTCACTTGTTCCGTCATATCGAGACATTCTTATTGAAGTCATGGATATCGAATAATTCGTTTAGAAATTACTCAACTTTCAGCTGTTTACAAATGCTTTCTTAGATCAATAATTAAATAACGTCATGGGTAAAACATTAAACTACATCCACGTCCTGGGTTAGACGATAAACTACATCCAACAACAAGGCCTCTGATCAGGAGGTTTGAGGAGTGTGGTACCACCTCTTAATTGCTGGTGTCCACAGGTTCAACCTGACCTAGCGTCTTAGCACCATTTAGGGCCCCAGCTATGGGCAAATAGTTAATTATTACCAGCTATACTTTTTTTTAAATGAATTATTACGAGCAATACAATTTTGAAGGAAAAATATTACCAGTAGCCGATTTTTGACAAAATAAAATATTACCAGCAACAAAAAATATTGCCGGCATTAAATAAACCATTGAGGTTGATATGCCGTAAAACAAAATAAACTAAATCAAACCAATAATTAAACCTGAATTTGAGTGATCATACCCTGTAGGTTTTAGCGAGGGCCATACTTCTTGACTAACGATATAGAATCACATAAAATAGACTGCATCAAATAACGGGAACCACGTCACGTGAGGAGCCTTAAAAATGACCACAAAGAAAATGGATAACATATTTAATTCGAAGAGAAAATAATGATAAACTGAAGTTATTGCAGTTCAACACTAGTTTTGTAAGGTATCCATTACCAGTCCTGGAAAAAGCGAAAAACTCTAAATGGAAAAGATATACTTATTTTCATGGAAAATTATTTGAAAAAAAAATTGTGGTGCACAATGTGCGATGAGTAAATTGTCACCATTTTATATTTTTAGTTGCGCGCATGTGCGTTATTTTTTTTATTTTGAAAACTGCACAGTATAATAGGTTCAGTTGGACATTTACTGAGAGAAAAAGAGCAATATGACGCAATTTACTCCGCCCAAAACCAGGAAATGGCATGCTTTACTGATTGACATTTGCATTTGAAGCTGCAATACGAACATTTGAAAGTTTCCGGGTGTAAATCTTGACTTTGTAAAAAGGATTCGATCAGAAAGAGTTGGATGATTCAAATGGTGATTACGAAGGTACGGCAGCTCAGAAAACTCATTCTGATCATACTGATAAGAAAATAACTCCTGAATTTGTTGTGAGGGCCTCAAATTCCACACGGAGGTCTACACCAATGCCCTGAGAAGGTAGTGCTGGATTGGGTCAAGAATGGTAGATGCTGGAAAGTCTCATATATCATAACAGGACACTTCGCTATGCGGCACAAGTAGGAAAAAATCAGGCACGGTTGTCAGATAATTTCTGCCACCACATCACCCCTTACATATGGCCACCTAACTCCCCAGACTGTAAAACCTTTGATTTCAATTTATGGGGCGGTGTTGAGAGAGTGGCCAAAAAATAATATTCTTAACACCGAAGATGAACTGAAGGCAAGGCTTATGGAAGCAGTCGCCAACTTAAAAAGAAGACCGACCAGAAGAGTTGCAGGAGATTACGATGTCGTCTAGAGACCGTGGTTGAAGCTAATGGCGATTTTATTAAATAAGTTTACGTTTTAGTATTTCAAGATACTTTTGTGTAATTTCGGTAAATATACCAGATATCAGTTTTATTTTCATTTTTCCGTAATATAGAAGACAATTTAGTAATCGCACCCTGTAGAAAAACGACTGACCTTCGCTAAACTAAATTGCTGCACTCTTCTGTTCATTATGAAAGAAACATCATCTTATTGGAAAGGAGTCGTAAAATGAATTGCTAATTGGTCCGTATATTTGCCGCACTAACTATAATATTCGCTATTATTGTATTATTAATAAATTTGATTAAACAGTTTATTCACTAATCATTTCTTACAGTGATTTCCTTCGAATATTTTTTTAACTGGAACTACGAGATTAAACGAGCTATATAAAAATTTTGTAAATTTCTTTCAAAATTATGACAATATTTTGAGTCAGTGAACGCTGAATGATCCATTGTGTGGAAATGTCAACTTTTAGCATTAACATTGTGGCTGTGTAGTTAATAAAATTGTTAGCCTTTTGGAATGAGGAACTGTCGAGCAGATTTACAATTGAGGCAGCGTATCTCAAGTTCACTTTTTCGCAAAGAATGTTGAAAAATGTTCACCGAGTATATCTGAATTCTTTAGCCATCTGTACCAGTCTAGAATTAAAAAAATATCTGTATTCAAAACCAAACTGAAGCGGATAGGCAAGGTTATCGTGCCTTAGATATGCAGGCTGCGATAAACCTTATTCATCTCTGACCCTAATGAAGTTTTAAGGAACCCCTAAATGCGACTGTTTATTGTAAACGTTACGCTTACTCCAGATTTTCGTACAAAATTTCTTCCGTTCAACTGTCGACACTTCTAATTTAATTTAATATTTTCTATTACTCGATAGATTTTTCTTTCTTGTTTTCTTGCATCTGTCTAAATTATTTTATTTTGCTTGAAGAATTTGTGATTCTTTAAGTTTTTAGATTTCGTTTCGATTTTAATGTTTCCTCAATCATATTAGTAAGAATATCGTTACATTTTTTTTTGGTTTATCCTTACACCTCTGTTTTTTTTTTTTTTTTGTTTTTTTTTTCTGGTGTTCAAATTTTCACACCTTCCAAGATCATCCCCTAACGATATTTCTCTTCGTGTAAATTAAATTTATTTATCAATTTTCATTTTCCATATTTTCTCCACTAGAGAGATTCTAACAAGAACTAAAAAATGTTTATATATATATATATATATATATATATATATGTGTGTGTGTGTGTGTGTATATGTGTTTTTGTGTGTGTGTTCGAGAGAGATAATATAAATTACAAAAATAATGCTCTATACGTGGGTATATGTATGTGAGAAATGGACAAATAGAAAGTAAAAATTAACGTAGAAATGCAGTAAATGTTAAAGTAATCTTGAATGATTTTTGTAATATTTGTATGACTCTTCTGTTGAACAACGTGTGAAGAAGAGCCTACCGTAGAGCAGGTCTTAGTAAATTATTCTGACCAACAGTTATCCTCCTGTTGTAATTGTTCTTCTTATTATTATTACTTTTATTTTCTTTGATTTCTGGCGTTTACACATTTCTGTCCGATTCCCGCCCAGCGACCTAAGGTTAGAAATGGCATCATGACACTTTCAACTGACAAAAAAAAATTACATCGATAAAGCCCTTCGTAAAGTGTGGGCTGTAGTTGTCAGAAGAATTGTTTGTATCTCTTTAAGTCATGAACTTCCATGGAATTCTTTTCAATTAGTCCACTGGAATATTTTCCAACCAGACCTAGGGCTCCAACTACAACAGGGATTGTTGATGTTCCCATATGCCACATTTTCGAGACTTCTATTTCAAGGTCCTTGTATTTTGACAGCTTTTTCAATATCTTCAAAGATACATTGCAGTCAGCAGGGACTGCCATATTAATAAGGAGGCACTTTTTAATTTGTGGTCTTTATTATTATTATTATTATTATTATTATTATTATTATTGAAATAAAAGCCCGTATATGCAAATATATTTCTCTGTATGTGTGTATGAGTCTAAGATAGTATAAATGAAAACGTATATAAGTCTGTTTCTGAAATATGATATACGTAGAGTTTCAAATACAGTGAAATAATAAAACACATACAAACACTCACTCACCCATACATTCATATCCTATATAATCACAGAACTGATGCCAACGATGTTTGACCCTAAATCGATTCTTTAAAACTGAATCCATAAGTCTCAAACATCGAGGCTGAATACAAGCTATCCCTGGTGAATTTTACATACCTAGGCAGCGTGGTCAATTCTACTGAAAAGGACGTGGAAATTCGCATAGTCCGACATAAATACAATAGATGTAATCTGGAAATATGATCTAATAAAAAACGTCCAAACCGAAATTCTTTTAATGTACGGCGCCAGTGTTTGGACAATAACTAAAACCCCACGGTATATTCTTGATTTAAACTAGGCTCAGATGATGAGAGCGATACTTAATATCTGGCGACAACATACAACTAATCTTATGCGAACCCAGAATGCGCCTTTAAGGACCATTCTCTCGAGCAAAACACGAAATCGCAAATTATTTACTGTTCTGGACACCTAGCCATGGAGCAAGAAGTCCTCGCCAGAGAACACCTACAATAATGGCAGCCTCATATACTTGATGAAGGACCGTGATGGTTGCGGTCATCTATTCATGAATACCCGTGATGGCTCTTGCATCGTCAGCATAATATATATATATATATATACATATATATATATATATATACATATATATATATATATATATATATTAGGTTTGTGCAAAAATAATGACGTAATAATGTCGTTTTTGACGTTTTTTTTTAAATTCAAAAAACGACATTATTACATCATTATTTTTGCACCAACCTAATATATATATATATATATATATATATATATATATATATATATTACATCTATTGAAAATCTCCTCAAAGAGTAATATATATATATATATATATATATATATATATATATATATATATATATATATATATTAGGTTGGTGCAAAAATAATGACGTAATAATGTCGTTTTGACGTATTTTTTTTAAATTCAAAAAACGACATTATTACGTCATTATTTTTGCACCGACCTAATATATATATATATATATATATATATATATATATATATATATATATATATATATATATATACAAGTATATGATTGATGTATATGGAATGAATTCCAATAACCAACAATTACTATTCTTAAAAGAGTGCTCAATACAAAGTAGAGCAGATACAATTATTTTTTTGAAAAAAAAAATTATAACATAAATATGTTATAAAATCACTACAAAAATAGCTGTTTTGTTTCAACACCCTCGGTGTCTTATCAAGTGATGACGTTGAATGTAAGTATGTGTACACATATTTGTGTGTATATTTGTGGGTACATATGTGTATATGTGTATGTATGTGTATGTGTACTTGATACCACGGAAATGTATACGTATGTATATGTTTATGTATGTATGTGCTGATATTTCAGTGTGTATGTATGTATATTTATGTATGTGTGTGAGTATGTGTGTATGTGTATGTATATATGTATATGTATGTGTATGTGTATATATATATATATGTATATATGTGTGTATATGTATGTATATGTATATGTATGTTTATATGTATGTATATATATATATATATATATATATATATATATATTTGTATGTGTATGTATGCGTATATATGTGTGTGTATGTGTGTGTGTGTGTGTGTATATATACTTATATGTATATGAGGTGGACATCGTAGTTACCGATGGGTGTTGACTTTAATGTCCGGATTTTTTTATTTTTTATTTTTGCATACACTATTTTAATATATTAAATAATATTAATTTTAATCATTTTTATCTTTGTATATTTACTCGCTTAAGTTAGATTCCAATAGGTTGTTAACATTCATGCAATGACATTTTCTGTCTTAAATATTTATCGGTTGGGGTATACAACTGTCTGGGTCAATGTCTGTGGATGTGTGTGCATGTATTTTTATGTATCTATGTGTATGGAAAGTGCATCCACTTTTAATTATGTATGTATGTACGTGTGTGTTGGTTTCCCTTCTCCCACTCCCCCACTCCCCCCCTTTTTTTCATGACAGGGCGTGGCGATGTTCTCTGTCTTGTCTCTTTTTTGTGTGTGTATATGTCTTGCTGCTTATATATTAGAATCTGACTGCGTTTGTTTTACGCGTGAGTTTAGGACCCCATTCACACACCATGATGATTAAAATGTATACATATAAAAAGACCGGATATTAAATATAGCTAAAGTAACTTCAATGAAAAAATAAATTGAATAGCATATATATTTCTTCTTTTCTCCTCAGTAATTTTATAGTTGTAAACTTAATAGCGAATAAATGTTAAATTTTGATTTTGTAATTAGCAGTTTTAAATTTTAATATTGAATTTTATCATATAATTTAGTAATTATTCGTTGGAATAAATTCTTTTTTAATACTAAACATCTGAATAGATATTATAACATGACTTCGTTATCGAGCTTTTTGAATTTTCCTGTACTTGTGTTTTTATTGGTCCATCTAGCCTTTGTAACAACGTTTTCCCCTTGCGTAGGATTATTAATTAATTTGAAACTTTTAAAACCATTTATTTTACATTCAACGTCATCACTTGATAAGACACCGAAGGTGTTGAAACAAAATGGCTATTTTTGTAGTGATTTTATAACATATTTATGTTATAATTTTTTTTTTAAATAAATAATTATATATATATATATATATATATATATATATATATATATATATATATATATATATAAGAAAACATTCTGGATATGCTACGTTTAGAGAGACAATGCAGGATATTCTGAATTTTTTTTTCGGTATAGCATATCTCGTGTGTATTTTGTATATATATTTATTTTTTATCTATTCTGAACGGATATGTTAGATTCAGCAGATCAATTATTCCTCAATCTCATTACGAATAGCCTGCAGCGTCTCACTAACCTTTATATATATATATATATATATATATATATATATATATATATATATGTATATGTGTGTGTGTGTGTGTGCGTGTATGTATGAGTTATGACAAAGTGAAGTAAATTTGTTACATTGATACAAACTGAGAATTTTATCTTTTTTCTATAAAATTATAATCTACCCAATTTTATTGAAATTATTTTTCTTTTTTTTCCATCAGATTTGTTATTAGATATCACACCCAGTGATAAAAAATGAATATCTGACAGGAATGCCGAAATATAAGAGGCAGGGCACACATTCTCTGTATTATCTTGCTATCAAGTGTCTCCCTATATTTTTTTTCGTTGTATCGAATTGTTTTCTCTTTTCATTAGAGGAGTATTTTTGATGTCAAAATTGAGGTCAGTCTCGTTACGCTTGACATCCAACGCATTCGATGTATTGCTTTGTAAAATGTCACTTTTGTGTTTATATAATCTGGTACTTAGATTCCTCGAGGTTTCTCCTATGTCATTTTTGTGACAATCATTACAATCGATAGAGTAAATTTGACTTTCAAGTTTTGGTTTAATGTTTTGTTTATTATTGACGCAGTCTTTTATTATGGTGAGTTTAGAGAAAATCTTTTCGATTGAGAATGTGATAGACTTAGTTTGTAGAAATATATATATTTTTTGATCCACTGGTTTTGTCAGAAAGGCCTGACTTTCTATTTTGAAATATTCTATGAGCCTTTTGTTTCATATTGAATGTTAAATAATTAGTGTATTGAAGTAGCTGGAAAGTGTTTGGAATGTATATATCTTCTTTATTTGAATATTGAGACCGGCTAATGCTGAGTGTTTCTTAATGAGGATTCGATGATTATACCAGATATTATTTTGTGGTTATTATACGAATTGAAATTTATTAAATGTTTTTTGCTGGTTTATTTCCGGTGGACATTTTAAACTATTGTTACCGGGATATCTAGGAAAGTTAAAGAGCTGTATTCTTCGATTCCATATGTTAATTCTAGCGTATATTCAACATTGTTTTCTCACATTTGGTCCTTTCCAAAATATTTCAATAAAAAGATCAATATACTTCCGGTATACTGATGACACTCTATTGATATATCCTTGTGATACTGATTTACATGACTTTATATATAAATTAAACTAAGGGACCGCTGTTGTCACGACTCATCTCCACGTTACAAATGTTCTTCATAGTGTTATCGAAGTTATTAGGTTGGTGCAAAAACAATGACGTAATAATGTGGTTTTTTGACGTATTTTTAACGTCAAAAAACGACATGATTACATCATTATTTTTGCACCAACCTAATAGTATATTGCAATGGCTTGGCGGTTACTTTTGAGCTTTGCATGTACAGATTACAACGACTCTCCTCTCAGAAATTAAAAAGGCAAAATCTACAGGTGGTTTACTCCATATTTTTTTCTTCCTTTAGAATATTTATTGCAAAAAAATACTTTAGAAATATATTTCTGTTGCCTCAAGGATCTTTGTCTGTGAAGAGATTGTACAGAATTCGTTGATATATAATAGAACCGATATAAAATAAACATTAATTTCTTAAGCAACTGCAACACATACTTGCGACGAAAACGTTTATACAAATATCTGCGCGTTTCCCAATTTTTTTTTTTTTTTTTTTTGTTTTCCTTAGTGTCTTGACTAAATTACGTCAAATGTTTATCAACCAACTTTTGCGCAGTATCTATTTTTGTAGGTATGGTAACAAAGAAACATTGTGGAAGTAATAATTCTCAACGCAAAAATATTTCATTCTTCAAGGAATCAAGAATTTGAAATAAAAGTAATCTAGATGCAAACATAAGCTCAAACGAAAACCAGAATTTTCCTTTTACAATGATAAATATTTTGATTAAAAAACTCATACAAATGGAATCCGTGTATAGAAAATACATTAAACACATTTCTTCTTTAACTAGAATTTACTCGTGGCATTTATCCCGAATTATTCATATCAGTCTACATTCAAAGTATGATTTTAGAATTTTCTCAGACACATATTTTTGATACGATTTCCATTTCAATTTGCAAATTTTAATACCATTATGAGGAGAAAAAGAAATAGAGAGAGAAGCAAAGAAATGCGGCCGGCGCTTAATGTGATCTCGTTTGATCTCGTTTGTTGACGTGACGTTTTAAATCTTTAAAGGCTTCCCTTAAAATCCGGTCACGAACAAGCGACGTCCTTTGTTTGGATTCTCTAAACAAAAACGATGCCTGTTTTTGAAAATTTGACGAAGATTTCAACAGACAAATAGAAAGTAAAAATGAACGTAGAACGGCAGTAAATGTTAAAGTAATCTTTCTTGAATGATTTTGGTAATATTTGCATGACACTTCGGAGAACAACGTATGAAGAATAGCCTACCATAGAGCTGGTTTCACTAAATATATTCTGACCAACAGTTATCCTCATTTTTGTTGTTGTTGTTGTTATTACTATTATTATTATTATTATTATTATTATTATTATTATTATTATTATTGTCTTTGATTTCTGGCGTTTACACATTTCTTTCCGGGTCCCGCCCAGGGACCTAAGGTCAGAAATGGCATCATGACACTTTCCACTGACAAAAAAAAAAAAAAAGAAATTACTTAGAGCCCTTCGTAAAGTATAGGCTGTACTTCTCAGAACAATTTTTTGTATCTCCTTGAGTTATGGATTTCCAGGAATCCCTTCAATTAGTCTACTGCAATCATTTCCAACCAGTCCTAGGGCTCCAACTACAACAGGATTATTGATGTTCCCATATGCCACAATTTCGAGATTTCTATTTCAAGGTGCTTGTATTTTGACAACTTTTTGAATATCTTCAAAGATACATTGCAGTCAGCAGTGACTCCTATATCATTAAGAAGACACATTATTATTATTATTATTATTATTATTATTATTATTATTATTATTATTATTATTATTATTTGTGTGTGTGTGTGTTATGTTTTCTGTACCCGGTAGACCTTGATCCAAACTCTGGTCATTCGGCCTTATAGGAAAATTATCATTTAATCAATACGACATATCTTACTGTATGTGATGTTCCTAGTAGGGTGATTTTGATGTTACCTGAGACACTTAGTAAAATTGATCATTCCTTTTCTCACGATGCCCACAGTCTCTGTTTTCATTCTTCAACTTACTGAAGCGGAACCGCCAGATTAGGATATATAATATTGCTGATTATTCGTTCCATTTTATCAAGGAGCTCTAAGTAAATAGCAGGATTATATGTGGCAGCAATATTCTAAATATGGACGAATGGTAGACTTATTGATATGTAAGATAGATTCTGTAGAGAGAAATTGTATCCACGACACAAAGAAACAATGTTCTTATCAGCTGACATAGCAATGGATTCAACTGAGCCTTTCGACTTCATATTAGCTGAAAGCTTTACCCCGAGAAGACACAATGAATCACTATCCAGGTGTTTAGAATCAGCAATGCAGATGAAAGGCAACGAGTTGTCTCACAGATTATTAACGGAGAAAAGTTTAATTTTGAAGGCTTTACGATTAACAAGCGACCTTTTGCCCCAGTTAACAAGGGACTTGCGGTCGTTTTGGATATCGGCTGCTAATTTGACCATTTTTGGACTGATCAGCCTTACTACAGAGGCTAGAATGTATGCTCATATCATCGGTATTGTACCAAGTTGAGACCTGATAGCATCGTGAAGGTTATTAATGAAAATTCAAAACAAAATAGGGTCAACGATGGAGACCTAGGCGGCACCTGCGTTATTACTAAATGATCTAGAAGAGTTGCAGTTCAAGATAACTTTCATTTCACTATTTGAAACGAAAGACTGGATCAATTCAAAAATGTGTCCGGAGACGCCGTAACTTTACCGCTTGTGAAGAAGACCTGTATTCAATATTTTCTATTTTTAGGTTTAATAATTTTTCAGGTTTTATTGTTAATTTTTAAAGTGCATGTGGTATAATACTATCCTACTATTAGCAAATATTTTCGGAACACCTCATATGTTGTTTGGTGACCCACTATAAATGAAATATTTTCTAGCAAGACACCGTATGTATATGATGAATGCAGCCTCGTTCTCGAGCATAAGAATCACATGTATTAAACAACATTTACCGGACTGAATGTCCGAGCGATTTTCATAGAAAATATTTGTCCTCCCACAGGAATCGAACCTGTATCCTATACGGAACCGTCATATAGCCTCAAAGTCAATGTAAATCATTATCTTCTTTTTTCATCTTTTATTTTTTTCTCTCCGTAATTGTTTTTTCTCGTGCTTTCTAACACTCAGCAATCACTTGAATCTCAGTGGCTTCATTTGTGGTGAAATAATTTCAATATATATATATATATATATATATATATATATATATATATATATATATATATATATATATATATATATATATATATATATATATTATTAATTTACTAATTTAAAAATATGGTCCCATATCTACACAGGAATTACCATGCTTTAAAAACGGAAACTAAATCCTTAAATTTAATTATAGAATTAAATTAAAATCCTTAGTACTGTTTACTTTTCATGCGATTTTTGGAATAACTTATTTTGATATTTACTTAGTTTATGAGCACATCCATTCTAGATATTAGTTGCTAAGGTTACAGAGAAATTCAATCATTTTGATAAGGAGATTAGGATATTAATTTTCACTGAAAACCTGTCTCAAAATATGAGTTAGATTCAAAATGAGGTTAAGTTAAGCTAAGTTAGGGGTACCTGTCCAACAAATGATGACATCTGTTTTTCTCAATAACAAAATGGTTTTTGGCATTTTTATTTTGCCGTTAAAATTGTATACATAAATATTTTGTAAAGGGTCGTTTGATTATGAGTACGACGTATTAAAATCCAATTTTAAATTATTAATCCTAATTCTAATTACTAATAGATTATATATATTTTTTAAAACAAACTAATATATTAGAATTAATTTGTTATTTAAAAATTATTATTCAAGGATAAAATATAAATATGTATGCCTCATTTTTCATCTTTCTCCTTTTTTCCATGTAATCATTAGAGGAAAGTATTTGACAGTGTCTGCAAAAAATAGCTATTTCATTTCTTTGATTAAGTAAATTTTTATTTTTCATAAAATTAATAATGTAAAATTGCTGATGTTTGCCCAAAGGACATGGGTCATTTAATGACCTACAAAATCTTGCTTTTCTTGTAAATTTCCATTTACAGCAGGTATTTTTAGGCTTCCTTTAAGTGCCAGTAATATTTAGATAGGAACGTCTGATATCGGTATTTACTTATTTTAAAAGAACGTTGATATTAGTTCTAACACCTTTTAAATTCATGACTTGTGCATCCAATGCAGACTTTTACTTTGTCTGCGTCCTCAATTGATGAGATATTGAATTATTACACTAATGATTCATTGCGACGTTTTTTATTAAGAGAACAGTTTTGAGGATTTCTGCAGTTACATAATTTTTCTTTGTCTTCATTTCTTTTTATTATACTCTCTTTTTTTTTTGGTCGAAGTGTTTACTCAAGATATTAGCATTATGTTTCTTAATAATCATTTTTATGTTTTCAGTACAACTGTAACTTAATTTTAGGGTATTTTTATTTAATAATTTTTACCGAGTTTACCGTCTCTGGGAAAATGTTTAACGATCAATGCAAGTAAGTCTTGTCCTAATTTATTTTTAACCATTTGGTTGTATGGGATGGATACAAAATGATTTTTCTACGTCTGTTTTTTCTATGGTTCTCCAATTTCAGCTTTTATATAGTAAGCAATTTTCTTTAGAGCCTTATTATGTATATATATTATTTTAATATATATATATATATATATATATATATATATATATATATATATATATATATATGTATAAAGTATACTTATTATAAAACATAGGTTGTGTGTGTCTGTACGTTTATATATTGGATCGGATTTCGTACATTTTTGAACCGATTTCAACAAAACTTCACAGGACTAGGTAAAATTACCTTCCAGTGGTTCTGACAGCGCCAAAAATTGGAAAAACGCAATTGTTTTTGCACGAAAGAATTTGAAAATACAATTAAGAGGCATCGCGAGAATGAAAGTGGGGGCAACTCATATCGAGTTATACTTATTATAAAACCCAGGGTGTTTGTGTGTGTGAGTGTGTGCGGGTTTTTTGTGTGTGTGAGTGTGTGCGGGTTTTTTTGTGTGTGTGTGTTCGTTTGTTAAGGTTGGTGCAAAAATAATGACGTTCAACTTTATGTGAGAAAACGATATTATGTTTGCTGACCTGAGATGGAACAAATACATTGAGGCAATTGCTTCGTCCACGGCAAGGAAAGTTGGCGCCCTATAACGCGCCAGGAAATGTTTCTCCCCAGAATCGATCCTCCAGATCTACAAATCAACAATTCGTCCTTGCATGGAGTATTGCTGCCATATATGGTCTGGAGCGGCTACTGTTTGCATCGGGGTTCTTGATAAAATCCAGAGACGGATATGGAATATAATTGGCCCTGATCTGGCATCTCGTCTACAGTCACTTTCTCACAGACGCGCCGTCGCTTCTCCATGTCTGTTTTATAAATACTTTCATGGCAATTGCTGCGAGGAGCTGCACTCGCTGGTTCTCAGACTTCATGAGTTCAAGCGAGAGGCTGGCATGCCGCTCTCACCCCTTAAATGTCGAAACTCCTAAATGTAGCCGTCTCTTCTACTCCAATAGCTTCATTCTCGCACCTCTCGCCTGTGGAACTGCCTTATTTATTCCAGTTTCCCTGAGAGCTATAATCTCCAGCTATTCAAATGTAATGTCAATCGACATCTCCAGTTGCCTTGATCTATCCACTTCACTTCACCCTTTCTTCTATCACTCTTATCTGATCTTGCTGGTAATTTTCTGTAACCCCTTGCGTCCTACACACACACATATATATATACATATATATACACACATATATATATATATACATATATATGTTATATGTATATATTTTATAATATATATATATGTATATATATATGTATACATATGTATACATATATATATACATATACATATATATTATAAAATATATACATATAACATATATATATAGATGTATACATATATATATATATATATATATACATATATATATACGTATATATATACATATATATATACACACATATATATACATATATATATACACACACACACACACATATATATATATATATATATATATATATATATATATATATATCTTTAAGAAATGGCTACAATGCCAGCCTACATCGCTAGCCAGTTTGCAAACGCAAAGTTTTCTCAGGCATGTAGAATTATTTACGAGCCAGAAACATACTCCAATATATAACAGAACACCGGAAATGGGAGTAATATACCAGAATACCGGAAATGGGAGTAATATACCAGAATACCGGAAATTATGGGCTAAGGGCATTAGGATAAGGGTAGGACAAAAAATTATTAAGTTTTATATTATTCAACCGGGTTCATAGGTACTTAAAAATATTTTCAATGTCTGCATCCAGACAGACACCATTCTGATTTTATGGTTTCAATGTCCATTAACATGGCAGAATTCAACATCAAACACTTATTGAAGACCATCTCCCTACCCAGCAGGCATCGTTACTATCTTGCGTTTTCGATCAAGATCGAATCCTTTCTAGGTAGAATGAGATGGAAGGCTCCGTTTGCTTTAAATAAATACATTAGCGGACGTGAAAATATTAGAGACGTTACATAAGCAGTTACATTAGTGGACGTGCAAGATATATACCACCTTATGTCCTGACGGGTTGTAGAGGCGTTTTCACACTTAGAGAGAGACATTTAAAGCCTTACGGACAATCTGCAATTTAGAACTGCTAAATATGGCTTCCACAAAGAATTATCAGCGCTGGCTGAGAAAATCATAATTACAAAGAAAATAATACTCATAGGCGATAAAACAAAAAATATATAAACATATTTAATGAGCTCTGGTGGTTAGCAAAGCAAAGTTGCGAACGCGGTCACTAAATCTTACAGGAAAGGTCACAAATCTTACGTTAATATAATCAACAAAGAATCGAGAGATATTACAAATAGAATGGGCATTGCCCACAAATTTCGTGCACTTAATGAAAGGGAAGTTATTCACCATTAAAAACCATACCGATGTCATCTGTTCTTGTCCATCTTTTCGCCTTATAAATCCTACAAAGACGGAGTTCGGTGTTATTAGCCATGTCATTATTCAAAATGTCTGTGGTATGCTGAGAGTAGCTGGGCAGTTAAATCAGTGGAAATAACTAAGGAATGTATTTCCTGGTTCAAGGAAATTAATAAAAAGAATGATCTGATTTTCATTAAACATATTTGTGATCTTTACCCATCCATTACCGAGAAAAGTCTAATGGAAGTGTTGGTGATATGCAGAATTTATTAATTATGCTTGAAAGAATCAGAAGGAATTTGTGTAGGTTGCGTGACTTTCTGCATCCACAACAAATAAATAAACGAAATTTAAAATACGATTAAGTACAAGACATATTCAATTAGAAACTAATAAAAGATTTATATACAATTCAAAACAATATACAAGCAGGATATTTGGTATATGTTATGTTGGCAAAATGTGTATGATGTTTTAGGATTCAGAATGTCTCTCTTTGTAATCGTTCGTTCATTTACAGTCCGTTTTCGATTTGTGTTGGTATTAGAATTGTCAATATTAAGTGTCTTTTTAGTAGAAGTTCTTAAGGAGTGATCTACCTTTGACTGTAATGTTTTTAAGGTCGTTCGCACATTGATGTTTACTTAATAGGTAGTGAATATAATTCACTTTAGATAAGCAATGTTTGAGAATCGATGTCCACAGAGTTGGTTGATTTTTAATTGTGAGTGAGTCAGCGTTGATGACCTTTGCGCGGTAAAATTGTGATTTCGAGTGACGTGGAGTATGTTGGCAATTTCTCTGCGGGTGTTCGTCACTGACTGCTTGGGTCAGTCGGCGTCTTCTTTATAAGTTCTGAAAGTCCGTATTCGGCTCACTTAAGTTTTGGCGCAATTTCGTTTTGCACGTGAAACTTTCAGAATATTGTGTCGTTGACCAATGAGATTTGTTGGTTCGTCTAGTACGGTTTTAATTGGTTGAAGTTTTCCGTAAGTAGGCGTAAGATATAGACTGTTCTGTTACTAGGAGTGTTAGATAGGAAAAAGACGAGTCTACAGAAGCATTGAAATATGCCAAACACATTGAATCGCTTCAACCAAACTATATGGTGGTTATTTTTCACTGTAGAAAGTCTGTGTTATTTCATTGCAGAGAAGCATGGATAAAAAATCCCCTAAACAATGGCTTTGGCGTTCCTAAAGGATCTCTTGACGGGGCAGAAGTTACCGAGCTTATTGGCATAAATATATTGGGTAAAATTAACAAAATTATCCACATAGACAACCACGGAATATACAAAGAAGACGGACTGATGATTCTAACCGATAATAAATAGGACAATGTTACTATTCTAAAGAATTCTTTGAAGACATTTAAAGAATTAAGCTTCAAAATTACGGTTTAGATGGACAAGAAAATTGTCCAATATTTGTATGTCGAATTTGACCTCACCTCTGATACTGTTTCACCTTATATTAAACCGAGTGCTGTCTTCAAATATGTAAAGACCAGGTCAAACCAGACCCTGAGTGTTATTAAACAGAGGAGTATGGTGGGGGTAAATGGTAAATGTTGGATGTCAAGAAATTCGTCCACAAACGAGATTTTGAATTATAAGAAAATAGTATGAAAATGCTTTGAGAGAGAAGGAACATATTACCAACTCTCAAATCTCATGAAAAGTCGAGATGTAAAACCAGAAGCAGGGATACGATCTGGTTTAATTCCATCCCCACTTTTAATTTGCAGTTGAAAGTTGGAAAGATATTTATAAATTATAGGATAAACATCTTCCTAAAATATCTTTATTAGATAATGTGTTTAATAGGAATATGTTGAAACTCTGTAACAGTTGCACTGATAACTTGGAGAATGTAATTAAGTAGCACGAGGTTAAAATTTTGGAGATGGAAAAGGTTGGAAGGAAAGAATAGTAGATACTGCATAAAAATGTCCACTGGATGGGGAGTGATGCACGGAAGGTATTGTTTACATTGCTGATGTCAGTAATAAACATTGTTTCAAGAAAATATATATTGGATGTACTGAGAGCCCATTCAAAAAGAGATATTATAATCATGCTCGTCGTTCAGGTTGAAAAACTGTAGCATTTACACCAAGCAGGCCGATTGTGTCTGGAAATACTAAGAGAGGTATGCAAGAAGCATGGTAAAGAAGGTTAAACCTGGCAGAATTTAGGGTAATGATGTACCATGAAGAGAATTTGATTATTGCCACTTATTCTGATAAAGGTATTTTATTAAATGAGAGAAAGGAGATTATATGTGGGTGCAGCATTTAAGAACATTTTCCGATAGCTATGAAATCGGATGAGTGATATAAAACTCAATAATTTTTCTCCTCCCATTATCCTCATACCCTTAGCTCATCATTTCCGGTACTGTCATTCTCCGGTGTTCTGGAATACTGTAGTTTTCACACTACAAATTATTGCACTTGCCTGAAGAGACCTTTCGGTCAAAAATCAGGAAGGCGATGTAGGCTGGCATTTTAGCCATTTAAAAAAAAATATTATAGCTGTATATATTCGACTTTGAATTTTGATTTGAGCACTTTTTGTTATTGTTGTCTACATTTTAGGCGCGGATATTTTTTTCTGCTTTCTCTTATATATATATATATATATATATATATATATATATATATATATTGTGATTTTATTTAGGCTGCGTTTTTTCATTAATGCATGTTTTCTTAAAAAATGTTGACATATTTTTTCTATTTATTTTTAGTTAATTCGTTTCATATTGTCGAATATGTTTTTTTAGTATTATCACTGAAATACTAAAGAAAATTACCATGTTTATACATGTTCCTATTGTTAATCCTGTCTATAGTTTCGGCTTACATAAGACATCATCAGAGATTACAAGTACATTACAATAAAATAAAAAATAAATTATATAACAAAAATGGTAATTTTTGTTTCAGATTAGTTATGTGGACATTTCAACAAAGTTAATTTCTTTGCATGGAAGATTGCTATGCAACGATAAATTTGTGCATAGGAAACGCAGGAAACAAACATCGCATTGCGGTTAATGACATCACTCATGACCATGTAAGACTGGAATTGAAGAAATGTGGTAAGTTTTGGAAAGCCGTCGGTATCAACCAATATCTCCAGTTACCAGCTATAAGCATTCAAATATATTTGTTGTGTTTTCATAGTTTATTTTTTTCAGGTTAGGTTTCAACTGTTTTATGAAAATAGCTTCTAGATTTTTTAGTTTTTGTTTATTGTTTCTATGGTTAAGTATAGATATATTTTGAACATGGATTTTCCGGAATTGTGTATGTGGAAAGTCCTGTTTTTCTAAATCTCTAAAAATGTTTGAATTGTCATTCAAATGGAGATTTAAGCGTCGTTAAAGCGAGTTTTTTGTGAGAAACATAAATATTATTTAATCCGTTGGATATACAATCTCCCAGAGGGTAATTGGATTTGTAAACTATGTAGGTTTTCTGCAAATCGCTAACAGGCGGGGACGAAACATTGCGAAAAATTGAAGTGGATACACTAGATTTGGGGTAATATATGATTAACTTAATTTTCTCATAGGATCTCTTGTAGATATATTAGTATTTACTAATTTTTTTAGTATATTTTCATCTTGTTTATAATTAGCATACATTTGATAACGATCTAGGAGATTAATATGTTCGGGATTAGTTGAAGCACTATTTGTTTGGTATTAAGATTTCTGAGAAAGCGTCTTATTTGTTCATCAACTATGTAGTTTGAAAAGCTATTATTAATAAGTGATTCATTAATAAACATTAGTTCACTGTAAAAAAATCTGTTTTGTGGATGAATTAGTTTTTGCACGATGTATTTTTTTTATAATTGCTATTTTATAATATGGACATTCACTCTTAGACTTGAGTGGGCACGAATTTATGCTGGTAGTTTTTTTTATATGCCGAAATGGTAAATTCATTAGTATTTGTGTTTATCAATATGTCTAGGAAGGGAATTTTATTATTCGGAGTTAATAGGCAATATCCCCATAACTAATCTAAAACAAAAAAAAAATACCATATTTGATATTTAATTTATTACTTAATTTATTGTAACATACATGTAATCTCTGTTGATGGCTTATCTAAGCGAAAGCATAGACAGGATTAACGATAAAACATGTATCAACATGGTGATTTTATTTCGTTTTCCAGTGATAATACTAAAAAGCTTATTCAGCAATATCAAAGGAATTTACTTAAAATAGACAAAACTTGTCTCTATTTATTAACGAAACATGCATTAATATATATATATATATATATATATATATATATATATATATATATATATATATATATCTGTGTGGGTGTACATGTCTGTCTATGTGTGTGTGAATAAAATAAAATGAAAGCTTATCTTATCCGACGCGTTACGTCATCTGCGGGACTTTAGCAACACAAGTGCAAGCATATTATTTGGTAAAAAATATTTAAATACAAGAGCAAAAATATCATTGTTATTTTTTCAAAATGTTTTAGTATAGGAACGCTCTTAAATATTCATCATGTTAGCTGATAGTCTACGGGAGACACAACGTGACATAATACAATGTGTAATAAATGAAAGCTTGACATTAATTTATATATTTTGACACACAAACAATACATATATATATATATATATATATATATGTGTGTGTATTTTTGTTTGTGTGTGAGAGAGAAGTGTCTGATAAGTTTGGCTATAGGTATCAAAACTAAATGGTGACAATCTGTTTCATATTTACACCCATTCATTTACCCTGACGACTTATTCAAAGCATAAAATGGACCCATGTCCACGCTGGTTTCTTTGTTCTATATCTATGCTAATTCGTTCTAAATTCCAACAGAACATCAAGTATAGCCTTACCTCTGATTCACAGGCACACTGTTCTGATTACAAAGAAACAAAACAAAATTATTATCGATTTAAATACAAAAGATCCATCAGTGTAGATAAGAAAAAAATATTATTTTATTTTAATATGTCATTACCATAAACAGCAAAAAGACAGTTTCACTTAAATGAAGCTGTTGATAATGTTATCGCTTTTTGTTTCAGAATTCATGGTTCTAACACTCAGCATGGGTAGGGGTAGTCCTGCCTCGTTTGTAGAGTGATGTATCTGAGTTAAACTCATTAGAATTATGTTCTCTTCTGCTGGCATATACATCAGTTGACGCATCCGTAGATAAGTCACTTACGCACAATACCTGCAGATATATACAATGCCTATTTACATGCAAAGTCACGTGGGGACAAAGCGTATGTATCAGAGAATCAATGATTGTTTTATAAAATGTATTCCTCGAATAGCTCCGTCTTTATTCTCAGCCAATATTTTCCTTATCAGCGAGAAGATAAATATTTGTACAATCAATATCATATTTTTTCTGTCTTCATTGGTATGTGTACTAAAGTGGGCATTTAAAACAAAATTTTCCCTTTCGTATCGTAAGTCTTATAGCATCGGTCATCTGAGAGATATTCCTATTGCAAAGTGATATCAGAAAAAATATAAATTACTAATTCAGGTATTCGTCGTTATTTAAAGGACTTATCCATACGCGTGATGGCTGATAAGTAACATTTCCAATTCTATAAAACATAGTTTTATAACGCATCCGATAATGAAACTTCTATCAAAATGGAGGGGAGTTATGACTCGGCATACTGAGTAGCTTTGATAATTAAGCCTTCAAATTCTTAAAAGAACAAGTTTACACCAGACGCAATAATGAAACTTATATTAAAATGAAGTAAAATTGTCTTTAAAATTATGACGGTTGTTCGACAAGTAAGGCCTCCAAAGCTATAAAACAGGTTTTGTAATAGGTAGGACAATGTAACTAATATAAAAAAAGACATGTTTTACGTATATAGTAAATAAAACTGATTGCGGCAAATATATTTATCCATTATTCAGTTACTTTTGAAATTTTTCGCCCCCAGCAAACGCAATACAGCTATTAAAAGTCAAAGGGTTACTGAATGTGAAAAAAGAAACTGTAAAAAGTTGTAAGAAGTAACATTACAGAACGAAAATAAGAAGAAAGAAGACAAAGATTGTCATTTCATTTATTTAAAAAAAAAATTGACTGGAAATGAGGCAGGAAGTGTTCCATGAAAAGGTGAAGAAACTGTTAGCATAGAAATTACGTGTGTAATTATATATATATATATATATATATATATATATATATATATATATATATATATATATATATATATATATATATATATATATATATATATATATATATATATATATACCTTTTGGTTAATGAAAGTTTAATAGTTGATCCTTATATTCGATTGTTACTTTAATTCGTTAGTCTTTTTTAATATTTTATTTTAAAGCTTACTATTTATTAATAGTTTTAATGAATCATTCAACAATATATTTTTCTATTTTGTTTACGACATCCTCTCAATAATTGACTAATTTTTCAATGCCTTGATGTTAGTAATCTGTATGTTTTTATTCAAAAATCATCAAACTACGTTCTAAGCACCACATCGTTGTCGAACAAAATACCCCGCAAATTGTTAAAAAGCGGTGAAAAATACGGTAGCCTGGAGGGGTTAAATAAAGAGAATATGGTCAGTATGAGAGAAATCCCAAACGTGCTCGCTAATTGTATGTTTAGTCATTTTAGCGACGTAGTGTGAGTATTCTCATGTTTTATAATCATACTCTATCGTTGGTCAGGGATTTTTAGCTGAATTCCCTCTTTGAGCCAGTTCGTTCGTTCAATATACAACCTTGTATTGACCGTTTGTTTGAGTTTTTAATCATTTCATATTATTCTGTTGTCAATGTAGTCATATCAAAAACACGGGGAAAATATCTCACGCAGCTTTGGTAGCTCTGTGGCTTTGATTATAGTCAAAGAAAAGATGATGTCGAACATGATCATTCTTATCTACTTGGCATTACATCCAAAAGGAATGTCTAATATAAAAAAAAAACTTTATAAAAGTGTTTCACAACTTAGACAATTAGAGATAAGTGAAGACATTATTCAAGAGTTTCAATAACTTGACAAAGCTTTCACCAGATTTACTAAGAAGATAAGTAAATTTATTCTTTCAAATCCTTCGCAGCATATTTTAAAATGCCTATATGTGCAACAACCTAATATTTACTGATAATGTTTTACACACATTTACAATTCAAAATAGCTAGCATTTGGTTTCAACAGAGCATTTAAGCTCTTCTCAAAGCTAGAGATAACGTGACGTCTGACCTAATCCAATTGCTCCTCACCAATCGAGTAAGGATGGTCGTGTTGAAGGGATACGCTTCCAGATCATTTCATACTAAGTTGTGGATCTCCTTGGGCCTACACTGATTTTGATCTTCATCAATGTTCTCCCTGATGTTATCAGTTCCCGATTAGGTGTTTATGCAGATGACACTTCCGTTTACTTCTGCCTTGGTAGGAAATCTGATAGATCAGACAAACTAAAAGTGGCAAGTACTATTTTCAATGTCCTCCAATCAGTGATTAACTGAAGCAAGACATGGCTTGTAAATATCAAAGATGACACTTCCGTTTACTTCTGCCTTAGTAGCAAATCCAACAGATCAGACAAACTAAAAGTGGCAAGTACACTTTTAAATGTTCTTTCAATCAGTGGTTAATTATCATACCCTCCAAAGATTTTTCATTTAATCACCACAGAGAAACTTTTCTGACTACCAACAGGATGGATGAGGTTGAACTCCGGAAGAGCAACTATGTACACCTTCTTGGCCACACGTTTTCAACTGCCATGAATTGGAGTGACTATATTTTATCAATAGCTACGTCTGCTTCAAGTAATGTTGGTTCTCTATGGCGCGCACTCCAAAATTTCGCGTCAGAATACATTTTGCATATTTATAATTTTACTATTCGTCCGTTTATTGAATACTGTTGCAAAATCTGGTTTGGTGCCCCTATACGCATTTCGATATTCTTGAAAAAATCCAGAGAAGTGCCTACAATACAACCGATGAAGACGAGTTATCTCGTCTACAGTCACATTCTCTCCAACGTGACGTGGCTTCCCGATGACTGTTCTATAAATATTTTCATGGAATTATTTTCGTAAGCTTTATTCAACTGGTGTCGAGATTAAATGAATTTGATAATTGTTATGGTCCGGTTCCTTGTACCATGGTGATATTCCAAGGTAGAACCAATAGAGAAGAATTCGAACACAGGTATGGAATAACACAGATATATTACAAACAGGAATATATACAGAGAAGTAGAAGTGGTAGTATGAACAATCAGGTTTAGTAGAGAGAACAATGTCGTCTCGACCAGTATCACTATTCCAGTGACTTGTAGTAATTGTCTGAACTCTGTTTCGGACTGCCTCTGACTCGACTCTTGACTCGATTGACTCGCTCGCTCTGACTGACAGACTCCTGACGGACTTCTGACGGACCTCACTCCAGATATCAGACTGAACAGTATTTAGTCACCCCCCATCGAGGGCATCATGTGGCACAAGGCCTGTTTAACGTGGGAACTCCGAGCCCGTGGGATCTCCGAGCCCGTGGGCTCGATGAAACATATGCCATTTGAACCCGTATAAACGGGTTCAGGGTCGGTCGAAAGAGACTCCGTCCTTGGCGTAGCCTCGTTGGGGTTCCTCCCCGCCCAAAGGGAGAAAATTCAACCGATCAGCCGGTCGCCCGACAGTCGGACTGAACGGTATTTAGTCACCACCCCCCACGAGGACATCATGTGGTACAAGGCCAGTTTAAGGTGGGGTTTCCAAACCCCTGGGGTTTCCGAGCCCGTGGGGTTTCCGAGCAAAAAAAATATGCCCTTTGAACCCGTATAAACGGGTTCGGACTGAACGGTATTTAGTCACCCCCCCCCCACGAAGGCATCATGTGGCACAAGGCCGGTTTAACATGGGGTTTCCGTGCCCGTTGGCTCGGGCAAAAATATGCCCGTTGAACCCGTATAAACGGGTTCAGGGTCGGTCTACCACCCCGAAAGAGACTCCGCCCTTCGGCGTAGCCTCCTTCGGGTTCCTCCCCGCCCGAAGGCAGAAAGTTCAACCGATCAGCCGGTCGCCCGACTTCGGACTGAACCTCCTGCTTCCTCTTCAGGCGCAGTATTTATTACGTATGGAATAGTCCATTATGTTATTATGGGTAAGGTCCCATAACAATAATGATTCTAGATTGCCAACTAGGTTTCATTGTTTTTTTTTTCTGTTTTAACTTGGTATTCTAATATTTCTTTGTCTCCTAATTCTCGCATGTGGAAATCCATTCCAATTTCTTGAGTCTCTGATAAATACTTCAAATATTTAAATGCAACGTCAATCGTCATATTCTGTCTTCTTCGATCCTGTTCCTTTTTGGGTTTCTCTTCAACAGACCCATTTTCAATCTTCAATTCTTTTACTTCCCTTCTTTTAACTCCCAGAGTCCTACTAGTATGGTCGCCTTGCTTGGCATGAAACAATTAACAAAACAAAAACTGTATTATTTCTTTGTCACCACTTAGTTCAAATTGTACTACGACGTCATTATAGCGTTTTTAAGATTTGATACACTTGTTTAGGAGTTATGTGAAACATTTCTCTCCATTACGACCCGTATCGATTGATTTAATCGACCAAATGGTTGTCATCTTCGAAAGCTGTAGCATAGCATAAATTGGAGGTTTTGAAAAGATACCTCAATATGATGTGCAATGTGTGAGCGCGCCTGTTTTGGGGATGTTGGTTAGCATCTTAGAACGCGTTATCTGAGTTCGAATTTCAGTCGAGTTCGCTGCATTCAATTTCACACAAATACATTTGGCAAAGGTAAGAACACATCACTCTTCTACATACCTGTGATTTAATTATTGAAGAAAACTGGGCCCTTCCGCTAATTTTAATAAAATCTTTAGGATCAAGCCAAAACTAAATTTAAATTCTGTACTCCATCCTGAAAGAAGCACTTGCTAGGGGAAAGAAAAGAACAACACTTGCGTGTTGAGATGTAGTGATTGCATATCCGCAGCATCTATATAATTTACGTTAGCGATGTGATGGGGCTGTTCGACAGCTTAAGCAAGAAAAATTTGTAATAAATATTGTCTTTGAAATCATTCCGAAGTACCAAACTCTTTATCACAGGATTCCATTTAATTTCAGAGGTAGAAAACTGTTCTGGATTTATCGGCGATTATTATTATGTTGAATTCACGCAATAAGTCTATTTGTTCCTGATTTTGTCTGAATTATACAAATATGTCTTTTTTGTCGTTACATGAGAAAGATTTTCAATTCTTTGATAGGTATAACTTTCAGCAAATTAATATGGCACCCATTTATCTGGCTCTTGAGATATAATTATGTATCTGAAAAAGAACAAGACAGTTTTCTGTGTGTATTAGCTATAAGACGGTAACTTGTCTTCACAGACACTCCTCGGAGGTCTCCAATTTGGGGCAAACGACTTCGAGAGGAAATGTCTGTAAAGCTTTAATAAAAATCCCAATGCCTGCGCAATAACAGTAACGTAAGTTTCTTACGTGATTTAACAATATCTCGATTTATTAAGTGAAATCATATATCGCATGGGTTTTCGAAATTACTTTTCACAAGTGCCAAGATGAAACATTTAATAAAATGATGCAGTAGAAAAAAAATGACAAGATTTAAGAATATTTCCACGACAGTAACTGACAGATATTTTGAATAGCAACACACCTTTTCATGAGAAATAAGAAAATCTGTTTTGAAAGGAAGACACACCACGAAACAGAACTCACATAAATTATGTGAAGAACGTCTGTATATATATATATATATATATATATATATATATATATATATATATATATATATATGTGTGTGTGTGTGTGTGTGTGTGTGTGTGCGTGTGTGTGTGTGTGTGAAAATATATAGAAAATAGGAAAGAACTCGTTAGGTAAATAATCCAAAGTTCTTTAGTATTTTTGTTATTATTAGGTAGGTGCAAAATAATGACGTAAAAATGTCGTTATTTGACGTTAAAAATACGTCAGAAAACGACATTATTACGTCATTATTTTTGCACCAACCTAATATTTAAAAAAAAATAGTGCTCGATACAAAAGTAGAGCATAATAAAATTATTTATTTAAAAATATGATTCCAACACGCTATTTAAGAGTTATTATGTTTCAAAACAAGAGCCGAAAACTATTTGATTTCAATAATGAATATGCTATTAAAACACGTAAATTTCAGAAATAAGTTATTCCAAAAAAAATTTCGCTTGAAGATGGAACAGAGCTTACTTTAATACAATTTAATTCAAATAATTATATTGAAGTTTTCGGCTCTTGTTTTGAAACATGAGAACTCTCATGTAGCGTGTTGGACTCATATTTTTTAAAAATATCATATATATATATATATATATATATATATATATATATATATATATATATATGTGTGTGTGTGTGTGTGTCTGTGTGTATGTGTGTGTGTGTTCGATACAAATTATATTAGGGGTATTTGAATATTCATAAATATGTAATTCATCGAGTCTAGAAGAATGCTCAAGAGAAAGCACTGTACGTCCGTTTCGTCCTGTATTCGGAATCGAACCGGACTTCCCAAATTCAGCGGTCTCACGCATCCACGTTTACTTAGTACAGTGGACTGTGTTCCAACGAGTACGTCTCCTATCTCCAAGCCCCTCCATCCAGAGCATTAGAAGTCGATTCAAGCAAGAATACACAAGTGATAGAAATTATATTAGGGGGATGTGAATGTTCATAAATAAGCAAGTCTAATGCTCTGGATGGAAGACGTCCTCGTGGGAGCACAGTCCGTTGGGCTAAGTAAACTTGGATGAGTTATACGGCGGAATTTGTGAATAGCTGTCTTATATCGAATCTTGTTGAGTTACTTATTCGTCTCCGAGACCCGTTGATCCAATGGATATTATGATTATGTCGTACCGTAACGCTCCAGTTTCGATTCTCGGTAGCGGATGCGCATTGCTGATGAGTCAGAAAATAGTACGAAACGGCCGTCCAGTGCATTCTGTTGATCATACTATATTCAATGTATTACTGATCGTACGAGAACTGATGCTTCCACATAATGTGTCCGGATTCCTATATATTTGAAATTTCAGCAAACATTTTTTCGTTTATTAAATCAAGTGCTGTCGACGTTTCACTTGAAGTAAACCAATCACATAATGCCAACTGTGTTATCACCAGATTTATATATCATCTTGCGAGAATCACTACACTTGGGTCCATCATTTAATAAAACCAGTAAATTGTTTGGTTAGACGACAGGACAAAGGAAGAATGTGACCGAGAAAGTTTTATGGTTGCTGATAGCGTTTTGACAAAATTAGCACGACGAATTTAGAGAGAGCTTTTCTCAGCCATTGCAAGACTCGGAGTTTCATGCACATCGCGATCTTCGGGTGCTGAGAATAGACAGACTGGTACTTATTTAAATTTTAATAAAATACATCTGGTTCAGTTTAGTATCATACTGGGATTACATTTTTTATTTTAATATATGTTGTAAATATATTACGCATTTAAATTAAACGGTATATATATGTATATATATATATATATATATATATATATATATATATATATATATATATATATACATACATACATACATATATATATATATATATATATATATATATATATATACACACACACACACATATATATATATATATACACACACACACACATATATATATATATATATATATATATACACACACACACACACACACACACATATATATATATATATATATATATATATATATATATATATATATATGGGTTTGGAAGTAAAGTCTGATGATCCACAGTCCTTTAAAAGGGCTGTGGTGAAATAATGTATTACATGAAACCTTAAAATGGCCTCTTTTTATGTATACATACATATATATATATATATATATATATATATATATATATATATATATATATATATATATATATGTAGATAGATAGATAGATAGATAGAGAGAGAGAGAGAGAGAGAGAGGAGGGGTTACAGATAGACGAATAGGATTAATACAAATATAACATTTGTAATTTAGGTGAACGCATGTCAGTGCATCGACTCCAGAGTTTCGTAGGTTAATTAATTAAAAAAAAAATCACTAGCTTAAGCGCATTGTAGTGGTCTTAGACAGATTTTTCCTATTTGTGATAGTTGGTGATATATAATAATATAATATATATATATATATATATATATATATATATATATATATATATATATATATATATATATATACGCATGTATGTATGGATGGATGTATTTCCAAGAGGATAAAATCCAGGTAGCGCTCTATGTCAATGACAGTGCAAGAATATAATTTAAAAGGCTTAAACACTAATATTCCATCGTTATAATTTATTACACTGGAATCGTAATCCCGACGCAATTCATCAGACCCCGAAATTCAAAAAGAAATTATAAAACATATCTCCCGTTTTAAAAAATAAAATTTCAATGATATTGTACATGTGAAAGTGAGAAACAAAGGTGAGAGGGAAATGTCTGAAAGATCTAACTTTTGTCGACGAATCGGATGTCGATTAATCCAACTGACAATAAGTCGTGTTTGTTAAATCTTACTTAAACCGTTATTTAACTTCTCTCTTTAAACTATTATTCATCACCCCCACTTTACGCCCATTCCTGTTTTGTGTGTGTGTGTTTGTCTGTCTATCTGTTTTTCTATATTTTCAAGACCAAGGAAAGCTTTTCCTTCCATGAAGTATTTATTAAGTTAAAGTTAGAGACTTCTGTCTGCAACTTGCATATAATAAAGTGGAGGAAAATGTAGGTAAGTTTTCAGATTTTATGTTTGCGTAAGCGATAAGATGTTCTTAAAGACAATCGCTTGAGATAAGGCAATGCTAATGGCAATGTTAATAAAAGGCTTTCCCAAAAAGCATTTGATATTCATTGGCAGTCGATATTTATAATTGTTTCCTGACAACACTTCTCTAGAAAAAACAGTCTTCTCATTTCCACCAGCAGATATCGCTCTCCGCAGTATTGAGCCCAAATTCAATCCGTCTACTTGAATAGGTGCGAAATGGTAACATCTTGATTATATCATTACTTTCTGTTCGATTTACATGTGCTCACGATTTTAATTGCTGCTGCTGCTGGCAATCCTTCTGGGAGGTGGCACGGAGGATAGCGGCTCGGTTTGAGGAATGGGAGAGCCGAGTTCGAATTCCAGCCAGATATCATTACATTCTATTACGTCCTAATAGGAAAAAGATAGGAATGCCTTTCATAAACCAGCAGCGTTGGGTAAATAACAGGATAGATGGTGTTCTATATCCTTAGTTGGCGAGCTGTTTGCAATAAAGCAACTCTTTTATCAAATGTCTATGTAACTAATGAAACTTTATACAGCTAAAGAAAGGATCGTTAGCATTAATCGAATGATGATGATGATGATGATGATGATATATCATTAGCAACACTTTTATCAAAACTGTATGTAGGCTAAAGAAACTCTATGGAGCTAAAGAAAGGATCGTTAGTATTGGTAGAATGATAAGGATGATAATGATGATATATCCTTAGCAACTCTTTTATCAAAACTGTATGTAGGCTAAAGAAACTCTATACAGCTAAAGAAAGGATCGTTAGTATTGGTTGAATGATAAGGATGATAATGATGATATATCCTTAGCAACTCTTTTATCAAAACTGTATGTAGGCTAAAGAAACTCTATACAGCTAAAGAAAGGATCGTTAGTATTGGTCGAATGATAAGGATGATAATGATGATATATCCTTAGCAACTCTTTTATCAAAACTGTATGTAGGCTAAAGAAACTCTATACAGCTAAAGAAAGGATCGTTATCATTAATCAAATGATGATGATAATGATGATATATCCTTAGCAACGCTTTTATCAAAACAGTATGTAGCTAAAGAAACTCTATACAGCTAAAGAAAGGATCGTTATCATTTAACCTTAAACTGCTCCAAATGAACGGCAAAAATTCCCAGTAATGAAAGACCCGGTGGAAGACGGGTTAAACTGCTAGGGTGTATATATGTTTGAACAGCTGTTGTGTTCTGATCAAATTGTACTTGTCATTTTCTTCCAATAACTTTCATCAACCATAGATTTCTGCCCACAAATTTGCTGCTCAATGAACCTTTTCTTTTTTATTTTCAATATCTGGTCCCCATCAACCGTAAACACTTGATATACATTGCGCGTAAATATTAGGTTGGTGCAAAAATAATGTCGTTTGCTCACGTATGTTACTATGTCAGAAAACGACATTATTTTTGCACCAACCTAATAATATTGGATTAGCTTTTCCTGGACTACCCAGATCTGACTATCAGAAAACGACAGTTCAAATTTCGCTCACACAATGAAGCCAAGTAAACAATTTATGTTTCTAAGTTCACAAAAGATTTTGAGCTCATGTATGGAAGTTTTTAAATCTAAATTGTAATTAATAAGCATAATAAACAAAACTTCCACATTTATAATTTTAAAATATCGGTTTAATTATAGTAACCTTTTTCCTGATAACATTTTATTTTTTTAATTTTACAAATTTAAATTATTATAGATTGCGGGAGAAATAACTCCCATATATAACGTTCATAATTCGAAGATTTTAGTGGCAACCTTGTCTTCATCTTTCTAATGTGTTGTCATCATTGGTGCTATTTCTGGAACGTATATATAGGAAGTATTTTTTTCGATCCCTTTATTTGGGTATATAAACTTAAAAACGAGAAAATTTGTCTGCATTTCCTTTTTTAACTTAGGTGTGATGGAAAAAGGCGTGAAAAATATGGCAGAAAAGGTGTTAATTTGATCTACGTTTTTGTTGTAGTGCCCAAGTCCATGCAATATAGCTCATTTTCGCAAAAGAGTGTCGAGTTTGACAAAGATCACTATGACTTTTCTAGGAAAAACAATCAGAAAAAAAGGAACTATACATAACTAACCGTCTAAAAATAAATGACTAAACATTTTCGAGTTTGATTAAATTCAAACGATCAAAACATGAAAAGTTATTTTTATACGCAAGAATTTGGACCACATCTGAATTTCGGAGACTGTTCAGTCAATGTATAACACACACACACACACACACACACACACACACATATATATATATATATATATATATATATATTAAGAAATGGACAAGGTCCGACAATTTATTTATTAAAGACATTTTTTATGTTTAACGTTCTTTTTATAGATACAAGTATTTCAGTAAATGCTCTGTTTATAATAAACAGTATTAAATAACATTTACCGGCCTGAATGTCCGAGAAATTTTCATAGAAAATATTCGTCCTTTGACAGGTTTCGAACCAGCATCCTATACAAAATGGCAGTTCCGTATAGGATGCAGGTTCGAATCCTGTCAAAGAACGTGAAACATAAAAATGTCTTCTATATATATATATATATATATATATATATATATATATATATATATATATATATATATATATATATATATATATATATATATATATATATATATAACACGTCAAAAACGACATTATTACGTCATTTTTTTGCACCAACCTAATATATCATTTTTTACAGAGAAGAATTAAAACTGGATTTTCAGAGTTTTTTCTTAAAAACATAATTTGTTATTTTCCTTTCTAATACATTTTTAACCGGTTTCGCTTAGCTTTTCCAAACATGTTAACTATTTGTATCTCAACATGCTGATACTTATGTTTTGAACAAATGAATAAATTGAAAATCAAGGGACGTAAGTGACTATATATGTCGTTCCTTAGACTCTATTCATGCAATGAATTAAATATGGTTCAAAATTTAGAACTTTCCTTATTAATCCGCCTTTGTTCCGTACTTCTGTAGTCACACATGTAGAATAGTAAGACATTAAAATCTTGCAGATTTTGGCCTTCGTATATATATATATATATATATATATATATATATATATATATATATATATATATATATATATTGAACAATAAAAATTAAAAAATTAAAATCCTCAGACACACTGGGTTGTAGATTAATATTCTTTCGTTTTTTATTATTATTCCATTTAGATTCCTCGACTAGTTTCGGCCAAAATGGCCATCATCGGGAGGAGAAATATTTCTGCTTGCTGCTAGAAAAATGAATATATATATATATATATATATATATATATATATATATATATATATATATATATATATATATATATATATATATATATATATACGGTTGAATTGATGTCAGATTGTGACCCTGGGTTTTACGCTCTTGGTATCGTCAGACGTCTGACGATCGCAAAAGCGTGAATACCAGTGTCACAAACTAACATCAATCCAAACAAATATATTAGCCCTATCACTTCTATTGAGTGCTTTCTAATAAGTACCGCGCATATAATATATAAATCATATATATATATATATAATATATTACACATATATCAATATATCTGTATTTATATACACACACTTTTCACACAAACAGACGCACGCTCGCGCACACGCACACACATATATATATACATACATATATATATATATATATATATATATATATATATATATATATATATATATATATATATATATATATGTATGTATATTAATCATTTCACCTCAAGCAAGGCGGAAATACCATTAGTACGCAAGATGTTACAGAAAGTGATAGAAATGACTGGCTATAAGGAGGATTGAGTAAAGGACAAAAGATTAAAGGAATTCCATAAGATAGACGATAGTGTTTGACTTTCCATTTAAATATTTGAAGATTGTAGTTATCTGAGAAACTAGTAAACGGAAGGAATTTCCATGGGCAGGAAGTGAAAGAAAACAAACTGTTGGAGTAGAAGTGGCGGTTGCATTGAGTTTTTCAACACTAAGATGGTGGGACCTAGATGCCAATCTAGTAGCGCGCAACAATTCATGTAGTCGGGGCACCAGTGGCAAAAGCTTCTGAGAGCTGTCGCCATGAAAATGTTTGACTCAAAAAATGCCAGGATATTCCAAAGAAATACTTGCGTGCAAACTTTATATTTGAAGAGAGATTTTCAATGCTTACAATAAAATAAATATGTTCATATCTTCCTCTTAATTTGTAGATTACTTAACATGAAAAGGAGGGGATTTTGTATTAGATTTCTTTAGCAAGATGAGTATAGATGAGACCGCAGTTAGACGTTATAGATACATTCTTTTGTTTGAGAAATCTAGTCTCCAATACAGATATTTTCATCAATAAGTTAATAGGTTAATTTCCTTGCTGGCTTTGTCATTGTTGATAATGACATTCAATTTTGGTTCTAATAATTTTTGTTTTCGATATACTGAAACAGAGTTTCGGCGTGTGCGAATTACTATATAAATATGAATGAATTGACATATTTTTTGCACCGCTAGAACGAATACATCATCATAAACTGGTTTATCAACAAACGATTAAAATAAAAGCAGTTTAACCGGTTTATCGGGCTTTTCTCATTAGAGCTAAAGCGGTTTATTGGATTTCTCTCATGAGCCCTGAACATGTTTCTCATCATAGCTAAAGCTGTCTATCGGTCTTGTTTCATCAGAGCTGAAGCACGAACGAGAGATGTGCACAGCGGTTAATATTAACGCCAAAGTACACACACACACACACACACACACACACACAGAGGCACAAACGCACGCATACACCCCCCCACACACACACATATATATATATATATATATATATATATATATATATATATATATATATATATATATATAATTTTATTTAAAGAAAACCGAAAGCTTTAAGGGTCCATGTTTATAGTTTATTTCCCCCGGGTGTTTCTTTTTTTTCTGGCTAACCGGACCTCATTTCTAAGGAAGAAAAATGGTTTACATATATATATATTTTTACAGATTTGAAGGGTAGTATTTAAGTTCATGTATGGTGATATAGAGAGTGGTGAAGATAGCGTGAGTGGCATGGTCGAAATTAGAGAGGCAAGGGAGAGATAGGAATGATTTTAAATTTCATACTCCTTGGAATTACCCATAAAGATTATCAAGATTTTCATTAATGATATATATATATATATATATATATATATATATATATATATATATATATATATATATATATATCAGTAATTAAAATCTTGGTAATCCTTATATTCGACATATGAAGGTCAACAGATCAGTTTCCAGGAAACCGACACCCCGACAACAGCACATGAGATTTGATTATAGTGGTGAAGATTTTGTGCAGGACCATCCAGACATCCAGAAGGGCCGTATACAGAGACCTAATTCACCATGTGCCACAAGGTCTCTGAATAAGATCCTCAATATATATATATATATATATATATATATATATATATATATATATATATAGGTATTGTGTATTTGGACCCAAATCCCACTTCAATACAAGTTTCTTTATAGGACAAGTATACATAAACATAACATCAACTCCATCTTCTTACATATAAATGGCTATCAGGATTAAATCTTATTTCATTACAACATGTTCAATTGAAATACAGAATTCACGGCCCGTAGAACTGAGAAAATGTTCTGTTTGTTAAACTGATTAAATCGCTGTTTATGCAGAAAATATTCAGCTATCGCAGAACCAGTTGTATTGGCTCACCTATGCAAAATGCTCTACTTGAAGTTGCGGTTGATTCGTACGAACTGATTGATCATTTCTTTCTAATTTTGACACGTTAAATTTACATCGTCCCATTGGTCTTTACTTTGCTAAATTACCGAACGAATACGATGCAAATGTAGGGCATAATTCCGAATCGGTGTCAAGATTTGGTAGGGCAACAATGTAAACAGAGAAAGAAAAATATCCGGGAAATCAATAGACAATCATACGAATAAAACGTTAATTCGTATGAAAAGAAACTCCTGTCGTACTATTGAACTAATGACAGATGATAACATCCTACTATAATTGTGTTTTGTTATTTTGCATGACCGTTACGCCTTGCCACTAATTCATAAATAATGAACAGTTCCGTTTTGATCAGGTGGAAAGAGTGGAAAATACACTAATTAGTTTCTGTGATAAAAATGAAAGAAGGAAGTAAAGATAGGAGTGTTTCATGTTTGTTTGAGTGAAATGGAACATGTTTTCAATATCAAATTTTTTCATTTGTACCCCCTTACTTCTTAAAATAACGACAAGAATTCAAAGTTACGATTGGTATTGCAATGTTTTTTTAGAGTTAAGCTTAAATATTTAACGATCCGATAATGGAGTTTGTATGGATATTTTATTTTCCTTCAACACGCGCTGGTCTTACTCACACATTAACTTAATAATTATTTTTTTACCAGAATATTAAAATAAGGAAACCGTGTAATTTTAACTGTTTAAAATAAGTAAACATTACTTTCGTACGTTCTAATTATGTTTCTTTCTTTCCAGATGACTTAATGTTTGTTTCTTTTTTTTTTTCTTTTTTTTTTTTTTTTTTTTTTTTGTTTTGTTATTAATATTAACATTTGAAAATCAGTTCAGATCTGGACCTTTGAAGAATATGATAGATTGAAAACGGTTTCGACATTGTGAGGATTCAACAGATCAAAAAGTCTGAAATATATGTGTGTGTATGTGTGTGCGTGAGTGTGTGTGTGTGTGTGTGTGTGTTATACCTTTTCCACTAGGTTGGCGATTCTCAGGATGAAAAATTGAGTGTCTTTTGTGTTAAATCCATTATTTTTAAGCTGTTATCTTTTCTTTACAATGTTCATGTTTTTCTCACAATTTGTTTATACGTTTTCCCAGCTTTTCTGCGTTGGATTCAAAAGATAACAGCATCAATACTAAAATAATGGCTTTTATACTAAAGTCGCTCAATCTTATTCTTTCTTTCATCTCGAGAAACAGAAAAATGAGTGGTGAAAAAGTATAAAAGATATATTATTTAATCAGAAAAAAATACACAAATACACACGCAAATACACGCATATTTCTTTGGTTTTAATGAGATGAAGCCTAACGAAGACGAAACGCATAATCTAGTATCAATGAGACAGTTTTCCATTTGACATATTCTTCAAAATTTGTTTGGATTCTTATATGCTTTTTTCATACACATCACTACCATCCTATGAATTAAGGGAAGGTTCGTTCTCTCTACAAATGATGCTTTAAATATCAGGCAATAACAACGATGTTTCAGTCAGTGTCATTTGTAAATTCCTTCTTTCTGAGATTCCACTGGAAGTCAAAGACAGCATTCTATCGATCTTGAAGTTCTATAGACTGTAACCTAGGGAAGACCTCCTGCAAACGGCTCGAGAATTAGAAAATCATGTCAAAATACTTCGCAATTCGGTCAATTTTTTTAAAAAAATTTAAATTAAATATAAAATCATGTATTAGAAATGATGTTTTATTCGGTTTTAAAAAGTTATTTTTTAAAAATGGTCATTAGCAACTTATTTCATTCAGTTGAAAATAGTTATGTTGTAAAAATGGATCCTTAATAAATTATTTTATTCTGTTTTAAAAAGTTATGTTTTAAAAATTATCTTTAATGAATTATTTTTATTCAGTTTTAAAAAGTTTTAAAAATCAAACCTAGATAAGTTATTTTTATTCGCTTTTAAAACTTATGTTTTAACAATGATCCTTAATAGATTATTTTTATTCGGTTTTGAAAAGTTATATAATAAAATGGATTCGACTCGAATTTGAAATCAGAGAGCCGAGTTCGAATACCAGTCGAACACATTACATTCACTTACGTGCTAATAGCTTGGAAAATGTATGAATCCCTTTCTTCACCCCCAGCTATGGGTAAATAGTAGGACAGACATGGATGGAAACTGGTCTACCGCAGAAAGAAAAATCTGACTCGTTACTCATGTATCGAAAGATACATGATCCCCTAAGCGTGTATCACGCATAGCATAGGACTGACTGATTTATTATTATGATCCTTACTATATTACTTTTATTTGTGTTTGAAAATCGTCAAATCTTTCATAGTTTCAAGGACATTGTGTTGTCAACGAACTTGCCATCGTGCAGAATAACTTCAATACATCGACGGAAGAGATTGCTAATTGTTTGTATATCGATATCTCAACTGCCTAAAGAAAAAAGGACCGATTTCGGAATATCGAACATGGGTCATTTCCCACGAGAACAGCGCAAGACAGCATGTTGCAAGATAAAACTTGCAGAGGCTGAACTTGAAATTGTAAAACTCCTTCACCCACCATATTCTCCAGACATGTCTCTTTCGGATTTTATTTGTTCTGGTCTGTAAAGAACACTTTAAATTACCAAAAGGATTGACTCGGAACAGCCAAACGAAACTACCTCATATTCTTCTTCTAGCAAAAAGTCTAAATTTATGTGAAAATGCCATCAACAGCTCGTAGATCAATGGGAAACAGCTGGTAAAATCAGGAGAGTCTGCTTTCGTATGTAAAATTTTGTTATTAATTTTCTAATGGTGTTTCTAATATTCCATAGAAGAATTCTGATTAATATTTGAGTTTTAAAAGTAAATTCGCTGTTAAACTGAACTAAATATGCATTGTTATTTTTTTAAATTTTGTTAGATTCGTTTACTATAGCTTATCACCCATTTGCAGACTATTAAAACCAGACAATATTTTTAAATTGAAAGAATTTATTTTCTTGGAGATAATAATGATTTTGTAATTGAATTCGAAATAATTAACCCATTACTGGGGGAAGAAAGTGATGATTCATGTTTATCCCATTGGTATTTGACTGTAAGAGAATATAACGAACACAACAGGAATTGGAACTCCCCTCAAGGATTAAAAATTTCGACCCATTATCAATTACACTGACCGCGCATCTGATATTCCCAAGAAGTCACCCATCTAGATAATGACCTGCTTCGATGCAGCTTAACTTCGGTGATCACACGGGAACTGGTGTTTTAACGAGATATGACGGTAAGCCGAATTTTTTCAATCGCTTATTAGTTGTTCTTTCTTAAAATAAATAGTGATCACTTCTATTCTAAGCATACACTTTTATATTAGCAATTTCCAACGAATAAAAGGCTCGAGATTCGCTCAAAGTAGAGTTTATTTGAATGAGCTTACTTATACGAGTGTAAGAATAGATAGAATTATTACTTGCATTATTTACATTATTCGGACTGTTGTCCTCATCTTCACTGCGATATTCACAACTCTTCGGTCGTTGTACTCTCCAGCCTTCTTCAGGTGATTGGAATTTCGAACCGAACCCATTATCTCGTACACCGAGGGAGATTATTCTAGTTTCACTTACCATGCCTTTTCCGGATGTCTTTGTGTCTAATCACTGAATTTAGAGGTTATTATTTTAATCTTCAATGGAACATGCACCCGTAGGTTTCTTCGAAAATGTATCTGTGTTTTATAGAATGATGTGTGAGCAGAAATCCATCTTTCCTATCGGAATACGGGGTGGGGGATAACGGTCGTTCGACTCTTTGTGGAGACTGCATAAATGTTCTAGTTGTAACGTCTGAACTTGCTTAACTATAAATTTGTGTGCATAGGAAACGTTGACAGGAAAATGGACATAAACTCACAGTTGCATCTTGGAGAAAGAGGCATCAGAATGAAAAAAAAATCATCCTCGTGTGAGACAACGTGAATGGATTTGAACTCTTTCTATGTGAATTTCCGTGATGTGTATTTATGCGATTTTTATGAGGACTATTCCGTGCTAATGATCATAAACACTTGAAAAGCAAGGTGGATAAAATAAGTAAAGATTTATTGTAAAAAGCCAGTACAATAAGCACAAGTTCGTCGTTAGTCAATCCAGTAGTGAGTGTTACTATTGGAAAGTCGGTTGTTCTCGCGTAAGTCTGAGTTGTACTCAACAAATTCCAAATAGTCAATATTTACTAGCCTCCCCATCCACCACCACACGAGCATAGATGTGGCACAAGACCGAGTTTAACATGGGGCATCCGAGCTCGTTGGCTCGGCCAAAAATTGCCCGTAGAACCCGCATAAACAGGTTCCGGTCTGTCTAAATTCTCGGACGAGACTCTACCTTTCGGCACAGCCTCGTTCGGGCAGAGAGTTTGACCAGCACAGCTGAAAAAAGATATCACCTAGTCGATATTTACTAGCAACGATGGTAGATGTGGTACAAGGCCGAGTTTAACGTGGGACATCCGAGTCTTTATGCTCGGCCAAATATTCCTCGTAGAACCCCCATAAACGGGATCGGGTCGGTCTATCTCCTCGAACGAGACTCTGCCCTTCGGCGTTGCCTCGTCCGGGTTGCTCTCTGCTCAAAGGCAGAGGGTTCAACCAGCAAGCCGAAAAAGATTTCCTCTGGTCTCTGTAGCATGTTGACTTACAGATACTTATTGGTAGTTACTACCTATAGTGTAGTCCTTCTTGAGGTTACAGGTTATTCCAATACATCAGTTTCGAGCGTTGTATTCTCTTCATCAGGTTATATTGATCCAGATAACCTACAGTGTATTCTGAACTGAACACTTTATTTAATCTACGGGTATAGAATATTCTCATGTCACTGTCCATCTATAGTGATATCTCATCTAGATTTTAGTTTAGTACTGTCACGTTATTTGTCGCCTTGTTTCCATTGAGGCCACTTATGCTACAATCTTTAGAGTTAGACATTATCTTTCACATATATATTCCCATGATCTACAACCCTTTCTCTTACTGCTCACACAAACAACGCCTTGAGTACTTCTTTATCTTGAGTGAACTTTGGCTCTAGTGGGGAATATTACTAAAAATAAAAATAAAAAAAATATAAAAATTAGTTGATAGTTTCCGATGACCTCTTCTTTGGTAAATGCTTCTTGTGTTCTTGCTGCTTCTATGAAGTTCGTTCTTTTGTTTAGAAGATAAGTTTTATTCCGTGTTTTGCATGGACTGGTAATACTTGTTTGTTGATTTTAATAATTTAATTATGAACATCGATATTTCGAGTGTCATCAGTTCTCAGGTAGGCATCTACGCAGTCGACACAACTATCTACACCTGTCCTAAATTGTAAATGCGGCATCGCTGACAAAGCTAACATGGCCGCCTGTCTCGAAAAGGACCTTCAATCTGTGGTTGACTGGGGTAGGAAATGGCTTTTAAACTTAAATGCCTCCAAAATGAAACTGCTCTCATTTGCCCACCATAGAGAACGCACCCTGCCGCAATCAGCATTGTTAATCCCCAACTATACGAGAGCGGCTCTCTGCACCTTCTTGGTCTCGCTTTTTCCCCTGTTCTGATGTGGAACAACTACATTGAATCAATAGCTTCATCTACCACGAGGAAAGTTGGTTCTGTGTGTCGCGCCAGAAGATTTTTCTCGCATGAGTTCATCATTTAAATCTACAAACCTACCATTCATCCTTCCATTGAATACTGTTGCCATATACGATCTTGTTCCCCCGCTGTTCATCACGAGGTTCTTGACAAAATCCAGAAACGGATATGCAATGTGATAGGTCCAGAGCTAGCATCTCGTCTACAGTCACTTTCTCAAAGACATGATGTTGCTTCCCTCTGTCTTTTCTAAAAATATTTTCAAGGCAACTGCTCTGACTAGCTACTTTCACTGGTACCCCATCAGCATGAATTTAAGAGTGCTAATAGGTTAGCCTCTCGATTCCACAATTTCACTCTCGAAACAGCTAAATATAACCTCCTCCTCTACTACAACAGCTTCTTCTCTCGAACTTCCCATCAGTGGTACTCCCTTCCTCCTACTCGCTTCACTGATAACAATAATCTTCAAATATTCAAATGTAATGTCAGTCGCCATATTCTGATTCTTTGATCCTGATCCCCGTCTTTCTCTAGATCCTTTTCTTAAATAATACTTTATACTTGCTCTCACTTTTTCTAACCCTTGGTGTGCTAGTGGCACACACGCATTGCTTAGTGTGACAAGCATAAAAAAAAATATGCCATCGTTTATATTGGAGTTTAAGACATAGACATTACTATATTGCTGTTATTCAAGTAATTATGATATTGTTATTTTTTAAAAGGATCAATGGTTGACTCATATCAATACTTGATGATTATTTAATTAATTTATTTTTATTTATTACCTAATATTTTCTGGGGTACCCAGTGATAATGGGACCTTTATCAGCCCTTGATAACCATTACTACGAACCCGAACTGAGGAATCGATGGGGTCTTTTCGGGATAAGCATGCACCATGTTAACACTTGAGGGGATGTATAATGTCAGTTATTGAAATGGGCACCCAATGATGTTTGATTCTGGAATTAGGGGTAAATAAATTTAACCTTTTTAACATTTTGAGCCCTGTGTTCCTGAACAATTTTTACCATTCTGCTTGAGATTCTGTGTCAAAATTCGCAAATAAGTCGTATGTAATGTTTCACGGTAGATATAAAAATAGTTACAAGCGGTTAATCACCATTCAACCGGTGGCTGGGTATCATTTTTTTTCTACCAGCGGTAACACGCTGGTCAGGACTCAAACGGTTAACCAACAGCATGTGTTTGCTTGTTTACTTGACATAACATCACTCGTTTGGTGAGTTGATGTAAAATATTGTACAGGGCATCTATTTAGGTTCGAAAGCACCATTCTGGTTTAACGAGCATTAAGACTAGACGAGCTAACACTAATCCACCACAATTTTTGGTTGGTTGATTTTAAGACATCCCAACACTTGATGAGATATTTAATTCTGTATGGGTCACTCTGAATTGAACTCACTATTCTTTTGTAGTTGTCAATCAGCGAAGACATGGTGACGATTAATCTACGTCAAGGGACCTCTTATTCGTTATCGGATTTTTTTTTCGATTTTGTCTTCTCAATATTCGTCATAGATATTTCACTCTTAAAAATGCTTTCATGCTTGGATAGAGCAGAAAGTTAAAAGGCATTAATGTCCACCCATCATTGAGAATAATTAACATTATTTATATAAAGTGATAGATATCTAGATTAATAATCGAATCTAAGTTGGGAATCATTGGCAATATATATGTGCAATCACTTGAATATATGGTTCCAACATTACTCGCCTTTGAAATAAATTCTAAAGCCACTACACAAGTGGTTATTTGAATATGATACACAAGAGCCAAGGGATTAATTTCAACAAATTATCAGTAACCATACCAAAGTCGGTCTTTACTAAAAAATGATAATCACGTCTAAACGTTTTGATTGGAAGCGCTTTAATATGAGTTTCTTTTGTAAAAGGAGAGAGTTGATTAAAACACGTATCTCTCTGTGTTAGGTGAATTAAAAACAGCAGGAAAGCGAAGAAAAATGATGTAATAAAAAATAGAAATATTTGTCGGGCGCTTGTGAATATAAAGTCAGTTATGCGGCATGCAAATGATATCGGCGAGGCAAATGAACTCCAAAGACAGGGTTAACATCAGGTATGTAGTGTCCACGTTCGCAATAATACTCTGTCTTGTTTCCTCCCAACTTTGAGTTAAATTTACAATGTATATTTGACACTCTATACTTTTATGAAAAATCGAAGAGAAATAAATCTATGATACTTAAACAAGAAGAAATATAAGGGAAAACCATTTCATTATTTCTCAAGAATGATTAGTAATTAACAGATTAAAAATAAAAGTTATCTACGATTAGCTCTCGCCCTCTTAGAAAAGATACGTGGCATTTAATAAAGTTATTCTAATTTTTTTATCTAATATTATATTCGCAGAAACTAATCTTACAGTTCTTAACATTTCAGCTTTAAATAATACCGTGTGACGTCCCCCCCGGTGTCACTGCGCCAAATGTGACGTCTGCCTGACTGCGTCCGTCGTGCTATCCTGTCCTGTGCACCAAATGTGACGTTCTAACCTTTTGGTGATTCGGGTGGGAATCTGGTTAGATTGGCTATCAGCCTTGTCGTACCCAGCTCGCCTCAAGCGTCTGGTTACCGAAGTAACTGTTTTGATTTCCAGTCTAACCTACCCACGTTGTGATTTGATCTTAGGCAGACGAAATCAATCAGTCGCCGGGCCATAATGCAAGCCGAGTTCGATCAAGGGTAACACCGCACAAGTATATGTAAAAGAAAATAAAATAATAACTCGAAAAGTTCAAATGTGTTAAAAAAAGGATAACAATATTTTATATCTGGTTGCTGAACACAGGACTGCTTCTTTCTCCCAAACCCGCTATATGGATTCGTGACACTTTCTGTTTGTTAGGCGAGTCTTAACATCTTAAATTGTTTGTTCTTTAAGAAACTGGTTCTTTCTCCGCCTAACGCTCATGCCACCATTCAGCCAATAGGCGCTCAGCAGCATGGGCGTGGCCAGACTAGCCTCGGTTTAAATAATCTTGCTCAAAGAAAAAAAAATATCTTTCCTTTTTTTTTCTTTTCTTTCTTTTCTTCGAGGAGACCTCACGCCCTAGATTCTTATCTTAACCGAATCACCTGGAATTCGTCAATCAGATTTTCGCCAGCATCAAGTAGGTGGCCATTTGGACGTATTTGCATTCTTGGTGCCAATTACTGATCCGATAAAACAGTTTCGCTATCATAACCAGCCCTGATAATAACCAGATGCTCCTCTCAATGATATTCTGCATATAGACAAAGGCTTAAAGTTTCCTGCATGGTGGTCATCGGACACTTTTGTTTTTCTCGGACAGTGCGTCCTTAATTAATGTTTATTTTTATCTCTTTAGAATTCTGCGAGAGGTAACTTGTCCAACTTGAAATTTCCCTTTACCATTGCCATGGGCAGATTGGACATATCTTACTCTCTGCCCCGTAACATAAATCAGATTAAATTCCGTGTTTTACTTTCTCAGCAATGGAAATAAAAATCTTACCACTTTTCCTTGTCAGAAAAATAACACCGCTTAATGTCCTTTTCGTGATGGCTTCTTATTACCTAAATTTAATTCTCGCTTTTCTTTTCTTTTCTTTCTTTCTAGCGACGTAAATAGTGTCACACCGACTGCTTTAATAACTTTTTAAGAACAAATTAATCAGTCTATCCCAAAACAGCATAACATTTCAAATACAATAATAATTAAAACAAAATTGATCCGGTAATTTTTATATCTCTTGTTCAGAAAAAAAGTTATATTATACAAAGACAAATAGAAAAAATAGCAAAGTAGACAGGGTTCTATAGACTTAAAATGGAACCAGTTAAAAAGGTAAACTAAGAAAGCTATGAATCAGCTTCTCTAGAGATGATTAACAATATAGCGTTTTTATATGGAAAAAAAAATAATGTTTTATCTAATATCCACTCGAAAAATATAGTCTTACAATTTAAAATATTTCAACTTTAAATAACACTGAATGGATTTATAAGTTTTCAAAAACAAATCAATTAACCAATCCCAAAAAGGCATGGGAATTCAAATATAATAAATAAACGAATCATCTATTAAAATAGTATCGGGCGGCATTTAAGCTTGCCCCTGCGGAGGGCACTTGATTGGGCCTTTATTACAATTGATAAGAAGGACTAGATGCGAAGGGCAACAATAAACTAGAGAAGAACTCAAAATTCATCGCTTCATTTAAGTATTACTGTAATAGTTAAGCTTACCTTTTAAAAGTTCAACGATAATTCTTCTGTCTCCATTTAATTTAAAGACAATTTGATGTACGCAGGTACTTACTTTCGGTACAAACAATTATTTCTATTTCATGGGTAATTTCGCAATTAATTATGATTATTTTCAAATTATAAATATTATTATCGTACAAAAAATTCCTTCCTACAAATCATATACAAAGATCCGCGAAAACAATCATAATAAAGTAAACTTTGTTATCCAAAATGTCAGGATTGTGGGCCCGGATCCTGACGGAATGTTTTTAATTTGCTCAAAGAGTCGGCCTGATTCCAAAACAGTATGATATGTTGGGTTACGCTCTGTAGAAGTAATGTTGAAATATTGTGACACAGTGAAACACTGATATTTATTATATCGATAATAATTCATGTCATTATTATTATATGACCTAGCAGAAATTGTAAGAGACTGGTTTGTTAAATGATGCCTATTCCGCCATATTTGTTAGTATTTCAGAATGACTTACGTTTTTTTCAAAGTTCGCTTTGTTATAAATAATTCAATTTTACCGAAGACTTTAACGGACATCAAGAGCAGAAGTTTGATGAGGAAGCTAAACATTTCAAAGAAGTTGTAATTATGAAATAGCAGCAGAGAATATAAGAAAATTAGCGGAGTCGTTCCTAATTCAACGCCCCTTTTCATGCTGAAGGGCGTCATTAGTATTTGGGCAACAGATGCCGCAACTTCCCGCCAATAATCCATAATATTTTGACGTGAAGCAAAATGGTTTGTATTACGAAAGAACTTATACCTAAGTCCTAATTATCAGTCACGCCAAAAGAATTTTATGTCTAAGAAATTTATCTTTTCAACTGCATTGTACCATTCACTCTATGAGTTGTGATTTTCTGTATATATTTTCCATATTTTGTATATTATTTTATCTTAAGAAACAGTATTAAGTTGCCAGCACTTTGTTCACAAATGAAATTCTTTCTGATTCTAAGTAACTTTGAACAATGAATTTTCTTGAATTTAATATAACATTTGCCGTCTACAGAACCGACGCTTTCGTTTTTCTTTCATATTAATTATTGATATTTAATTTGCTTTGCTCATTTCGGCAAAATATTCAATTTGCTTCGTTCATTTCGACAAAATATTTAATTTGCTAAGTTCATTTCAGAAAAAAATATTTAACAGGAATTTGATTCTTATAGTCAAATCTTGTAATCAAGGACAAGCTTGCTTTTGAATTGATTAATTAATTTGTCTTATTTACGTATTATCAACCCATTCGGATATATTTAAAGCCGAATCGTGTATTTTATTGTAAGACTATTGCATTTGAAAGTTAATATTTCACTACTATTTTTTTTTTTTTGCAGATAACAATAATTTGTCTGAGAGATTTATTACTGTTAAATCGTTCGAATAATGCTTTTAGTTCTGGTTAATGATAAACCAAGGAAAACAATGAAACAACACGTTGAGTTAAGCACAGGTTTAATCATCTGAGAAACATGGATTAAACATACAGTAATAGAGAATACCGTTGTTCAGTGCGTCAATGCGTACACCTCGAACGCTACGGCTTGCGAACGATGTTCCTATTAGTAGACGTTCTACTCATAGTTGATGGACGAGTCCGTGTTGAACAATGAGTGTTGAGAAGGTTAGTCAGCTTCTACACAAGAATTACTAGTTAATGCATACCTCAGAGAAATAAATGACGGATTCCTAGCATTTCCAAGGTTTTCTTTTTATTATTATTATTATTATTATTATAAGAGAATACCACTAATTAGAATGGTATTGCGAAACTGTGTTTAGAGAAGGGATGTTGGTAGGAAATGATCTGGGTAGAAAATTGTATGGGTAAAAAATTAACTGCTTTCAGTTGTCGTAGAGTTTCTTTCAAAGCGTATAGTCCAGTCGTTGAGGAAGAGTATCAAATGGAGCGAATATTTTTTCTTCATCAGTTGTGTGCTGATGAGCTTAGGTGGGACTACTATAAGATATTTTGTGAAAGGCATTGATTAAAAGGAGGTTATTAATAATTGAAAGTGATGGAAATGTTTCCAATGACGCATTATAAGCATAAACCTATCTTTTATATGCAAAGAGATTAACAGAAATCACGCATTGGTCATAACGGGAAGAAAGGAATGACAAAAGTGCATTGCTCTTAAAGTGAATTTTATGCCACAATATCATAACATAAATTGCACACACAGACACAATATATATATATATATATATATATATATATATATATATATATATATATATATATATATAAGTGAACATAGAAGTCAACACATAGAGGCGACAGTCAGTTTCATGCTATATGCAATCGTCAGGCCACAAATCACATATGCTGTTATTTTTCTCGGCTATTTATATATATACGGGTTAGTGGTGCATTGTGGGTATTCTGTTATGGCGGTTATTTCATCGGAAGTCGTTTGTTTATCTATTTGGGTCAAATTATATTGCTTGTTTTTATTTTTTGTTTCTTATTTTATTTATTTATTTATTAACGTAGTAAAAATTTGTTTATATCACTTATTTAACTGTTAAATAAGTGATATAAACAAATTTTTACTACGTTAATAAATAAATAAATAAATACATGACTTCTATGATCACTTTTATATTTACACACGCTCTATCTCTGATATTGAGCACTTTATTCTATAAATATAGCACACCTTAAGATTATTTTTCTTTATATATATATATATATATATATATATATATATATATATATATATATATATTGAGATGAGACCGGGAACTACCTACACAATAGACTCTTCCAGGCCTATATTAAGTAGGTGACATATCACTCTACAGAGAGTGATAGAGAGTGATAGAGAATGATAGAGTGTGACAGAGAGTGACACGGAGAGTCTCATACGACTACCCGTTGGACACTAACTTATAGTAAGCTCTGCTTACACTATCTATGTAAACTGTTGTTAATATGTCTTTCTTACTTCTAATACGTATTCCGTGTTTTACTTTACAACTTTGGCACCCACATCAGTGGCGACGAGGATTCTAGAAACGTACCCACGGCGAAACGTAAATATCTTACCAATCCCAAATCTGGGTCGACTAAGAATTCTAGAAACGCATTTCACGTTGAAAAACCGCAATACTTTGCCAGTCCCACAACAGTGGCGACAGAGAAGATTCGAGAATTTCGTTCTCACCGTATCAATAGCGACAGTACTCCAAAAATACATAAACTCCACGCGTTCCCACAGCAGTGTTGAACGTGATATTAAGCTGGTATTAATACATTAGCGATTTTAAAGCTAAACACCCAACGTCTACTTTTTTTCAATATCAAACGCCATTGACAAACTAGCGATTCGACATCTACGGAATATTAAAGTCAGTCCAATACGAGAACGATTTCTACCCACCCTCACACAGAGAAAAAAAACAGTTGTCCGTAAAAAAACTGACAACACATCATCAAGTACTACCTTTGTACTCAAGTTTTCGGAAAAAAACTATCGAAATTTTTTTTATGTAACTGAGTTGAACTCGGGCATAAAATTATTCTCCCCTCAAAGTCACTGAGGTGAGTTTTCTTCTTTTTGTACCTCTATAAAAATATATATATAAGTGTGGTGAAAAATTATTCAATTACGTTAAAATTAACGGAACCACGGAAAAAAAAAGCTGAACACACACAATTAGTTTATTTTAACTATTGTCTGTCCATATTTTTTTCTGTAAAAGAAAAAAAAAGGAACAAAAATCTATCAAGATTTTTTTGTGTACCTCCTCTTAGTACACGTGTTTCAAAGCAACAAAAAAGCGCTTTCATTTTTAAATATGGAAGATTTGCAAAAAGTAGTTGCCCAAATTTTAAAACTAAATTTGCACCAGCAACAAAAATCAGAAGAAAGACAACAACAACTATTTTTGGATTTACATAAACAGCAAATGGAATTCCAAAAAATCACGCTTCAGAATGCAGAACTTCAACAGAAACAACTTAAAGAATTACTCGTAAATGCATTAAAAGGCCCAAACTCTGAAAAAGATACAATATTCTCCCAGAGTATAATCTACAATTCAATGGAAACCTTGAATACGTACCTGAGGAAGACAAAACGTTCTAGGCTTTTTACAGGCGCTACGAAGATATTTTCAACGTAGACTGTGAACAATGGCCCAGTAAAAAAAAAAGGTATGTCTACTATTGAGAAAACTGGGAACTACAGAATATAGTAGGTTCGTAGACTTCATACTACGCAAGAAAACGACTAACTTGGATTTTTCAGAGACGATTAAGCTCTTTTCGGAACTATTCGGACCTAACACAACCTTGTTCCACAAACGTTGGAAATGCCTGAACACAATCGAAGATAACCAGCAAGATTTTCTAACGTTTGCAGCATCAGTGGACAAACTATGTAATGATTTTAAACTAGCCGAACTGACTGCCGATGATTTTAAGTGCTTAATTTTCGCACAACGTCTAGTATCTGCAGAAGACGCCGAAGTCAGACGACGGGTACTGACTAAGCTTGAGAACGAAAAAGGATTGACTCTCCAAAAACTGGCAGAGGACTGTCAAAGATTAACATCTGTAAAGCGTGACTCAAACACTATCGAGGAATCAGGTGTGACTCAGATTAATAAAATCCGAATTAAGTCTACCTCCTATTCCCCTCAAAAAGACAAAAGGCAAATCTCATGTCCTAAATTCCGCAGTAACCAAAACCCAAATAGGTTAAAGAAACCGCCCGGACCATGTTACCATTGTGGTAAATGGCATTGGATTAAATCGTGTCCAGTTAAGAACAAAAAATAGTGCAAAAATTGCAATAAAAGTGGTCATACTTTAACTTCGTGCAGGTACGCCAACAGAACGAGAAAACCCAAAAATAAAATCAGGCAAGCTCAATCTGACAATATTGTTGATAGGAATTTAAGAAAATATGTAATAGTGGATATTTTCAATAAGTCCATTAAATTCCAGCTTGACTCGGGTTCTGATATTTCAACCATTAACTGGCGTACTTGGCGAAAATTGAACAAGCCGACCTTATCAAAAACGGATAAAACAGCAAAATCCGTAACTGGCGAAAATATTAGCATTTTAGGCGAGGTAATACTTACAGTAACACTAAATGGAGTTACCAAAAAGCTCAAAGCCTACGTATTAAAAACTTCAGACAACTTATAGGGAATTGATTGGATAGAAAAATTCAATCTTTGGGATAGCCCAATGAGTACATTTTGTCGCAAGATACAATGTACAACGTCCAATTTGGTAAAGGAACTCAAACAACAAATTCCACAGGTTTTTTTCTGGAGGCTTTAGGAAATGTACTAAAATGAAAGCTGTTCAAGGTGAAGGACGGTGCACAACTGGTATTAAAAAAGAAACGGAATGTCCCTTTCGCTGCTCTAGAGCAAATCAACAGATTTAGATAGACTCGAACAAGCAGTTATTCTGTCAAAAACAGATTTCAGCGAGTGGGCAGCACCTACGGTCTACGTAAAAAAGAAGTCCAATCGAATACGAGTATGCGCAGATTTTTCCACAGGGTTAAACGATGCCTTGCAAGATCACCACTATCCTCTCCCAAGCCCTGAAGAAATTTTCAATAAACTCAATGGTGGAATTTTTTTTTCTAAAATCGAACTCTCGGATGCATACCTTCAGATAGAGGTGGAAGAAGAAAGTTCCAAATTCCTCTGCATAAACACCCATAGAAGGTTGCACAAATATAACAGGCTGGCTTTTGGAGTAAAGGTTGCGCCTGCAATTTTCCAGCAGGTTATGGACGCCATGCTGGGCGATCTTGATACGCAACTGCCTATTTGGATGATATACTAGTTACTAGTAAAACTACGGCAGAGTACCGGAACCATATAATAAACGTATTCGAAAAGATACAATAATACGGATATAAGGTTAAGGAGGCAAAGCGTGACTTTATCTTACCAGAGATTAAATACTTAGGACACATCATAAATAAAGACGGTCGTCGGACGGATCCAGAAAGAACCAACGCGATCAGAAACATGCCGGCCCCAGATAACGTTCAAGCGTTACAAAGCTTCCACGGCCTAGCTAATTTTTACCAAGGGTTCATTAAGAACATGCAAAATTTGAGAGGGCCTCTAAATCAACTTTAAAAAAAGGACAAACCATGGTTATGGACCCCGGAATACCAAGACGCATTCGAGAAAATCAAGAAAACTCTTACTTCAGATCTCTCCCTCACACATTTCGACCCTAGTCTCGACATCATAGTCACAAGTGATGCAAGCTCGTACGGCATAGCCGCTTGCATATTGCACAAACTGCCAGACGGTTCGCGAAAATCGGTGTTTCACGCATCAAGATCTCTACTTCCAGCAGAGAAACAATATTCTCAAATAGAGAAAGAGGCTCTAGGATTAATATTCGCTGTAACAAAGTTTCACGGATATCTACATGGTAGACGGTTCATACTGCAGACATAAAAACCTTTGATTACAATTTTTTGGTCTAAAAAAGATCTGCCAGTCTATACTGCAAATAGACTACTTCGTTGGGGAACGATTCTCTTAAACTATAATTTCAAGATAGAGTTCCTAACAACCAAAAATATTTGCCATGCAGACAGTTTATCGCGACTCATTCCAAAAAATACAGAAGTCTTTAAAGACTCCGTCATTGTTACTCTAAGGACAAATTGAGAAATCAAAAACATGATCGCCAGTACCATAAGTGAGCTCCCAGTTACTTTGGCCGACATAAAAAGGGAGTCTCGAGAGGATGAATTCATTCATTCCATAAAAAGCAAAATTCGAAACAAAGACCCCAAAGTGCCTGAAGTTTTCTCCCTCTGAAATAATGTCCTACTATATAACGACCGCGTAGTGATTCCAAACAGCATACAAAGAAAAAACCCCAGGGATTTCCACATGGGGCATCCGGGGAAGAACCGTACGAAAAGCCTCATGCCCTGCTACGTTTATTGGCCAAACATGGACAAGGACATAGCAGACATGATAGAATCATGCAAAGGATGCGCGCTTGCAGCAAAAGCTCCAAACACCACGTGCAAACCATGGCCCAAAACAGATCATCCTTGGCAATGAATTCATGTGGATTTTGCAGGGCCTATAGACAACATGTACTATTCATTGTTGTGGATAGCCACTCAAAATGGCATGAGGTCCTACAATGTAAAAGACCAACCACAAACTGCACGATCGGATATCTACACGAGCTATTCGCGCGTTTTGACGTCGTGGATTGTATAGTTACTGATAATGGCACTCAATTCACATCAAGTGAATTTAGAGTCTTCTGTATGTCATACCAGGTGGACCACGTTACAACGCATCAGTGCCGCACTAGGTCAAGTGGCCAAGTCGAAAGGTCCGTGGATACTTTAAAAAAGGCTTTAAGAAAGGCACTAGGCACACCGACAGATAGAGCATTGCAACAGTTTCTACAGGTGTATCGGATAATCCCTAATCCGAACACGCCTATGGGAAACTCGCCTTCAGAAACGATGTTCGCAAGAAAAAACAAGTCTGTCTTCGACAAACTTATTTTCACGGCAAGTAAAGTTAAAAAGAAACCGTTCCGCCTCATAGGAAATATTTCAATCCTGGCGATAGGGTATTTTTAAAGGTGTACAAGAACAATATGACATTCTGGGAAGTGGGCACCATAAAGCAGAGAATTGGCGAACTGGTATATATGGTCCAAGGACCGAGAAACATTCACAAACGCAATTGAAACCAGATCAGAAAATGCCGTTTGAAGGAATCACTACAAAATACCTGTGAAGAGCCGATCGACATAATCTTCGATCGTTTCGATCTCGACATGCCCCAAGTCTCTCCTGAAGTGCGACGCACAGGAAGGAAAAGGCAATTTACTCAAAGGCTCGACGTAAATCCCAAGAGGAAAAAGTATTAACAGTTTTATTTTTTCTCTCCTTTTCAAAAAGAAAAATCTTTGGAAGGTGGGTATTGTGAGACCGGAAACTACCTACACAATAGACTCTTCCAGGCCTATATTAAGTAGGCGACATAGCACTCTACAGAGAGTGACACAGAGAGTCTCGTACGACTACCAGTTGGACACTAACATATAGTAAGCTCCGCTTACACTATCTCTGTAACCTGTTGTTATTATATCTTTCTTACTTCTAATCCGTATTCCGTATTTTAATTCTGTGGGCCCAACTTTGGCACCCACATCAATATATATATATATATATATATATATATATATATATATATATATATATATATATATATATATATATATATGGGCATTTAAGAAAAGAAACAGTAGCGACTATGTTTCATGGTTAAATGCAAGCGTCGGTTTTGACGATTACGTTTAAGCATGAAAGAGACTATCACATTTGGGTGTTGACTTTAATATCCATTTTACTTTTATATTAACATACATTAAAACGCTGATATTGAGAACGTTAATACATATGGCATAACTTAAAACTATATTTATTGTAATTTATATATATATATATATATATATATATATATATACACATATATATATATATATATGCTTTAGTAATAATAAACAATATATATATATATATATATATATATATATATATATATATGTATATATATATTGATGCATCTTTCATTAAATAATATATACACATTTTGTCTATTTATTTTAAGCAAAATCCTTTCATAACGTCTGATAGGCTTAATAACATTATCATTGAAAGACGAAAGTTAATCACCATGTTGATACATGTTTTATTCTTAATTCTTTCTAAGCTTTCGGCTTACCAAGGACATCTTCAGAGATGAAAGATTTTAATATTGCAACAATGATATTTTTTTCCAAGTAAGATTGCTATGCAACGATAAATTCCTGCATATGAAACGCAGGAACCAAATATTGCATTGCAAAATTGTGAAAATGCGATATTTATATCCTGCGTTTCATATGCACGAATCTATCATTGCATCCCAATCTTGAATGCAAACAAAATATCATTGTAGCGAAATTCCCATCTTTAATCTCCAATGATGGCTCATGCAAGCCGAAAGCTTAGAAAGGATTAAGAATAAAACATGTATCAACATGATGATTTTCATTCGTCTTTCAACGATAATGCGATTATGCTTATCATACGTTATGGAAAGATTTTGCTTAGAATAAATGGACAAATCTTGTCTATATTATGTAATGAAACATGTATGAATGAAAAAAATGCTGCCTAAATACACACACACACACAATATATATATATATATATATATATATATATATATATATATATATGGCACAGTGGGTTTATTTTTTATTAAAACAAACAAAAAACCGTAATTTATATTAAAAATAAACCATAATTTGTGTATGTTTCTAAGATGAGGTATTATGTACATTATTCGGGCAATTGCCCTCATCTTTGTCTCCATATTTATTACAACGTTTCGACCGTTTTATCTTCCGGCCTTCTTCAGTTTGTCGGAATGTCGAACTGAAGCCTTTATTTCGCTCACTGGGGTAGACTGTTTTATTTCCACGTGCCATGTTTAATGGATGTCAGTTATCAGTTACCTCCTCTTAATTTCCCTCTGAAAGTTCTCCACTGCCTTACCCGGGTATTGAACCCCCACTCTTTGGATGATGTCACTGGATCTAACTAACACATTTATCCACTGTAATATGTCTATAAAGAAACGGATCGTCCGCTGTTTACAACACCGAGCAAAAGTCATAAGTGGCGACCCAGAGATATTATATTAAGAATTGGTTAGTATAAGTAGTACCCTACAACGTAACAACTACCCTGGGTACAAGGCAGCAGCCCCAAAAAGCTGGGATAGGCTGGTACAAGAGGAGGACAATAACACTCAGAAATCTGTCTCCCTGCCTTATGTGAAGGGTTAAAATACAAAGGATCTATGATCCATATAACTTCAGGACAACCTTCAAAAGCTTGACGACACTTCGTAGATATCTCTCCCGAGTAAGAACGTCCCCCAAGAGAGAAGAACATGACTAAAGACTGTGTGCACGCTATCCCATGCAGTTGCGGGATTAAATATAAAGAGGAGACCGGCCACCCCCTTAAGGTATGTCTTCAAGAACACCAGAAAGCTGTAACACGAGAGGAATTGAAAAAAATCAGGCGTGTCTGACGACATACGGAGAGAAAAGAGAGATCATCGCCCTTTGTGGGATAAGGTTGAGATCATAGACAAAAAGAAAACCATTGAAAATTTCGGAAACTTAAAGAATCAGCACATATTCTAGGCCACAAATATCTCCTAAGCCGAACAAGTATAGAAATGAATAAAATATTGGAACCAGTAATAAGGATTTCCAGAGAAAAACGATAATAACAAAAAATTGCAATATGTGCTCTGCTAAAAAACATGCAATGATAACTGCAAAAATTGCAATATGAGCACTGATAAAAAATGGTTGCTGTACACATTAGCTTTATAATACCCAGAAGTTCATGCACATACATCTTCACGGACACAGAGTTCAGTGGATAAAGGCGTTAGTTAGATCCATTGACAAGACCCAAAGGGTGTGAGTTCAATACCCAATTAAGGCAGTGGAGAACTTTCAGAGAAAAATTAGCAGGATGTCCATTAATGGTGGAACTAGAACATTCTACCATAGTGAGCGAAATAAATGGTTCAATTCGACATTCCAACAAAATGAAGAAGGCCGGAGCGTACAACGGCCGAAACGACGTTATTACGTCATTATTTTTTCACCAACCTAATAATAAATACGGCGATAAAGATGAGGACAGCAGTCCGAATAATGTAAAGCATAATTTATATTAAAAATTAATCTCGAGTAAGAAAAAGAAAAATACTCTTAAAAGAGTATTTAAGCATATGTTATTTTTTATACACACGTGTAATCATCATTTCATTTCTCTTGTTCAATAAGCTCGTGTAAATTTAATTTTTTCTTGATAACCAATTCTTCAACATAATTTACATCTGTTTCTCTTCTCGTTATGAGATTACGCTCGAGATATAATATCCCAGGAGATAAAAGGTGTATTATTCTTTAATTGCCTGCAATTTTTAAAGAGAGCAGTGATATTTTCTATTTTTATCACGCACACACACATACATACATACACGCACATATCTATCTATATATATTAAAAAAAATTGCATATGGATAAAAAAGATTACTCACGACAAAGATGCATTTTTGTTTCGATTTTTAGGCATATCGTCTGATGAGAAACAAAAGTGGTTACCACAGTCGAGATGCCTACGTATGTATGTATGAATGTCTGTATTTTCTCTTTTAGCATCTAATTTATCTTTTTCTGGAGAACTGAATCGTCAAGAATGATAACGGATCTTTTTTCTCGATTTAAAGTTTTACGGTTGTATTTTTTAAGCTATGATATTTTTATGAAAGAAAGATTTAAGTACTCAGTCTCAGCTTTAGAGCAATATAAAATTATCAGTAATCTTGATATTATAACCACCACTCGATATCAACAGTCTTTTTTTTTATATATGAATGTGATCATAGCGGTTCTAGGTTTTTATTCTAAGTCTTTATAACTGCAATAACGAAATATATATTTAATAATTCCAGATCTTTTCAATAAAGATATTACTCTTCCATTGTCAATTTTCCATATTGGAAATTCAAAACGTTTAAATATCTATTTGAATACATTTCCAGTTGATTTTTTAGACATTCAGCATTTAACCTCGTAAATTCCAGGCCCATCAGAATTATTCATTGGAATAACATTCGAGATATTTAAATAACCGGGCGACTGAACGTCTATTAAATAAAAACAAGAAAAAATACAAGTGAATATTTTGATGCGGATATGATTAAAACAAGTGATATTCTAAAAGTTTTGGAGACTTTGAGTTAAAAAGAAAAGTATTAAAATAGAAAGGAAACAATAGGAAGCATTAATAGTGTTCAGTAAATATTTTTGGTGATCTGCTTGCAATTATCATGCTAAATTTCCAGTCACGTCGTGGGGGTTTATTCTGACTGCCAGCCTGTAAAATTGATTCCCCGTCTCATGTATTCAAATTGCTGAGCAGAAAAAAAAATAAAACATACGTGTTTGTCCAGAATGTTGTAGGGAGATATTTCACAATCTATTTATCAGAGTTTAACAACTATTTGGACCGCGTAAAAAAGAATTTGTTTTCATATTTGAGGATAAAAAAGCGAACATAAAAAAGGAAAAAAAAAAAGGAAACAGATTGGCAGTTTTCAAGCAGACAGGAAATGACAGATGAATAAAAGAAAGTTAATTTGAACAGTAATAATTAATGAAAAAAATTAAAAATTAAAACGAACATTTTTTAAGCAAAATACGATCAGCATTTCACCACAGTACACAATGTAATAAACAACACATTGTTTGCCAATAAATGTTTTATAAAACATGATAGACTATTTTAAATATTTTCTACAGTAAGGTTCACCCTTTATAAGGTCCTGGTTCACTCTATCTAGATGCTGATGTTAGGAGTTCATTTCTGTGTATATGTGTGGAAGATTACTGTTAATTGTAGTGATCCTGTTAGGAGTCGGTTCCACAGAGCAGTTTGTTCGCTGGAAGAAGCTGTTCATGTGGAACTTATTCTCACCGTTGGAAGACGGGGGGAATGTGTTTGGTTTGCAACTATGTAAGTGGCATGGGCTGTCCTTGGCGTGAAGGTTTGACTTGGTGGTACCAAGAAATGTAGTTCGTCCGTGCACTTTCCATGGGAGATGTGTTGGGGGAGTGGAGAATATTTCGTCACCCAGAAGGTCACGGAGACGTATTTGGATACTACCAAGTCTGGAGATTGAAGTCTATGAAGATCCCGTACAAATATGTTAGCAGTATTCCATATTTGGCGTGATATGGTTCGTGTAAAGGTTGAGAATAGCAGAAGGAGCCAAATACTTAATGCAGGGAGCCGATCATTTAAAAATGCGTCCTTTAGCAGCAGATCGTATGTACGAGTTCCACTTGAGCTTGGGACCGAGTTTTATGGCCTAAAGCTTTTCAAGGTAAGGTGTCTCCTCTAGGGGGGTATCCGTTCATCATGACTCGTGGTAGATCGGTGTCAGATCGGCGATGATGGAATGTAACTAGCCTTGGTTTTTCAGCAAGGTTTTACCCCATTGAGTATTTTGCGCGAGATCGGAAAAGATAACAGCCTTCAATCTCTAATCAAGAGTTTTAGAGGTGCGCCAGTATATAGTCGGCATAGATGTTTACACATGATATGATTATATAGGCAGAATATTTATTTAAATAAAAAATGCGTTTGTCCGAAGTGTGGTCCCTGTGGGACACCTGCATTGACCGATAAGTCTCCGCACACCTGGTCATTAAAATCTACCTTCCAGGAGCTACCTGTGAGGAAGGGATTTTTGATCGAGAAGATACTTCCACTGATTCCATAACTAGTGATAGTGTATAGCAAACTTCTATGCCACATCTTATCGAAGGTCTTCTAGATATCTAAAGCTATGAACTTCGGCGTGTGTTTGTCGTCAAAAGCAGCACTAATTCTGCGAGTGATCGTAATTAGGACGTCGGCAGTGGATAGGATTGATCGAAACTCATAGTGATCGTCGCTGAAGAGGTTGTTATTTTCAAGCAGATCGATGATCTTCGTGTCGATTATGGCCTTAAAAAGTGTATTAAAGTGACTAATGCCTCTGTATTGGGAGGGGGTATCGCACGCTCACTTTCTTGAAAACTGGAAATACGCTTGGCATCTTCCACGAAATTGGAAAGTATTTCTCCTTTAACCAGGGGTAGAATACCTTCGCTAATATTGGTGATAATTCCGGATTGATATTTTTAATGAACAACCATAGCAATTCTCTCTGAGACAGTGGTTTTCTTAGGATCACCCACTTTGATAATTCAAGAGAATTCTCGGGCTTTATTGGTAATATTACTGAGATTATGCTCAGTCAGACGCGGGAAGTTGAACAGGGGATGGTCTTTGTCGTATAACGTTGAGCTTGAGGCAAATAACAAGGTGAAAAAGTTCGATTTGTCGAGGAGGATATGACTTCGGGGTCATTTATAATCTTTGACGCAGCTGCTTTCTCTCTGTTCACAATTTGGTTGGTGACTTTCCAGAATTCGCCTGATCAATTTGTTTCTTTTATACCTTGACCTGAAGAGCATGCGCGTAGCTGAACTTGGTCTTTTACAGAACACTCTTCCAGCGATTGCGGGCTGTTCAGAGGTAAGGGTATGAACACACTTCTTATCATAGACATTGAACTAGTGGTTCCCTTGAGCTATGGTTGCAACGCATTCTGGTGTAATCTGCGATTGACTGACTGCTTTTTGATGGGATGTCTTTTTGTTATAAAACACTATTCCAGAAAGAAATCCATTTGGGAGATTATGGGAGTAATTTTGGAGACAGAATGTTTGAAGAAAGTTAGGGGTGGAGTTTCCATCATATAGGACTTAAAGCTGTCCCAGTCTGACTTTACATATAATAAAAACCGTTCCGTGGATCTGTAAATAAGCGGTGGGTGGGGTCATTGGTTTGGAATCGATTTAGACTAGGTTATGGTCTGATGTGCCTATAGGGAGTAAAATTTTTACTGAGAATTTGTCTGGGCAGGCTGTTAAAAAAAGATGGAGGAGTTTCGCCTGTTGTCCTGTTGTATATTATACACGGGTGTATTGTTCAAAGATCATGGTAGGTTATAGGCGATATAGACGTTACTGAAATCTCTGCCTTCCCCATCGGTTTTGTTTAAATGGACTAACCACTCTTTGTTGAGAATATGCACGTCATCACATATGCGAACGCTGGCCGTTTTACTATGTAATAATTTTCCAACAGTAGCTCGCTGTTTCATTCTGATAGACAGGTTGCCAACTAAGGTTCTAGTGGCCTGTCTATCCTGCTATTCAATTCCTATATAGATTTATATCTTTCCCAAGGGTATTTTCGCGTAATTGAATTTAACGTACCCGACTGAAATTCGAACTCGGCTCGCAGATTTCTCAGCGCAAATCCTGTTTCTTATTATTAAATATAAATGAAGACGACAATAATTGCCACTCTTGTCGTATTTTCCCATATCTTTCTAGTACTGGTAATCTTTCTTTAGCCAAGTGTAGAACTGTGTCAACGTTACTTTATATCAACAGCTACATCACCATAGCTAAATTATTTTTGAGGAGCTATACTGAATCTTTCATTATTAAATTGTCTAAATGTACTTTCCGTTTCTATTTCTGAGTGTACAATTAACCCCGTGTCATCTGCATATTTTATGGTGTTAAGATTATCTGTCCTGATAATAAAACCTGGTATGTCGTTTAGTTCCCATAAGATTGTATCTCTGCCAGGGTTAACAGGTACGGTACAAGAAGACATCTTTGTTTTAATTCATTTTCTATATGATTTTTTTAGCACTGAATTCTATCCGCTTAATTCATATAGTTCATTCATAATTAGAATAGTAATATTCCCACGTCGTCAAAAATGACGACTCATTTATTAATCAGACGCTGTTATCTTGTGGATAATTGGGTTCAGCGAACAGAAGATTATTTAATCTATAAACTCTATATAAAATCTTTTATTTATTTCTTGCATTTCTCACGGCGCCAGTATTTTCCTTTTTCATTCTGATTTGTTTCTTTTCAGTTTCTTCTCGAAGACGTTCTTCCATTCGTATTCAATATTTGGTCTTCTTGCCTTAGAATCTTGTTTGGTTTCATTTTGAATCCTTTCAGCTCCACGTTCTCTCATAGTAGCTCTTTTTACATTGGCACTTCATTCTCTTCCATTTTGTCTTCTTTGCACTTTTCACCCCCCCTCTCTCTCACTCTCGCTTGCTCTCTCTCAGGTCTACACTCCTTCTATTACTCTTTTCTTCTGCCTCCATATTTCCCCTCTCAGACTCGTGCCTTTTGGCTTATCTTATTGCTTAAATACGTTGCTGTGATCCCTGGCTATATATAATCTCACCCTGGTCAAGTTTAAAATCCTGTCTGCGTTGCATAATTTCAAAAGCATAATCACCATAGCTACATTATTTTGGGGGGACCTATACCGAATCTTTCATTATTAAATTCTCTAAATGTTCTTTCCGTTCCTATTTCTGAGTACACAATTAACAGTGTCTTCTGCACATCTTATGATGTTATGGTTATCTCACTTGATAATAAAATCTCGTATATTGTCTAGTTCCCATAAGTTGCTATCTCTGTCTGTTACAAGAAGAAATCTTTGTTTTAATTAATTTTCTGTATGTTTTTTTTTAGCACTGAACTCTATCCGCTTAATTCATATAGTTTATTCATTATTAGAATACTAATATTCCCGCGTCGTCAAAAATGACAACTCATTTATTTATCCGACGCTGTTATCTTGTTGATAATTGGCTTCAGTGAACAGAAGATTATTTAATCTACAAAATCTATATAAAATCTTTCATGTATTGCTTGTGTTTCCCACAGCGCCAGTATTTTCATTTTTCTTTCTGATCCGTTGCTCCTCATTTTCTTCACTTCGCATTCAGTATTTTCTCTTCTTGCCTTAGAATCTTCCCCGTTTTCATTTTGAATCCTTTCTGCTACACGTTCTCTCATAAATGTTTTTTTCCATTAGCTCCTCACTCTCTTTAATTTTTTCTTCTTTGCGCTCATCTCCCACTCCCTCTTTTCCTCTGTCTCTATAGTTAGCCGCTCAATCTCGCGCCTTTTGGCATATCTTATTACTGTGATTCCTGGGTATATATTTACCTATCATCCATTCCATCATGAATGTATCTGATACTGACATAGGCATAACAGCTGCCTTCGTTTCACCCTGGTTCTTACCTCCTCCTTTCTTCAAATGAGTTTTCCAATTCATGGTGCTTAACGGACAAATATTTCTTGAACATACAAGACAATTTTAAAACACAGGGTATTATTTAAATTTAATTCTGCATTTATAGTTTAAGTTTGTGCCAAAAATTGGAAATTAAACAAAAAACAAAAAGGTATTTAAATAATATGTGTTCTTGTAATTCTAATGACATATTAATAATAAATCTATGTCTTAATAGTTATTTAATTATATATTTCGTGAGTAAATGTCTGTTGAGTCTAGAATGCCATAATTCATATATATATATATATATATATATATATATATATATATATATATATATATATATGTGTGTGTGTGTATACATATCCAGCTATATGTAAAATAGCAAGGCAGACTGGGTTCTATAGCCTTGGATGGCAACTGATCTAGGAGAAGGACAACTCTGAATTTAAAACCTGCGGAGGTTCGTTTAGGGACCTTGTGGCACGTAGTGCACCAGGTCTCTGTATTCGGCCATTCAAATAGTGTGGCTGGTCCTGCACGAAACCTTCACCATTATAATCAAATTTCATGTGCTGTGGTCGGGCTGTCAGTTTCCTGGGAACTGATCTGCTTGACCCTCATACGTCGAATCGACGGGGGGAGGTCGACTATATATATATATATATATATATATATATATATATATATATATTATAAACCATATAAAGACTGATGCATTTTCTGTGGCAAAGTTAATTAAAAAAAAACATCAAACGATATATTTATTTGAATGCAATTGTTACCTGTAACTATACGCCGTAATATCTAACATTCCTTGATTATTCCTGGTATTAAATCCGTCAATTTTAGGTCATTATATTTTTATGCTAAAATTATATACGTTCAATATAACAGTCAATTCGAAATATCTCTCCAAATTGAAAGATTAGCAACAGAAAGACAGATAGGACAAAATGGCCGTCCAGTGTTTTCTGCATGTGTTTGCGTTGAGGACTCCTGTTTTAGCAAAGATGAATTACTATAAAAATATACAAATAGGATAACCTATGTTTAATACAGTTTCTAATGCTCTGGATGGGGTGTCTTTGTGAAGGAAGTTTTTGTTCTAGTCGGTAGGAGGCAGTCCTGTTTGCTCGGAGTGTGTCACCAACAAAAGGATATATATAGCTTATACTTTTGTTGGTGACACACTGACTCTTACAAGATATATATGTCTAATAACTTAGTTTCCTCTTCGCCATCGTAGCTCGTTGGCCTAATGATATAATGCTTGTATAATATCGGGGTGTTTCGGGTTCGGCTCTAAGAATTGGTAGAAGAGAACTTGTATTATGATGAGTCTCGTAATAGATGTTCTGCAAGGAATGGTGAAATCTTGTAAGAGTCAGTGTGTAAAATTACTGTGGACGATCTTGCGATCTAAACATTATAACAGTCTGGGATATCTACTAACAAATGTGATGGAGAGAAAAAGAAAAAAATAAGGTAAATTAAATCGTCTAGCATTTTTTCGGATTACATCTCTATTTTCGCTGTCCTTTTAATCGTCTAGATTAAACAAAAAAATTAAATTAAAAAAATTAAAATCCTCAGCATCTCTCGTTCGGGTATATGTGCAGTCGCACTAACATAATACATTTAGTCCGATAAAGTCGTAAAGGACGAAACACGTCACAAGAAAACTTCTTCCAATGTCTCATATATATATATATGTATATATATATATATGTATATATATATATATATATATATATATATATATATATATATATAATAAATTTTAAAATAAATGTTTCTTCCATTTCTAGTTTTGAATATTTTCACCTTTCCTTCCTTAACCTTTTTCCTTTCTGAATGCACAGCCTTTCTTACCTACCATCCCATCTATATTTGATTCTGCATATTTAGCATAATTTATATTCTCATTGAGTTTTTTTTTTTTAAGCCTGGTAAAACCATTGTCCATGTATATTTCTGCGTAAGAGTCAGTCTCAATGTTGGTATCGAAACTTCGATTCTAATGAGATAAATATCACGATGTTAATTTAAGTGTTCGTTTACACTATTATTACAATTATATATATATATATATATATATATATATATATATATATATATTTCAAGTATAGTTGCAGTTCAATTTATAAGGACATGAATCATTCATACAAAAAACAAATATAGGAGTTCATGATTCCGAGAATACATCTTCGCAAACAATTTTAATAAAGTACACTAACCCCGAACCTGTATATGAATGATATGATCCCTGTTTATAAATTCCAGTTGCATAAAGTCTTTTTTTAGTTTTTACAAGCTTTCATCTGTTCCTACAGACATCCTCAGGTATAGAAATAGATTTGTTCTTGTTTTTTTTTTTACTTCTCAGTAATAAGAGGACAGGGAAAATAGAGATGTAATCCGAAAAAATGCTTTTAGAAATGTGTTATTTTTTGGAACGCTGAGTTTGAATTTTTCAGAAAACATCTATCAAATAATTAAAAAGCACAATAGGAAAAAAACGATCCGAAGAAAATAAACTCAAGTGTAGTTGTAGAATAAAGAACGAATATCCCTTAAACGGTAATTTCTTACAAAACAAAGTAATATACCAAGCCAGATCACGAAGAAAATTATACGTAAGAGTAACTGAAAGACACTTGAAACAAAGAAACTATGCACACAAAACTTCTTTAAACAATAGTAAATACTCGAACAGCACAAGGCTTTCCAAGTATATCTGGGAAATTAAAAACAAAACACAACTCACACCAAAAATATCATGGAAAATAAGGAAATGATCATCATCCTATAACAATAAATGTAAAAACTTCAGGCTTGGGGGAAAAATAGCTATTATTACTTTCCCAGACTAAAATAAATTACTAAACGATCTGAGCTCATCCCAAAATTCAAACATGAAAAAAAAAAATTACTACGTTACTTAAAATCGAAAACTTAAATGAATAAAAACAAGTAAAATAAATGAACCGAAACAAATAATAAATAGTCTAACAAACCACTCGTGTTAGAATAGAGAAAAAAACATAAAAACAAGTAAAAATAATCAACCTAAAATAAATAAATAAAATAATTAATAAGAAGCAAAGTAACAAACCAATTCCGCCAAAATAGCCGCTAGAATAGACTACAATAACCAATCCAAAAATTGGACATAAAAATAGCTATAACTTCTATATAACGATAAAAAAAAACATTACTACGTTACTCAAAAATCAAAACCAAATAGATAAATTAAAATAGGCAAAATGAAAAAATAAGTAAAAAAAAAAAACAAATAAAAATTAATCCCAAAAAATAAATGAATGAACAAATTAACAAATCGCACCCGCTAAAATAACCGTTAGAACTAATAAAAACAAGGATAAATAAGCAAGTAAAAATAATCAATCCAAATGAATAAATAATTAAATTAAAGTGTCCTCTCGCCAAAATAACAGAATAGACTACGGCAAGAAATCTAAACATTGGACGAATATATAACTTTAATTATCTTCCCAGACCAATATAAACTATTAAGTAAGCGACGTAGCATATCACCCATTTTTTTACTCCGTTAATAAAACAAGTAAAATAAATTAACCAAAATAAACCACTCCCGCAAAAACAACCGCCACAATATATTACCCACAATGCACCAGTGATGCAATATATACAAATCGTCGAGGAAAAAGCCAACATTCGCGGCCTGACGATTGTGTCTGGCATGAAACCGCCCGTCGCCTATGAGTGTTCACTTCATTGTTCACTTTTATTTTTATATACGCTCTATCGCTTATATTGAGCACTTCATCCGATGAATGTAGCACATCTTATAACTATATATATATATATATATATATATATGTGTGTGTGTGTGTGTGTGTGTAGTTGCGTGTGTGTGTGTAGTTTAAGGCTCTGCCACCTGTTTGTTTGTTATCGAACTGCTAGGATTTAGGAGATAGACCCCTATAACCAGACATATCCTGAAACTACATTACACTGGGTACTTGGATAAGTATATTTTGTTTTGGTAAAAAGGGTCCCAAAAGGGGTACAAACTCCTGACTGAAAATCTTTTCCCATTTATTTAATTTAAATTTGAACGAGAGAATGACTCCTATTCAAAATATAAAATGAGAAAGTCAGGTGATTGTGCTAACATCGGCAAGATCATTTGGATCAAAGCGGGTCCCATATATGGGGCGCAAACAGCCCACTGATTTTTTTTTCCCTTTGATTTAAATTAAATTTAAATTTGAACAAGGGAATGTCTCCTAGGATACTTGGATAAGCATAATTCATTTTGATTAAAGGGGAATCCCCGGGAATGTGGTGCAAACCCTCACTGATATTTTCCCCTTTGATGGCAATTAAATTTAAATTTGAACAAGGGAATGATTTCTATCCAAGATAAAGATGGAAAAATCCAGAAGATGGAGGTCACATCGGCGAGACAAAAATGAGAAAATATGGATATCAAATTGAGCAAGAAATCACGAATCAGTGAGTAGTTCTTTACAATCTATGATTGTTGGGATAATTTCACTTGTCATATCAACGTTGAATTCTGCTCCTCAATTCAGGCAATCAAGTATTGAATCAGATACACATCAAAGGAGTCAGATCAAGACTTTTTTGCACACCCCAACACTGATTTTGTTTCCATATGATTTAAATTAAATTTAAATTAGAACAAATGAATAGATCCTATCCAAAATATAGAAGGAGAAAGCCAGAAGATGGAGGTCACATAGTCAAGATCATTGAGTAATGTTAAAATCAATAATTTTTCTCCACAACTTATATTAGGTTGGTGCAAAAAGAATGACGTAATAATGCCGTTTTTTGACGTATTTCTTAACGTCAAAAACGACATTATTACATCATTTTCCATTATTATATCATTTTCTTACAAAAAAACAGTGTGACACGTAACAAGGCGCGGGTAAATCGGCTAGTATATGAAAGAAATTCCAGCGATAGAAATACTACAATAATAATAATTATTACAAAAATAATATTTATTGTATATTCTTAATATATATATATATATATATATATATATATATATATATATATATATATATATATATATCTTATATATTCTTATATTCTTAAAATCTTAGACTAAATAAAAGGATGGTGAAAAAATATTAAAGATTGCAATTTTCGGAAATGCTCGAGTCTTTTCTCAAAGGCAAATACATTTAAGGTGTGTTAAAATACATTTAAAAATAAAACCGCACATTCTACATTTAAATATGAATTAAGGCATACACAATGAAGACAGTTTACACAAAAACATCTAAAGACAGTAGCCTAAAACTACTAAATTTTGGCAGTAATCTAAATTTTGGCAGTAATATAACTTTCCTTCAATTTACATCTATTTCTGAAAGCGCAACTATGCTATGTTGATTTTTGTCTCCAAGTTCTTTATGGTATGTAGAAAGTAACTTTTATACAAATGTGTTATTTTTTTCTAATTCATTCGACTTGTTAACTCACGTTATATATATTTTTTTGTTCATTTTTCTAATTTACGAATAAGATATTGTAAATCGTAGTGAAAGCAAGGCGTAAGAACTCCCATCTTCATGATTTCTGTTTTTTTTGAAAACAGGGAAGACAAGACATTAAAAATGGGAGATTGAAGACAAGAACCCATGAGACAAGACAGTGTAGTAAACAAAATTATTCTAAGGATATTACGGGGGATGTGTGTGGAATGTAACAGATTGCCACGGAATTGGAAACAATTATTCACTTCTGTCACTGTCATGAAACCATGTTATTTTTACATAGCAATGACCAGTTAACACTCTCTTTTCCTATGTTATACATTTTTTATCTTCCTCTCTCTAAATTCAAACATATGTATTTTGATTATATATATATATATATATATATATATATATATATATATATATATATATATATATATAGTGTATAAGCAGGCCAGCTGAATTTTATCTTTAAGCTTTATCAACGTAGCTATTGTTTTATATTTTGTATATTATTATATTGCATTAATAACCTGAAAGTTTCAAATAATTACTGTGAGTAGAAAATCATTTATTGGAAAATCTTTTCACAAACTTAAAAACCTATTGGTACATAATTATAAGGCTATTAAATATAATATTAAAAATGTGACAAAGACTAAAACTTTATAGAAATTAATGTTTAGTTCGTTTTCCGTGATTGGCTATTACTTCAAACATACCATTTTTCATAGAATAGATTAACTTCTGAGTGTCGTTTTGGTTACTTGAATCCCATGCTTTCAAAATGTCATTTTTGAGCTTTTCCTTGTTATTAAATTGATGCTTATTGTTGTATATTCATCTAACCATTATCTCCCAAATGTTCTCGAGACGAGTGAGATCGGGTTATCTGGTGGGCCAATCGATAACATTGATTCGGTTAGATTGAAACCATTCTATCGTCGACTTGGTTTTGTGAACAGGAGCATTGTTTTGCTGAAACACCAAATTTCCACTAAAGGTTTATCGCATAAGACAAGAGAGATGTTGACAACAAATTTTGATAATCCAAAGCATCATTTCTTTTGTCAATGAAAACAATTGGAGTTTTTACTTTTGAATGGGAATGCCGCCGAAATCATAACACTTGCACACTCTTGGAAAAGACCAACTTCTTCTTTCTAAGGTTATGGCAATAAGAGGATAACACATCTGGAACTTCCAAACTATTTCATTTCATCGGAAAATGCCTCACCTTCCCTTTGCTTTTCCCAAGTTATATGAGCTTTGGACTAATTGAAGCGTTCCGTCATATGGTGCTCGATCAAAAATGGAGCGTTCATAAACTTGGCATAACTGAACTAAGAAGACCTGTTAAGTCCTAATCGTCCAGCGATAACACCCAATTCCAGAGTTCTCTAGATTTTGGAACACGATCTGATGGCATTGCTTGCTTCTTTTTTCATTGCTCTGAAATCCCTGCCACTTAATTTCTTGCTTCTTCAGCTCTTTTCCTAGCTCCATATTCTTTCACGCATGATAAAAAAAATTGTTAATAACCGTTTTAGAACGCTAAATCCTAACGGCAATTTTTCTACTACTCAAATTTTCATTTTTGAGTGCGATTATTTGACCTTTTTCAAATTCACTTAATTTTCTACCCCAAGGCATAATTTATACCATTTTATGTTATGTGCAAATGCTGTTGAGTTATCAATAATAATTTATAAAATTTTAAGCGATTGTTGAAATAAATTAATTTAATTTGCCGTGCTCTCTTTTTAAATGGTCTTATAATTATGCACCAATCGTTTTTCGAGTTTTTGAATAATTTTACAATAAGTGATTTTCTACTAATAGTAATATATTATTATATAATAATATACAAAATATTTAAAAATAGCTCAATTGCTAAAGGTTACAGAGAAAATTCAGCTGTCCTTATAATTATGCACCACACATAACTTTTTTTTACTGCTTTTTGATTTAAATAATTAAAATTTATCAAAAATATACTTACCGCAGCAAATTGTATTTGTATATTTTATACATTCCTTTTATAGATAAACATATTTAAGTAAATGCTCTGTTTATAATAAACAGTATCAAACAACATTTACCGGCCAGAATGTTCGAGGAATTTCATAGAAAATATACGCCCTCCAACAAGGATCATATAACCTGACGTGAAAATCCATTTAGCTACATTGTAAGCGTTTGTTTAGCAAAGTCGAATTACTCTGTATCAAAATGGTATAGCACGTCAGGCTATATAACGGGTCCGTGTAGGATACAGGTTCGATTCCCATCGGTGGACATGATTTCGATGAAATTTCGCGGACGTTCTGGGCGGTAATTGTTGCTAATACTTTTTATTATAAATAGAACATTTACTTAAATATTTCTATCTATAAAATAACGCGTAAACAATAAATACAATAAAATAATTTTCGGACTTATTCCATTTCATTATGTATATATATTCTTAAAAAAATCTTTCTGTCTACAAACAATTATTTTGTCTTCAAGTTTTAACTTTAAAGGAAAAAAATATACAGCCTGATGATGGAGACATGGATCTTCGAAAGTACTTGATTAACTTAAAAGAATATACACTAGAAACATCTGACAACAGTTTTATAAATTAGGAATATATCATTCAATAGATTGACTGTATTTTAATGCATACATTATGTTCTACTAGCAATGTGATTTCGCCATTGATCACATTAATATTGCTGATTGATTCTATGTATGATTATTTCTTATATATATATATATATATATATATATATATATATATATATATATATGAGTTTGATAAAAAATAATATGCACGTGCATATGTATTTCTTTCCCAGCTGTTATTAAAACAGAGCTCAAAGTTACATAAAATAACTATCAAGTATATATTAGTGATTATACATATCTAACGTCAATAGCACAACTCGGAGTTTCATGCAGACGTGCAATCACCAGGTCCGATATACAGACTGACCGCGCTCTCGTGATGATTTAAAGTTGTGTGTTAAGAATTGTTTATATTATCATTTTTGCCTATAATTAATTATTTATAATTTATATCATTCCAATTCCGAAAAATGAAGAATTAAAAAAAACTTAAAAATGAAAAAAAATCTGTACTTAAAATAATGTAATTATATAAACACTTTATCGATCAGGGGGGATAACACTCTTTTAGTTTGAAATACCGTTGTTATAACATTTAAAGTGATGTCTCATGTAATAAACTTAGTACTCAGGATATTTACATAATAATAGGTTAACGCGATATATCCAGTCTATTTGGAACCTAAACTTATACTTATAAAGGTGAAATTATATATACACATGTTATAAATTAATCGACTGCAGTAATGGATGCGTATAGGTATAAATATATTTATATAACTATATCCATATATAATCCCATATTACCGTCGTCGATTAATTTAGAACGTGGTCTTCCGTGCCTGCTCCAAAGAAGGACAAGGAGGTTTTAACTTCAGAGAAAGTGATGGCGTCAGTTCTTGTGATGCAAACGGGTTGTACTTATTGACTATATTCAAAAGTGTCACACCATGAATACAATGTACGATGCCGAATTGCAGATGTATTTTCCAAAGACTATCAGAACCAAACACTCAGGAAAACTGACGAATAGTGTCTGGTTTTTTCAGGACCTTATTCCAACGCACGTGTCCTTGATTTCTATGGCTGCTGTGCGTGCCCTGGCTTTGAGTTGTTTGATCTCTCAGCCTATTCAACAGAGTTTGCGCCATCTGACTCTCGTCTGTACCCCAACATGGTATCATATTTGGTTGTGAACCAGTATCGCATTGATAACGGGGCCATTTCTGCTATTTTCGAGCAACAGCTTGAAAGGTTCTTCACTAATGACATCCAAGCACGTCGTAACCGACGGAATCTGTGTATATACCGCAAGGAAGAAAATGTTAAAGAATAAAACTCATTTGCAACATTTCCTAAAAGTATCTTGGTTAGCCCAAATAATTTTCATCACAGACACACACACACATATATATATATATATATATAGATATAGATATAGATATAGATATTAGGTTGGTGCAAAAATAATGACGTAATAATGTCGTTTTTTGACGTATTTTTAACGTCAAAAAACGACATTATTACGTCATTATTTTTGCACCAACCTAATATGTGTGTGTGTGTGTGTGTGTAATAGAGAATCCAAAATGACTTCATGAGAATAGACTATTTCAACTGGCGCCAATTGGATAGCATTTTTCGATGAAATGATGGAATCATACAGTGTTAGAAACTTAGAATTAAATATTTAAGAAAAATAGAGACGGCCGTTGAAAAGATGGATTTGAGCTAACCAAAATAAAACAAAAAAAAACGCCTGAGTCAGATGTTTTCTGGCTTGAATTGAAAAAATGTTATACAAAATTATTTTTTATTTTTTAAATTATATTTTAATTGTTTACATTTTATTTTATTTTTAATTTTTAATGTTTTTTTTCAAAATCGTTTCAAATGTTTTATTTATTTATTTTTCAATATAAACTATCTAATTAATATTTATTGTTAATCTTATATTAAAACAGATCCACAAAAAGAGTTCAATGTATTTATTATGACAGAACATATAAATTACATAATAGAGACATCCAGAATTACCCAATGAGAATAGAATATTTCAACTAACGTCAATGGGCTAGCATTTACAGACTCAAATGGTGGAATGTTATATTGTTAGTAACTTAAAATTAAACATTTTTTAAAAAAAAGAGGGACAACCGTGGAAAATATGTATTTGAGCTAACGAAACAAAACCACCGAGTGATAGAAAGGGGAGAGGTTATGTTTTCTGGCTTAAATGGAAAAACGTTACACAAAATTTGACCGAGATGTTAACTTTAAAATCTCAAGTTGGCAGTTATGAAAAACATCGAAAGGAAATAAAATATGGCTAAAAAATGAAGTTAACAAAGGAAAATAATAAATTATTAGTTATATAATATAAACAAATAAAAAAAAATAACAATTAAAATAGTAGGTTGGTGCAAAAATAATGACGTAATAATGTCGTTTTTGACGTATTTTTTAAAGTCAAAAAACGACATTATTACGTCATTATTTTTGCACCAACCTAATACCAAGATATGCTAGCAAATCAGATAAGGTCAACAATAAATATTAATTAGATAATGAATACATTGAACTCTTTTTTTGGATCATTTCGAATATTCAAAGGTGGAGTAATGCATAGCAGCTCGGATTGTCGGATAGGAGCAAATCCACAGTATTCGCTTACCTGCTTAATAACCCTTGGAAAGGCATGAATCATCTTCTACCCCCAGCTATGG
>OZ010601.1:19127638-19147638 GCA_963932145.1 Acanthosepion lycidas | reverse complement strand
TATGTGTTTTAGGTAAACCATAGAGACGGCGACGAATAGAGCACAACAGTCTAATTAGAAAAGTCAGTGGACAAAATCCCACTTGACTAGAATTTTTCAGAACTGCCTAGAAAATATAGAATCAAACTTAACTATTGCGCCTAACTGGACAAATTTAGAAGAATCCTTAAGAATAATCATAATCTTGTTTACTTAATCTTGATAATCAAGAATGACAACACCTGAAACTTTATCAGGTTTCGTAATTACCAAAGATTTATTACGACGAAGTGATTAATTACCTGATATTTTTCTTTGTTCCACTATGATTCACTAAAGGAATTAGGAGTACCTGCGTAAGAGTGCACTATGTCGTGTACCTTTTCTTTTAAGTCACTAACCTTGCTAACAGAACCAGGCTGATGTTTGGCTAACTGGGCAAACAAAACTTCAAACTAAATAAATTTCTTCACGCTTAATATGCAAGCGGGATCAGAATAATCCAACCCATGCGAGAGTATCGGTAGCTCTTGCATGGACAACTGAAACGAAGAAAGATCAAGAACATTCTCATCCTCACTAGGATTGGCAGAACACCGATTTTTTTATAATTTAAATGGTGCCGCTAATTCTTATCTTTAGTGGTAAGTCGAGAATGACTTCATTCATGAACAATTTTAGCTTAACGGTCAAATCGAATCCTATCAAAATAGGAAAGTAAGCCCAGAGTATTGTTCCATAATTCATAATATTTATTATACAATTTGGCAAGACTATAAGAGAGCTTAGATATCCAGTTGGAAATAAAAGCCTCTTTAATTTTAAATCTAGATGTAAATTAGCTCTTTGATTTATTCAGTAAAATGTAGTTGTGGTTCGCACAACATAGGGGGAAACGACGCAAAGAATGCATGTCAGAATAAAGCAACATATGTCAACAAAAATCCGAAATCTTAAGTATTCTTCGTCAGACATTCTGTCGAAAACAGTCTTCCATGGCAACTCACGTAATAAATAAACATAATTGTGCAGCTATTTTCAGTGTGGAGCCATTTACCATTCTTAGCAATTCCCACTCGAATTACAATTTAAATGTTTTGGAGGTCATATATGTTTTGTCCTTGAGACCTTCGCTGTGCAAACAGAAAGATTTTGCAATAGGCCTCCAACTAATTTCCATCTAAGTATTACTCCTACATACTGTCTATGTCTTTTTGTTGATAATTCTGTATTTATTAACGTCGATTTAGTTCTGCTGTGCGAGGTTCGAGACCGGTTAACTATCTAGATTTAAATCTTTAAAACAGAACTATATGTGGCTGTCTGGTAAATAAAATCTGAATCTTTCCTTATAAGGAAACGGTTGATATTAACATTATAAATTCCCTCATCAAGCAGATCTTCGATTTTCGGTTATCGAGAGGAAAACGTAATCTCTCGATCAAGGCGGACCCTTTAACGGCTCTTGGGACTGAAGCTGACCCTAAACATCGAGTGGCATTCGTATATGCGACACAATAAAAATAACCATCAATTAAAGTTACATCACTATGAACCACGGGTATATTATACCCGATATTGAAAATATCATAAAAAATATTAAATATAAAACATTATTTGAAATATTTTACATGCAGTATTTTAAACTTTGTACTTTGGTAGGAACTGAAAAAAACATTATTTAGGTAAGAAAATCAGGTATTGAAAATTGTAATTAAAAATAGGTATATTTGCGCTGGCTACTATATACCCATGGTTAGTGTTCAAGGATTAAAGATACTGCGTAAATATTTACTTATAAGTAAACAGTTAATAATACCAATAGCACTGTATGCAAAATCTATTGTCGATCCAGTCAATGTTTAAAAACGGTTTATTCCATATTGATAATATAAAAAACATATTCTGATAATCTGTAATTCTTATGATATCTAAAAAAGATAAAATTCACAACTGTCACCCTTGAGTGTTTCTTTTCCTTTGTATTGGGTAAACAGTAGTTTAAAAATAATTTCCATCTGAGATCGTAGATCGACGTCTTGTAGGGATGGGGCATATAGTTTTCTCCCAAGTACTTGGCAAGCAACCACGCTTCTGCAAGCCTCTGAAATATTCTTCATATATTCCTTTTCGTTTTGTTCAGTGTTTACGTGTTTTTAGAAACGTATTCTGTGCTGTGTGAAAACATTTTCTTGAGAATGTCTACAAGCGAACATCGTTGTCATATGCCTCACAGTGAAATAACCCGTGGGACATAGTATGCCAAAAACCAAACGTCTCGCAACGTGCAGAACTAAGTCAATAACATCACGAAACACTTATGGCAACGTCAAAGAATCAAAGGTCATTTTGATTTTTGGTGAACTTCTGCAGGCTGCGTTGTTTAAAAATACACCCTACCTACATTTCTTAACTTGATATAAGTAATGCGGCACTACCCTGTTTATTTATGAATCTATGGAAATTCTGAAATATATTACATTAAGATATCAAGAGGTTACCTGGTGTATAACTGATTTATGGAAACAGAAATAACGAATATATTTTATTAAAATAGAAACATTATTGTTATTTTTCATATCGCCATTTTTATAAGGAATGACGAAGATTGTTTTTTTATTATTTGGAGGTTCGGTGTTTAACCGCTTAGAATGAAATTTCGGACAGCTGAGTTCGAATTACAGTCGGGTTCATTACATTCATTTACTTGTAAGCATTCCAGGTCTTTTCTCCCCCAAATATAGAATGAATAACAAGACAGACTAAGCTCTTGAATGCGAATTAGTTTAGCGCAGAACAACGACAGATTACTTCGGGAAATCTGTCGAGTCACTGATGAATCGAGAGATTACTATTCAAATTTGTTTTATGTATTGCAATTTGATTAAAACATAAAAACAATGAAATGTTTCTTCTTCTTCTTCTTCTTCTTCTTCTTCTTCTTCTTCTTCTTCTATGTGCTCTTTCCTTAGAGGATGTCGGCGAACATGGCTTGACACAACTAAATCCTATTCTGGTAAACACATGTACAAGCTCGTTAGATAGCTTATTCGTTGTTTTCCTCTCTCCCTTAATTGACTTCCTTATTTTGTCTCCCAACTGACTTCTAAGGTCAACCTGAGGAAGTCCGATCAGAGAGGCAATTCCTCTAAAATATAATAGCCAGCTAAACTATTATTTAACATTTAGATCGCTGTAAAACACTTTGATAAAGAATATTTTCTCGAAATAAAAATATATTTAAGAGTTACCCGAAATCGTTTTCAAATTCTTTGTCTGGTAAATATCAACAAGTCATTGAATATGATTGTAATGATACAACTGAATAAAATATAATTGTTGTGCATTTACAAAAACGCAAATTATTTATTGCTCAACATATATATATATATATATATATATTAATTATAATTATTTTTTTAAATATTATTCCTTCGCTACATAAGAGTACACATGTTTCAAACACGATTCCATTTATTTTTAATGATTATATTGATCGTTTCGGCTCTCGGTTTTGAAACATGAGTACTGTTATGTAGCGAAAAAAGCATATTTAAAAAAAATAATTATAATCGAAGCTCTACTTCTTTATCGAACACTGTTTTTTTTTAAATAAAACCAAAAATACTAAAGGACTCTGGATTATTTACCTAACGTGTTCTTTCCTATTTTTCTACATACCTGCACACCCACACACTATATATATATATATATATATATATATATATATATATATATATATATATATGTGTGTGTGTGTGTGTGTGTGTGTGTGTCTGTGTACTTGGCGTGTATTTTGTGTATCCCCAGTGTTAGTACGTCTGCGGCAACGCTGCCAACCCTGGTTTACTCAGCTGAATTAGGATGAGGAAAAGTACCGATCCACGTCATCCATCCAACTTCAGAAGTAGCATTGAATCTGCGACGACAACACTCAGGTCAACGGCATCGACTTGTCCGCTAAATAGGGTGAGGTTAGTAGGTAGGGCTTCCCGACACGACCAGTACAAGACAACGCCTCTTCGCAACCAACGTGTGACAAGCAACCATCGGCTATTCGCCAGTCTGAGCGTAGGAGCTGCGCATCAGAGGTCGATGGTTTACGGCGGAGGAAATTCTGAGAAGGAAAATTCAACGTCCGTGGTGCAGAAAGAATCGGCAGCCATTGCACTACTTTACGCTGAATGTCACCATGAACCACAAAAACAGAACAAGAATCCCAATGTGGGAATATAACGGCAAAAATGTGCCAACTCAATAAATAATGAATGATATCTAACATTCAAATATATAGAAAATGAGTAGAAATAGCTGAAACGGTGGAAGCTTTTTCAATTTGGATAAATATTGAAACGGCTGAAAATGTGCAAAATATATTAAATCATAGAGTCTATTTCATGGAACGGCAAAAAATGAATGCTGGGGGTCTTAGACTTTTTGTTGGCAAATCTCCAGTGAACCTTGAAAAGTACTGAAGAGAAATTTCATGTGAACATGAGATTAAGAATGCAGCAGTTGTAACTTGATCGTCAATAAAAATTCCCCCTTCTAGAAAAGCGAGAGAAAGATACACTTTATAGCAAAGAATAAAAAAGTATGTAGAAGAATGATAAAAAAAAACAAACGAAGATAAAAATGTAAATTATAAGAACAGAAGAAAAATTAAATAAAAAACCTTAATCGCAATACCTTATCAGTCGTTTTTAATCAAATTTACAGACTTGTTGAGCTGTTTAATATTTGGAAAGGATGGAAGCTGACCAGAGCACAATACCGCGGTTTCGAACTCTACGGTCTCCTCAGGTGGTTTGTTCAGCAAATCAACTACCCCGAGCTCAAATTTAACCGGGTTCAGAGATCATGACCAAATGCTGACATTTTAAGAAGTTCAGGTTGGGGTTATTTGATTCGGGTTAAAGTTAGAATTTTTCGGTGCTACTTCCGGTTTCGAAAGCGCCTAAGTTGTTGAAATGCGTGAATTGGAAAGGAAAACTGATAGAAATGATACATCTAAATTATTTAATTAACCAAACATATTTCAATAAGAATATGCTGCCTATATATATATATATATATATATATATATATATATATATATATATATATATATATATATAAGTGTGGCTGGTCCTGCACTAAAATTTCACCACTATAATCAAATCTCATCTGCCGTTGTTGGGCTGTCGGTTTCCTGGGAACTGATCTGCTTGACCCTCATATGTTACGAATTTGAGTTATGATAATTTTATTATAAGAGATTATGCCAAAACCTTCATCACTATACTGAAATCTTATGTGCTAGTGTCGGTTCCTAGGAACTGATCCGACTGACCCTCATTCGTCGATTTCGATAGGGGAGTCGAATATATATAAATTTTTTTTTATAATCTGTATTTTTTTTCATTGCATCATCGGAATTCCCATGTTTTAAAACTGAAACTCCAATTCAAATTCAACCATGAAGATTGAGCTTAAAATACAAAGTTTCGTTCCATTATCAAGCGATGCTAAGTATAACTTTTTAGAAATTGATTACTTAATTTATAAATCCAGATAAGTTTGATATTTTGAAATGTTGGGGTTAAGGAAAATTCCATGTTTTTTTTTATTTTATTTTAGGGGTGTTAAGATTTAACTTATCTAGAAAACTCATGTATCTAATATATTGTAACTATCAAGTTGGTTATATCATTGTGGCGGCTGTGGTATATGTCTATGCATACAAACTTTCTTTTTTCGAATAGATATTTGTGGTAATGTCTACGTTTCAACACATCGTTTGAGTTTCATCAGCAGTACATTTGTCATTAATGTTTGTAATGTTTTATTTAATTTTTATTTTTATAATTTTCAATTACGATGTTTTCAAAAGAGTTATTCAAATATTATTTAGTCACTTGGATATTATTTATATTTTCATTCGGACCGACATATTTAATTTATTTACTAATTGGGTACATATATGTTAACGTTGAAATTAATGTATCAGAATCTAATTATTTATTCATGAACTATTTTATTTAGGAACAAATATAAATATGTTAGTTCCATTTCTAAATATTAGCTAATACGTAAGGAAAAAATTGTCAAATATTTTCTTTAAGTAATAACTAATTTTGTAGTATGCACAAGTATCATTCTATGTAATGCGTTCTTATTTAATGAGTTGAATGATCATTGCTCTCCGCGACATCCTCTCCCTTAGATAATGGTTGATTCGTTACCATTTGTCTTTCTGTTCGCTATTTCCCGCAATTCGCGCAAACTAATTAGCGAGTGCAACGTCTGTTTCCCAATTCTTCTCGGAACATTCCCGTCTCTAGGGAGTCTTACATTTTCGGATCCTGCTAAGAGCAGAACAAATTAAAATTCAACAAAGCTCGATCTCTTTGTCTATTACAGTAATATATGACCCAATTCTCAAACTCTGAACAGATCACCAACACAGTATTTACCTCTATTATATCTAGGTACCTCCCAAAATCTCTGAAAGAAAAGCATACTCTCCTAAAGTAGAATGGACTCTTCCTGCTCTCATAAATACTAACTTCGAGACTTCCTAGCGGAGAGTCGTTGAGCAGTCTCTGACTGTGTGCGACTTCCGTCGAATTCCCTGGTTTGGCAGAGAGGAACGCAGACAAAGCTTTGCCGTAGGGCAAGGTTTCGTCCGGGGAGGTAGACAGATCCCGAACCCGCTTATGCGTGTTCTAAGGAGAAACCCACTTTAAACACGGCTTTGTGCCACATATATTCTTTTTGGGTGGGATATTAAACACCGAGTCGTTGAGCAGTCTCTGAATTTGTGCGACTTCAGTCGAACTCTCTCCTTTGGCAGAGAGGAACCCGGACGAAGATTTGCCGAAGGGAAAAGCCTCGTCCTGGTAAGTAGACAGATCTCGAACCCGCTGATGCGAGTTCAATGGGATATTTTTGGCCGAGCATACGGCCTCGGAGAAACCCACTTTAAACTTGGCCTTGTGCCACATATTTCCTCGTGGGAGGACCGTTAAATATAGTGTCGTTGAGCAGTGTCTGACTGTGTGCAACTTCTGTCGAACTCTCTGCTTTGGCAGATAGGTACCCGGACGAGGCTTTGCCGATGGGCACAGTTTCGTCCGGGGAGGAAGACAGATCCTGAACCCGCTTATGCTGGTTCGAAGGGGGATATTTTTAGCCGATCCTACCGCCTCGGTGTTAACTCACATTAAACTCGGCCTTGTGCCACATACATTCCTTTTGGGGGGACTGTTAAATATAGAGTCACAGGGCAGCCGAGACACAGTCTATGTCTGTGGGCGACTTTTGACGAACTCTCTGCTTTGGCAGAGAGGAACCCGGACGAGGTTTTGCCGAAGGGCAAAGTTTCGTCCGGAGAGGTAGACAGATCCTGACCCCGCTTATGCGGGTTCTAAGGGAATATTTTTGGCCGTGCCTATGCGCTCGGAGAAACCCACGTTAAAAAGGGACTTGTGCCACATACATTCCTCGTTGTGGGAGTGTTAAATATAAAGTTGTAGGTTAGCGTAGACGCAGTGTTAATCTACTGATCAGATGTAGACTTCTAAATGCTTATTACTAACACTCTTGTTTTGTATATATCTGTATTTTCAATACACTTGTTCAACCTATTTTTGTCTTCCGTGTCTTTCTTTCTGGCCTCTAAACAGGCCACAACAGTAATATAATGTAAAAATGCATGAATGATGATAATTTTTTTTTTAATTATTTAATTATATGTGTTTAATATTCATTAGAACATTGCAAATTATGGCTAAAAATATTGCTTTCCCTTCCGTCAGCGAAAAAACTATAAATTACCATTGATTTGGATATTCTTGCAAGAATCAAATAATTGTTGGATTTTAATGAACCTTTCAGGACATATTCACAAGTGAATGAGCTTATTTGTAAAATAATTTTGCTTAGAAAATATTGTATTTCACCCTACATAATATCGGAAAACTCGAGAAAGACATAGAGATAATTTTTAGTGACTATAATATGTAAAGGCAGAAGTAAACATCTCTCATTTAACCTCCGTAATGACACTTCTCTTGTCGCTATCAGTATGGATGATGTTCGACACGTTGAGCCTAAATAGTCTCACATTGTCAACTGACTTGAAGTAGAAAAAATACCTTGAATCAATAGCCACATCTACTGCAAAGAAAAGTTGGTTCATTTTCTCAAATTAGAAGGTTCCTCTCCTCAGAGTCCGTCTTATAAGCATCTAAGTCTCACCCTTCCAATATTAAACATAACCGCCACGTCTACTCCAACAGTTTCTTTTCTCGCACTTCCCGATAGCGGAACGCTCTTCCGCTTACTTGCTTTACTGCTAACTACAATTATCAACAATTTTAAATGCAACGTCAATCGCCATCTTCTGTTATCTTGAACCCCATTCATTTTTATCCTTTCCTCAACCTTCTCCCTATACACAGTTTTTTTATTTTTTTTATTTCACTTACACACTGTTACTCCCTGCCTTCTAGTGGCGCGCCTGCTTTGCTTAGGGTGAAATGATTTTTTTAAAAAAGCAAAGAATCATGGGAGAATTTAAATCTTCATTTTTACTTCGTAAAATAGAAAAGCTTTTATTTGCTAATATTAAGTTCTTAAGAAAAATTTGTTTTCATTTTTTAATATAATTTTTTAATTAGAATAATTTATATTTAAATCGTTTAAAATTTAGTTTATATGGTATAATGTTTAGAGAATATTTTTCTTAAGCAAAACTATATATACTAATCATAAATCAAAAAAACTTATTAAAATCTGAGGTAAAATTTAAATTATTTTGTATATGAATAAACGTCCCGGGGTTTTTAGATATGGATGCTCATACACGATATTATCAGAAAATAAGAACGATAACTATAGTAAATTTAAAACACATTATCTGAAATACAATAAACCATTATATTATGGATGATTTCCTAAATTTTTAAGATTACTGATAATTTGAAATTTATATATAATAGACGCACGCGTTATATCCAGTTAGTCTTACGGCTGATGACATCATAGAACAGACATCTGATCAAACAAGTCAATAGCTTAAATAAACAGCTAACTTTATGTTAAAGATGCATTTCTACGATACCTTAAATTATAGTAATTAATAATTGTTTCAAATCATGTTTATTCTACTTTAAACCTGCTAGTATTCCTCAAAAAAGGTTTCAGAAATTATATTTTATTTTTAGGAAAATTTGTAAAAAAAAATACAGTGAAATGACGGAAGGCTAAAAATGGCACTAAAGTTAAAAAAATTCTCAGAAATTTAAAACAGAGAATTCCTTCCAGTCATAAATAGATTGGAAAGAGTTTGGAATTAGTTTTGAAATACAGCAAATTTTTATACTTATAGAAACAAAAAATAATAATCTGTAAGGCTGAAATATAACAAAAATAAAAGCTTCGAAAATGAGTTTACGTTTTTTCTAAATTCATTTTAAACAATCACGAAACTTTGAGTGTTTATATATATTAGGTTGGTGCAAAAATAATGACGTAATAATGTCGTTTTTGACGTATTTTTAACGTCAAAAAACGTCATTATTGCGTCATTATTTTTGCACCAACCTTATATATATATATATATATGGCCTGACGATTGCATATAGCATGAAACAGACTGTCGCCTCTAAGTGTTGACTTCTATGTTCACTTTTATATTTACACACGCTCTATCTCTGATATTGAGCACTTTATTCCATAAATATAGCACACCTTAAGACTATATTTCTTTATATATATATATATATATATATATATATATATATATATATATATTTTATTGTTATACGTTATTTATATACACACAAAATATTAAAGTAAATTCTCTGTTTTTATAAAAAACAGAATTAATACAATTTACCGGCATGAACTCATAGAAAATTAAAAGCTGTAAAATCGACCTTGTTAACCAGACGCTTGTCCGTAGTTAAACTGGTATGTCACGTCAGGCTATCTGACGGTTCAATGTAGGATACAGGTTCGATTACTGTCGGAGGACGCGTATTTTCTATGAAGTTTTCTCTGAGGTTCAAGCCGGTAATTGTTAATACTCTTTATTATAAAACAGAGCATTTATTTAAATATTTTTGTCTCTATGAAAAACAATAAGAAAATTTGTCCATTCCGTTGTTTGTGACGTCATATATATATATAAGTTTTTCCGCTACACAGTTCTAACCATGTTTCAAAAATGGAAGGTCCGAATTTAATTTTGTAATGAAATTAAAGACATTAGTTCCATTTCATCCTCAAGCGAATTTTGGAGAAACTTTGAAAATTACTGGGTTTTAAAGACACAGCTAAAATCAGAATTCACGTTTCCAAGGTTACAGATAAATTCACTTCCACTAAACGGGTGTATATGTGTTCTTCATGTTTGTATTTTGATGTAATCCGTTATTAGCTACGTATATATTTTAAATCAATTAATTTTATAATATCAATATATTAATATATTATAAATCAATTCATTTATAATATTATAATATATTAATATATTTTAAATATATTAAAATATATATATATTAAATATATTAAATATATTAAAATATATATATTTTAAATATATTAAAAAGATATGTATATAATATATTAAAGTATATAATATATATTAATATATATATATAATTATATATATGAAAATATATAAATATATTAAAAATATATATACATTAAAATATATATATATATATTTTAAATATATTAAAATATATATATTTTAAATATATTAAAATACATATATTTTAAATATATATTTTAAATATATTTATATTATAATATATTGATATATTTTAAATCAATTAATTTATAATATTAATGTTCTGTAAATTTACATTACGCACTATTTTGTAAAAATAAAATATCTCTAAGAACAACGGATTATATATCTTACTGTTCTATCTTCCTTTACACACACACACACACATATATATATATATATATATATATATATATATATATATATATATATATATATATATATATATATAACATAGATTGATAGATAAAACGACACAGGGATTAATATACGTGTGGTATTGGCTATAAATGACCCTTTTTAGCGTTTTAAAAGGGGGCAGCACTGGTTGATCTGCCAATGCATTTTAAATGCTTTCTGATCAGAAAACGCGTAATGTTATCATTTGTATAAAATCTTCTTATATTCATTGCATACGAAAATTTGAATGCATCCTACTTCGCGATTTACTTTCCGCAAAATTTATTTTACAAAATCTAATGTATTATGTCAATTTTTTGTCCCCTTGGTAGGATGTGTTTTTGTCGATAGTAAATTCTAAAATCAAAGTATATTGATCATATCTCAATAATTCTCCTAAGAAGATCGACCTAACATCTCTCTGGGCAAAGAGTCCCCCTCTCTCTCTCTATATATATATATATATATATATATATAAAATACATTTAGATATTGCCGACATAAATGCGTGTAATCATGCGCATATATAAATTTGCGAATGAATGTTATTTAGTTTTGGTGTTAACAAAACAAACCTAAATCTATATATCAATAAATATCCATATTACCTTAAGGTTACATGTATATGCATTAATACATACATACACACACTCACATATATATGAGAGAGAGAGAGAGAGAGAGAGCGAGAGAGACAGAGAGAGATACACCGAAAACTGTGGTGAACAAGTCGATCAGAGAGTGTGTAGGTCAAAACTCTGAAATATGCCTTTGTGTCCCAGAGAAAATATTTAACATAATAACAAGGAAAATTTACTTAACCTTCGAGGTAAATTCATATCAAAAGGTAGACACAAACACCGCCTTAAAAATAGAGAAATACCTTTTCTTCTGGATCATGTAAATTCTTATCTGTATCTAGATTACTCTAATGTTATAGTTTGTGTTCATATAGAAATATTTATTACAATCTGACATTTATGGTTGTGATATATATATATATATATATATATATATATATATATATATATATATATATATATATATATATATATATTAAGATGTATGGCTAATTGAATATGGATTTGCGTATGGAATATGTGTATGTGTGTAGATATGTGCGTATATATTATATTTGTGCGCGTATATATTTGTGTATGGGCATATTTTGCGTGCCTTTATTCATATACACTGCGTGCCAAATTATTATCGAGATAACCTTTTTTCTAATATTTCAAAAACCATCCAATCAATTCACACAAAATTTACACACAATGTTGTCAATTTTCGTACTGATCTGTGCAATTTAAACAAACTGGCGCCATATTTGTTATTAGCGCGGTGATTTGACCGTGCCAAATTATTAGAAAGGTTTAGTAAAATTCCCAGAATTGAGCAAACAAAACGTTTATCAATGTTGAACGTGAACGTTTATGATCAAAAGAAACTAATAAATAAGATAATCAAACAGATAATACAAGATACAAACAAAGGCAGAGTTTGAAACAAATTAATAGGGAATGTGCTTTCCCTGTTTTGAAATTACTTGAAAAAGTCTACGATCCATAGAATTTGTTAATTGTAGAATGTCATCTGCTGTAATGCCGCGAGATACATCAAGAATGGCTTCCCATAACTCAGCGTTGCTCCTGAATTGTCGTCAGTTGGCGTACAGTCTTCGCTTCATGATGCTCCAATGGTTTTCGATTGTGTTCAAATCCGGAGAATTTGCTAGCCACTTCAGTTTTCGAGGTCCATCGAAGCCTAACTGTTTCAAATATTCAGTAGTCTTGTGAGCAGCGTGCGAGGGATCATTATCTTGCATACGAAACAATGGCCCTTCTGAAGGCAACTCTTTGCCTTTTCATCCACGGTTCAAGTTGCTCCTTCATAAATGGTTTGTATGCATCAGCATTCATTTTGCCGCCATCTGATACTCTCCATGGGCCCACTAATGTGTTTCCAATAATAGCACCCCGAATCATTATGCCTCCACCGCCTTGTTGGGGTCTCAAACACTGATGGCGATTCTGTCCTTTCATTATCCAGCCTTTGCGCCATGTATCTGGCCCATCAAGTGTTGCTCGAGTTTCGTCTGTGGACAAAACTTTAGAGAAATCAATCTTCATATTGTCCTCGGCCAATTTCAATCGATTTTGAATAGGATTTCTCGTCAAATGAGGCTTCGATACAGGTTTGACTGTTGTTGCTATTTCCCTCAGATACTGACACCGAGTACTTTTAGACACAGTAGGATCCCCAATACGACTGAAAAGCTCTTGACTGGTAAGTTCAGGTTTCTTTGTGGCCTCTAGTTTAAGTCGTGACTTGAGACGACGTGAAATAACCCTCGGCTTGCCTTTATAAGACCTTTTGCTTACTTGTATAGGGTCGGCGGTGAATTTTTCACTGTTTTATGACACTTCGCTATCATTTTAAAAATTCTAGGGTAGATTTACTTTTTGAGAGTTCTGAGATAATACTTTTCTTTTCAGCATCATTTAAACTGCTTTTATGGCCCCTCTATTCACTAAATTCTTATACTTTTTGAATAATTTGGCACGCTCAAATCACCGTGCTGATAACAAATATGGCGCCAGTTTGTTTACATTGTGCAGATCAGTATAAAAATTTCAACGATTGCGCAGTTCAGTGTTGCCAACATTGTGCGGAGTTTTTGTGTGAATTGATTGGATGGTTTTCGAAATATTCAAAAAAAAGCTATTTCGATAATAATTTGGTACGCAGTGTATATATATATATATATATATATATATATATATATATACTTGGGTGGTTATCTAGTCCCTGTTGAAGTCACCTGCCCTGGAACATTTTTGTTTGTTCAGCACACACGTTTAGCTTGTTATCATCATCTTTCGACCTCCCAATGGTTGATTTGAACTCCAGTGGTAATCCCTTTTTCGGTGCTGTATTGCTGTCCCGAGATCCCAAATGTCCACCCGTGAGTTCTGAGATATTGTGCCTGGGGGGAAAGTTATTTTTCCTGAAAGACACTTCCAGAATGATGCCATAAAAGTAAGTATGAAACAATATTCATGTTCACTGAGTAGCATTGACCCTTTTTTAATAATTTTTGTATAAGCTGAATTGATATTGGTCTCAGTTCTCCGTAAATAATGTTAACCGTTTCATGTGATCTCCCACTGATGCTCTGGAATTTCTAAGTAGATTTGTATATGTTCCATCCAGTGACATTCAAGACGAGTAGATAATTCCAAGTTTCTGATGCATATTAACAAGCTTTGGTTTGGTTTGTTTTACGGCATTTCAATCTGATTGCGTTATTTAATGTCGACAGATTTTAATAATAATGGTAATAATTTTTTGACGAAGAAGTATTTTTGGTATTAATACCTATTTTACATTTTCACAGTGCTTTGACCCCGGTTTGGGGGGTTAACTATTTTCTCATCGCTGGAATCCTAACAGATGCTACCACCCAAGGACCTGGGAACACCAGCAATTAAGAGGTAGTTTCACGCTACTCAGAACATTTTGATCAGATGTCTTGATGTCGGATGTAGTTTATCGTCTTACCCAGGACGTGAAAGATTTGGTCTTTTAAGATAGATGCATGGTTCGAGCGCCAATTTGATTGGTTTGTACAGCAACTATGCTGAGCGGACTTTACTTACAGTTTCTGGGAGAGAGCACTGTATATGGCGTGATCAACAGTCTGAGTAAAAACCTGTAACCTTAAATGCTTTTCACTTGAGGGCTCCGAAATAGTTCCATCTACCAAATTTCACACACAAGGCGTGGGTCAGCACGTAGTACGTTTATCAGGCATTTTACAAATATGCTGCGCGCTGGGATCGCCTACGCAGGATAATTATATACATACGTCACCTTCCTGATTAATCTACCATGACGAGATTCGAAAACAGTTCAATATTTTTTTTTTTTTTTTACAGTTGATTACATATGTGTCAGAATCTTAACCGAAGAAGGATGGAAACAGAATTTCGATTTTACACTTAAAATCTATTTTTCAAATGTATTCTTTATTGCTAATTTCATGTAACGATTTTGTCTAAAATCTGGATAGTTAAACTATGTCACCACGGTTTATAATGTCAGTTAATACAACTGAGACGACAGACGATTTCCATTACCTCCCTTTCTACATGATAATAAATTTACATCTTTCTTACCTCCTGCTTCTAAATATGAAATCAGTATTCTTATTTTTTAAACCTAGAGTAAATATTATCCATTTTCATTTTGTTTACAGGTCTGAAGATTTGAGGACAATTTTTATTGACTTCAATGAAATAAAATATCACCCACGTTTCTTAAGTGTCTGTCATTATATATATATATATATATATATATATATATATATATATATATATATATATATACTTAAACATGAAAACAATGAACAAAAACAAGAAATTCCTGAAGCTATATAAATAAAACAGTTGAAACCTAACCTCAACAAAATAAACTATGTAATCTCCAAACATATTCTTAAATGCCTATAATTGATAAATTAAGCCATTGGTTAATAACAACGGCTCCCATACTTAATACTTCTTGTTTTCATTCTCGCGTGGTCGTGTGTGACGTCACAATCTGCGACGCGATTTTCGCTTCCGCGTCTCGTATACACAATATTGCATTGAAATTTTTCATGCAAGAATAACAGACTGTCATTATTGTTTCGTCCGTGTGTTATTTGATATATTGAAATGTAATTGTCATCTTTGATAATGGCTTATGTAAGCCGGAAGCTTAGATTGGATTTATACATGTATCAATATGGTGATTCCCTTTCGTCCTTCAATGATAATGTTATTAAGCTTATCAGACAATATGAAAGGAACTTACTTAAAATAAATAGAAGAAAACTTGTCTATATTATTTAATGAAATATGCATTAATGAAAAATTGCTGCCTAATTATACACAACATAGACGAATATATATATATATATATATATATATATATATATATATATATATATATATATATATATATATATATAACTGCCACTTATTTAAAGACGAAGGCCATCTTATAAAATTTTAGCTGGCCATAGACCCGGACCAGACAATTTGGAAAGATCTGCCGACAACCCTATTTACATATGGGACACACGAAAGGTTTTTTGGAAACGTCAAAAAGTGACATTCTCCTCAAGCACTGTCGGGTTCCGCTTTCAGGCCGGACGTCAAAGCAGCAAATTTTATTACACATCTGACATAAGTACACTTCAGATCTGTCAGGAAGGCCATTCGCAGAGTTGGCATTAGACTGACGATTCTCATGTCACGTTAGACGACTAGCAAATCCGGCATGAAATAGACAAAACATTTCCGCAAATGTTACATACAAGCCGAATAAATTCTGGGATAGAGTCAATAACATTTATCTTAAAAGCTCTTTTCAACTTCTAATGCTGAACCTTTTGACCTCGAAGCGGTTGTAACTATCAAAAACTAGCTTCATAAACCAGATTTAAGATTTGTCTCTTTCCAATGTTTGGCACAAATTTCAATAGATTTCAGGTTTCATTAAGAACAGTCTTGAAACATTTCTTGGCTTTTCGCTATTATGTGTGTTTTTCCATTTCTTTATGTGTGTGTCAGCATATATATATATATATATATATATATATATATATATATATATATATATATATATATATATATATATAGAGAGAGAGAGAGAGAGAGAGAGAGGCGACCGATGAAATCAGTACCAAAACATTTACTAATATTAACCAGGAGACGAAAATGAGGGACGGACATAATGACGTTTTTTGACGTTAAAAAATATGTAAAAAACGTCATTATTTTTGCACCCACCGAATATATTTTAGTAATATTTTGCTCTTCTTTGTATTGAGCACTTTTGAAAAAAATTAAATGCTACAAACTGCAGACTTTTACTCTATTTATCCTCCTCTTCAATGCTCTGTAAATTTACATTGAGCACTATTTTGTAAAAATAAAAATATCTATAAGAACACCGGATTATATATCTAACTGTTCTTTCTTTATATATATATATATGTATTTGTGGTTTATATATATATATATATATATATATATATATATATATATATATATATATATATATATATATATATATATATATATATATATATGTACAGAGAGAGAGAGAGATAGACAGACAGAGAGAGGGGGGAGAGAGAATGCAAATATGAATATGTGTGAGTGATTCGTATTATGTTCAGGTTTCGTTTTGTCCAAAGTTTTTATGTGCTGTTATTTAAAGACGTGATTGATCAATGCTCACCGGAAAATCTTCGCCCTTATTGCGAAAGATAACGTCTGATTCGTTAGCAGTTGTCTTTCTACCCGCTGTTTCCCCTCGATTCAAACGAACTAATTAGGTAGAGCAATCGTTGTTTCCAGCTTTCTCCCCTGTACTTCAACATCTCTTGGGAGACTTACATTTTCGGAACCTGCTAAGAGCAGAACAAATTAAAATGCAACAACGCTCGAACTCTTTGTCTCACCCAGTAATATATGACCCAATTCTGCAACACGGAACAAATCAACAAGAAAGTATTTACCTCGATTTTATATATATATATATATATATATATATATATATATATATATATATATATATATATATATATATATATATATATATATATATATATATATATATATATATATATATATATATAAAAGGAGACACGGATTAAGAATCGGAGAGCCGAGTTCGAATTGCAGTCGAATCCATTATATTCACTTACGTAGTAATTCTCTTAGGAAAAAGTATGAATCCTCTTTTCTCCGCGAATCTATGGGTAAATAGCAAGATAGATCGGCTTCTATAGCCTTGGATGCCAACTGATCTACCGGAGAAAATATTGGCTAATTACTGCGGGGGAAAAAAAAAGTCTGCTTCATCAGTCATGTATTGAAAGATACATGATCGCCTAAGCGTGCACATAACAGACTGACCTCAAAAAATCCCGGAAAGAATGTTATGCTATGATGTAAAAATAACCCAAAATTGATAAAAAAGATTTTATCATAAAAATATTATTTTTATTATTAGGAGAATGGACCTGTGTATTTTCTAATAATTTAATTATATTTTTTGTTCCATTTTAGAACATAGAATTTTGGCTAAATATCTTGTTTTTGGTTTTGGACTATAAATTAACTTAGAAAATTTTAGCGTCTTTTTTCAGTTTGTATGTGTGGGTTGCTGCTTTGTATATGTGTGTATATTGAGAGAGAGAGTTAGAGAGAGAGAGAGAGAATATAAGGAATCACTAATACAGATAAACGCTTCAAAAGAACTTGTATATGATATGCCTTTCCAAGACTTACCAATCTCCATACGTAACATACTTGTAGAAAATATATGTGTAATAGACTCATCCACATGTAAAAAAAATAGACACAAATTAATTGAAGCACTAATCACATAAAAACAAGCCAACTCTAATTGACTATGAACATGGCCACAATGTGCTGACCATGTTTGTAAAATAATAAAATATTCCCATCGGTCTAGAAATGTTTAAAACGTGTAAACATTTAGTTAAAAATAAAAGAAAAAAATAGAAAAAAACTTTGATAATGGCTAATAAAATATCCGGAAATAATTGGATATACGGAAAATTTAGAGAATTATTACACAGTTCATGTCTAAAAATGAAAAAGAAAACACTTATACTAATACAAGAAAAATAAATAAAAAACTCAATAGTAGTACCGTATGAGTCGTCTTTAACGAAACTTTTATAAAAGAGGGACTGCTGCCCAAGTACACGATTACATAATATATATATATATATATATATATATATATATATATATATATATATATGTAAATTTGCAATTTGCATTGAGCACTATTTTGTAAAAATAAATAATATCTATAAGAACACCGGATTATATATCTTACTATTCTTTCTTATATATATATATATATATATATATATATATATATATATATATATATATATATCGATCTTCAGACGAAAGAAAGTGTTCTAACCAAGCTAAAATCCCGAGAGAGTCAAAATCGAACTGTCATTTGTTAGCAGTTGACGTTGCGAAGCGTTTACTGCTCTGTCAAGTTAATGTTTCCGTTGAGCACGTTATTGAGTGTTTAGCTGTTTGGCTTTTGGTCTTACATTATTTTTTACATTTCTTCTCCGCGAATTTTTATAGACGAAGTTGTTAGGTTCTCTGGCAATATTTTTGTTGGTTACACCAATATTGTTGCTTTATATATATATATATATATATATATATATATTATGGACAAAGTCCGACAATTATTTAAGACATTTTTTTTATGTTTATACATTCTTTATATAGATACAAATATTTAAGTAAATGATCTGTTTATAATAAACAGTATTAACAACATTTACCATCCTGAATATCCAAGAAATTTTCATAGAAAATATTCGCCATCCTCTGTGGGCCAATCGGTTAAGGCACGTCAGGCTATATGACCGTTCCATATAGGATACAGGTTCGATTCCTGTCGGAGGACGTGTATTTTCGACGGAGATTACTCGGACATTCCGGAAAGTTAATACTGTTTATTATAAAGAGAATATATATATATATATATATATATATATATATATATATATATATATATATATATATATATATATATATATATAAGCAAAGACTTCTATCCACAGAAGAAGACGTTATTATTATGGAATGACAATCATATCAAACAGAGACCGGATACCGTATAATGCTTGTTATTATGATAATATTTACTTTAATTAAAAAGTAATAGCTAAATTATTTACATTATTCGGACTAATTTCCTCATCTTTGTCGCCATATTGATTGCAACGTTTCGGCCGTTGTACGTTCCGGCCTTCTCCATTATCGGCCGAGTATTTAACTCACACTGTGCCATGTCTTTTCTTTTCAGTTCGATATTCAAAACACCTGAAGAAGTCCGGAGCGTACAACGGCCGAAACGTTGTAATAAAAAATGGCGACAATGATGAGGACAATAGTCCGAATGATGTAAATAATGTACATAATACATAATCTCAGAAATA
>OZ010601.1:19105138-19122638 GCA_963932145.1 Acanthosepion lycidas | reverse complement strand
GCATACGACTGACAGTTTAGATATATCTGAAGAAGATGCACGCCAGACATGACATGCGTTTAGTGCATGCATGGGTACATAGCAGGACAGCCCGGGTTCCATAGCGTTGTTTAGAAACTGGTCTACAGCAGAAAGAAATGACAACCTCCTGCGGGGAAAAAATTGCTTTTCAGTCTTGTATCGAAAGACATATGATCGCTTAAGCATGGCCCATAACTGACTAATTATGTTTTCCATGTTAAAAATATATTTCGTATCAATTAAAACGGACCAGTCGTATTCAACTCTGTGTCGTCTGTTCGTTTCTAATAGGAGATCAGAATAAATGCATCGTCAGCACGAACTGATCCATAGATGTAACCTCAATTTGCCGCGTTCCCCAGAGGATTCAAAAATTGGTTGTTCGGATAGCAAAGCATAAAATAATAATAATAATAATAATAATAATAATAATAATAATAATAATAATAACAACAACTAGAAAGTTCCATGAAAATATCACGATCTTTCCTATTTGAATTTTCTGATGAATCTTAATTAATCAGTTAATGATTAATTATGCGCATGACAAGATATCAGGAGAAATATGAATCCTTTTCCGGTTCCTCAACCCGCCAGTTATGAGTAAATAGCAGGACAAACCAGGTTTTATACCCTTGGTTTTATACCCTTTATACCGCAGAAAGAAAGGTCAAACTACTGTGGGGGAAATAATCTGCCTCGTCAATCATATATCGAATGATACATGATCGCATAAGCGTGTATCACGCATGACACATAAAACACTGAACATTACTGAAACCATTCCAAGTTCAGAATCATAGTTACTATTATAGAAACGTTTATTCTTCAGTCCCTTTTACCGAAACAACCTGTGGAGGACTTTTCGTTAAATATAATTCTTATCCCGACTATAGATAACTGTCGTCGGCATAGTCCACCTCAAATTTAATCATCAGTACAATGTGAACGGGAAAGAAAGAAAAATCACTGTTTTCCTTTAGTAAAATCGTTTCGAGATGTTCATTTTATATTTCTCGAATAATGACAAAATAGAAGACACCATTTATAAATTTAAGATAATCAAACATATATTACACTATGTCCATTATCATTGTAAAGATGTCATTCTATCTTAATATAAAATTTATTACAGCAATTTCAAAATCAATAAAAGACTCCATCGACATAAAGCAAAAAAAACAAAAACAAACAAAAATCAAAAAACAAAACAACAATACAAATCGTTCAATCTTGTACTGCAGTATTCAAAGCAGATTGCAATATCTGTTGCTGAGACGTCTAGAAAATTATTTAAAACGTTACGTAGATATACAAATAATCACTTAGAAAATAATACACGCAAAGCATTCATCGCTTATCTCTTTCGCTCTACTATAATTTCGACAGTTTTGATTAAATCAGAAATATACGTATAAAAAGGTGAAAAATGTATTGTGACTCCGCATATTTCGGCATCTTTTACAGGTGATGTACATCATAAATCATATTTGATGTAGAAAGTTATCACCGTTAAAATATGACATAATTAAAGACGATAACAATAAAAGTAAGAGTGATAAGAAAAATAAAAAGGTTGACTGAAATAAACGTGATTTAAAACTGAAATTGATCGAATGCCATACTTTCAAATTAAATATTGGAGCATCGCTGTATCTTCAACGTTTTCAAATAAACTGAAAACAGTGTTTACGTTATTCTCATTTCTTAGTACAAATACTGAGTCCATTGAAAATCTGTAATTAGTCTGAAGACGTTTATTGTGAACAAAACTTTAGATTATTTGGCATTTATATTTATAAAAACATTACTATTCAAAAGTAAATTTAAATCACGCACACACAGAGACATGTATATATATACATACATATATATATATATTAAGAAATGGACAAAGTCCGATAATTTAGTTATTAAAGACATTTTTATTTTTAACGTTCTTTTTATAGATACAAGCATTTAAGTAAATGCCCTGTCTATAATAAACAGTATTAAATAACATTTACCGGCCTGAATGTCCGAGAAATTTTTATAGAAAATATTCGTCCTTTGTCAGGATCCGAACCTGCATCCTATACGAAACCGTCATTTACCTTGACGTGCCTAACCGCTCGGCCACAAAGGATCGTTCGGTTGGCATGCTCGAATTTACTGCTTATAAACTTCAATCTTCCATGAATCTCGTACAGTCATAACTGCTCGTGGCTTATCAAATGTAAACAAATGACGTCATACATTAAGAAATGGACAAAGTCCGACAATTTATTTATTAAAGACATTTTATGTTTAACGTTCTTTTTATAGATACAAGTATTTAAGTAAAGGCTCTCTTTATAATAAACAGTATTAAATAACATTTACCGGCCTGAATGTCCGAGAATATAATGTCTGTTTTTGACGTATTTTTAACGTCAAAAATCGACATTATTTTTTGATGCACCAACATAATATATATGTCTGTGTGCGTATATATATATATATATATATATATATATATATATATATCTGTGGTGTGTGTGTTTGTATATATATATAGAGAGAGAGGGAGAGACAGAGGGAGAGAGAGACAGTGAAATAGATAGATAGATAGATACGTATAGAATGAAAAAGGTAGATACGTATAGAAACAAAAATGTTTGTGTGTGTGTATGTGTGTTGTAACCTAGGGATTATTACTGAATAGAATAATCAACAAAGGTTGGTAATAAACGATAATACTTAGGATACGAACAACACAACTGATAGATGTGAGTAAAGTGAATTAAACACTGAATGCCCATCTGGAGGACATCTACAAACCGACCCACGCGGTCGGATGAGCCACAAGGCCGAATTTAATGTGGGACCGTAGACTCGGCCAAAAATTCCCCGTATACCTTGTATAAAACGGGGTCGGGTATCTGTTTTCGCACTTCGACGTAGCCTTGTCTGGAGATGCCCCCTCTCCGGAGACAGTTTGACCAAGCTGGAGGCGGATCGCAAAGTGCAGCATACCTACTAACCGCCCAAGATATAGTACAAGTTACAATTTAACGTGGGGTATTCAAACCCGTAAACTCAGCCAGAAATTCCTCGTAGACGCTGTATAAAACGGGGTCGGATAGCTGTTCCCCGAGACGGGACCCTGCCCTTCGACATAGCCTCCTGTGGTGATCCTCTCTGCCCGGAGGTCGAGAGTGTGACCAGCACAGTTGGAGACGATTATCCAACTACAGACACACATACAGTATTTACTACTGTATTTATATGAATGGGAATATACACATTATCGTACATAGGTATGTTACAGCAATATATATATATATATATATATATATATATATATATATATATATATATATATATATATATATTTGTAAAATGGAAGAAATCCGACATATTGTCATTTTAAATTTTTTTTGTTTAAAAGTAATTTTTATGAATACTCATCTTCGGATATAAAATTTATTTTTGGGGGCACCTCGATGTGGTGTAATGGTTAGGAAGCTTGTCTTGCTAGATCAATTACGACTGAGTAGTGACTTCGATCCTAACTTGGTAACCCATACTTTCGGCCTTGTGCCACATCAAAGCCGGGCTTAGAAAATCGCTATAAATTTTTTCTTTTTTTTTTTTTTATTAAAGAGTATTTTCAGCCAGCTACCTCCATCGCTCTGAATATTCGAAAAATCTTATCGGAAAAATATGCGTCCTACGGAAAGATGGGGCAGCGTCACTGGACCCATCCTGCTTAACCGCTCGGCCACGTAGGACTTATGAAAGGCTGAATAATAATTTTTGGACTCATACATTCTGCCGATTCTCGAAACATTCATATCTGCTCTGTATCGAATCCTAAGGTAAAGAAAGAAAATTTATTTTTAGGAAGTGGATTAAATCCGACATATTGTTAATATTCTTTTAATTTATTTGTATAAACGTTATTCATGATACGATAGATAACTGATATAGAAGCTTCCAGAATCCGCAGAGTGTATGTGGTTAAAAGCACTATTCGGACATTTTTGACCAGAAGCCCTAATTGGCCGAGCGGTAGACACGTCAGATACAATGACTGTTTCCATAAGAGATGCAGGTTCGAATCCTGTCAGAGGACGCATATACTACTAACAAAATTTCTCGAATATTCAGTCCGGTAGATGTAGTTGGATAGAAACTATTGTTCAATTAAAGAACTGAGCTTTTACTCGAATATGAGTATCCATTAAAATAACGTTTAAACCAATTGAATATATGTGTATATATGGGTGTGTGTATATATATATAGTGTGTGCGATTGGTAAATTGTCCCCTTATTTAATTTATTTGTGCGCATGCGCGTTGTTTGTTTTTGTCGACTGCACACTATAGTACGGTTAGTTGGACAATGTCTGTGAAGCAAATACCAACATGACGCAATTCACTCCGCCAGAAATGTGGAAAAGGCATGCTGTACTCCTTGGCTTTCGCGCCGGAAAATCCAGTACGAACATTTGGTTGTTAATCTGAAATGCAGAGTATTTGGAAAGAATTGTGAGTGTTTAATGGGGATTACCAAGGTACGGCAGTCCAAAAACTCATTCCGATCGTTCTGTTACGAAAAAATCTCACGAATGTTTTAGTGAGGGAAACAGACTCAACACGGATGACTACATCAAGTGCCTAGAGGAAATAGTTCTGCCCTCGCTGAAGAGGTTGGATTCTGGATGTCCCTATTTCTAGTGAAACGAAGCTGCACCAGGCCACATAAAAAAAGAGAACCCAATCATGGTTGTTAGACAATTTCTCTTACATCACCCCTTACATCTGGCCACCTAACTCCCAAGACTTCAACCATCTTGATTATTATGTGTGGGTCGTAGTTGAGCAAGGAGAAAAAAACTCCTTTTAACAGCAGAAGTGAACTGAAGGCAAGGATAATGACGGCATTCAACAAATTAAAAAAGGAGATCGTCCAGGAGAGTCGGAGCCGATTCCAAAGCCGTTTGCAGGCCAGGGATAATTTCAATGGCGATTTTATTGATTTTAATATTTATTATTTCAAGATATCTTAGTAAATGAAATCGATTCTGCAAATGCATCCCTACAGATCAGACGTTTCAAGCTTCTCGCTGCTCTATCGTTGGTCTATATTAATGTGATTGTTGTTAGTGCGGACAGATTCTCGATTTTATCTTGGTCGCACTCTTCATATCAGGTTGGAGAGTCCTCGTGTATCAGATCCCATTGGGCCTCCCCTCTGTAAACAGAGGGAATACTTACAGGTTCTGAATGTTACTGAACACTAGCTTTCTTGAAATTCATTTTTTTTCCTTCTTTCCATTCGTTATATTAATTAAATTTACACGCTTAAATATTTGTTAGAATCCAGAAAATAAACTTGATAAGCCTGGGATGAAACTGGTTGTTCTTTTTTGAAATGCCATATAAATTATCAAAAAAATATAAAATAAAATTATTAAAAATTATAATATATATATATATATATATATATATATATATATATATATATATATATATATATATATATATATATATATACAAGTGTGTGTGTCGATTGTTTTAGCTTAGATGTTAATCACTTGCTCTGTTTCTTGCAGCTTCTCTACAGGTTTTGCTAATGCAATCCTTGACTACCTTTTTCTGTTTTCCGTGACTTGGTTCGTAAAAATTTCTAGTTTTGCCGGCTGTCATAAATACTTTAGGTGTCTTGTTTATTTTAATTATTTATATTTCATGTTTCTTACTAAGTTAATTGGGTATTTCTCGAACTCGTGTTATTCCTTGTGTTGCGGAAGGCATTTACGCATTTCGGTTTTTAGTTTTTGTTTTGGAATAAATTCAAGCAATACATTAACATGAAGAAACCTTTTTTTAGAGAATTTTAAGAGACATAATTCCATAGAAAAATGTGTTAATTCGTCTCACTTTAGTTTAGTTAATATTTATGTGATTTTTTTAGTCTGGATGCCGGATTGAGTAGGTTTCATCACACGCAAAACAAATTTGAGATTTCTTTAAAGATGATGAGCATGGTGATAATAAAGTTTAATTTGATGTGTTTACAAACTCTCTACATAACAAAATATTTCTGCCATTTTTTATTTGCATTTTTTTTTTAAATTTTCCATACGCTCAATCTATGTATGCATAATTGAGTATCACAAACAGATTTTATTCGTGAAACTGAAGATAGGAAAGTGTTCATAACACAATCCTTGAAAGAGTTTTAAAGATAATCTGAAGATAAATCTGATTACATTGCGCATGGATGTGCAGCATTTGGAAGAACTGACTGTAAATCGTACAGTTTAGAAGCACATTCCTAGAGTGTTTTAAAAATCTTTGAGGCGGAATATCACATGTATGCTCTAATCAAGCGTGGTGGCTGAAGTAGCATTCCCACTGATTTGCTCACAAATATGCATTCTTGGAAATGTGGTGTGTGTTTGAGTGTAAACAATCTGAAAAGTCAACACAACAACCAGAAGCAAGCCAACTATGCAACAAGTTTGTAGATAATCATCTAGACTGAGTAAGCACATGGTTGTACACAGGAAAGGTGTCAGGCATGGATATTCAATCAACCTACCCGAGTATAAAGAATTTAACTTTCGTATATCCCCGATGGCTCTAGAACCGAATACCTGTCCCAAAATCCATTTTACACCATGTACGCCGAAAAGAGACGGAGGCCATCACATTCTATATGATGTTTGAGCAGGCGGCTTGCATCTAATGAAGGCATGACACTAATCATATATGTATGTAATTTTTGCAATATACTTGCAATCCGTCTGTAACACCAACATTAATTTTAAAAAATCTGCTGACTTTAGTTTTTTTATATAGTGGGGTTTACCCTTTACAAGTCCCGGAACCACTCGAAGTATATCGTTACAGAGTATGGGCGCAGAGTTTATGCGGGGAAGATATCGGTTAAAACTAGACTTAAAAAATTAACATTGTAGAGAGAGCAGAGGCAGCCCTTTTTTCTCCACAAGTCAGTGGTTCGTGTAATGAAGATGGTTGAGAGAAACTTAGATCTTAGGGAATAAGGGTGTTTTCCTAGAATGTACATGGCATGGCGGGTCTTAGACATGAAAGTTAGGACTGATGGAACTAAGGAATTTAATTCATCTGAACAATCTCCATGGAAATAGTAATATAGCAGTTTGATTTGTAGCCAATTTGCAGAAAGAAAAATAATCCATCATCTCGAAGAACGTGGAGATGCTTTTTTGCCTCGATTGAGAATGGAAAGTGTAGACCGACACTTTCCACCAATATATGACAGCACTATTCTATTTCCGAGATGATAAGGCTCTTGCAAAGGTAGTGAATATCAGGAGTAGTAAGGTACTTCCTAAAACCACACAGGTAACCGACCACTTCTCCAGCATCATTAACAAGGGGTCATTTGAACGCCATCCACTGTGAGGTCTGGATGGAATCAATATGTCCCAATCAGCGCTCAATTGGTGAAAGTTCTGGATTCAATCGGCGACGGTGGTAGATCACTATTCATATAGTCAAATATTTGATATGAATTTACTTTATCCCATAATAAATCTTAATTCATGAATTTATATTTGAATGTCGACATTCTTTTTATTTCCTTTATTTGCCACTTACTATTAACGATTTGCGAAACCAATTGACTACATTTTCTAAGTGAGGTTTCTTATTTTTCAAAATTTAAAAAAAATATGGGAACTGATTTTTTTTCTCTCGACACAGAAATGTGAAATAAAATCGTAATTAGTCTGAATCATTCCACAATTCCCTTTCAAACTGTTGAAATTATTACAGAGAATAATAATTTATACGAATTTATTTAAGAAATCTTAGTCATATTACTATAAATCAAAGAAAATGTGTCTTGAGAAATAACGGTTATTTCTTTTTAGGGCACCTCAAGGGGTTGTAATGATTGGCAAGCTTGCCTCGTTAGAACATTTACGACTGAATATTGACTTGGATCCTCACTCGGTGCCTCATACGTTCGGCCCTGTGCCACATATATGCTACGTTTGGAAAATCATTTTAGAACGGCGCAACAGCCAGTTCGGCTATCAAAATCTCCGCCTCAGAGGAGAAGAACCTGGACGAATCTTTGCCGAAGGGCAAAGTTTCGTCCGGGTAGTTAGACAGATCCTGAACCCGCTTATCCGGGTTCTAAGGGAATATTTTGGGCCGGGCCTACGAGCTCGGAGAAACCCACGTTAAACTCGGATTGTGTTACATACATTCCACGTGTTAAATATACCGGTTATATTTTTTTATATAATTCAAGGTTTTATCATCCCATTTGGGGACTTTTACTGTTAATTCACCCCAAATAATGTAAAGTTGTTTATTTCACCCGCCCTAACAAAAAAAAAAAAAAGAAAAAATTTTTAATCGAATTTCGTTTGCATTTTTATTCCGTTTTAGTACTCTTAAATCAAAGTCTGTAAAGCATGCCTCGCAACACCTTAGAATAAAAAAAAAATTACAAAATATATTCATATTTTGTAAGTACGGATCATTTTCAAGGTACTTCCATTTTTACAATTAAAAAAGAAAAAAGATCTGATTTGGCTCGTTCATCCAGGGAGCTCGTACGGAGACCCCACAGTTACAAACAGCTAGCTCGAGTCGCCCACATTTAGGGCGATTGCAAAGGTCTACCCAACCTGAGTGTAATGGAAGGACCGCGCTCTAGGATAATTTGGTGTTAATTTTAGTAAATATACATTCGTTTTATTTTAGGATGAATTAATAGTATGTGGGAAATTAACAGAAAAGATCCATATATTTTATTCAAAATTTGGATGTTAAACTATACACATATACTTTTTTTTGAAAAGGTTAAAAACTATGCATTTACGGTGACCGGTTGCAGTATACACAGGTAAATTTAAGAAAAGACAAGGAACATAGGCTATGTAAGAGACAGGATAGAGGAGTAACTGTAGTCAGTTATGAACAAAAACAAAAAGGTACAATATAAAAAATCTTAGATATTTATGGTAAGTCTCTTTTCTCCCCAATATGGCGTAGTTTCGTACAAGAAAGACTGACAACAGTTTATCTGTTATAAATATTACCAGGATGATACTGCAAAAACTTGACTCTGGTTAGACTCACCAGTATTGCTCTGAAGCTGGAGTCGCACTAAACACGTGATATATTAAAAAAATCAGGATTTTCAGTCAAAAAACTCAGGAGTCGCAATATGTATGATGTAGTCTTATAGACAAGTACGAATGGGACATCAACATATTTTTATGGCGTTCCCATGAATATCGAAAAGATTAAGAATTCAACCCAATATATTGGAACAGTTATTATACTGCTATCAGAAACCCCAGAGCTTTTCCGTACTTATGTTTTCAATAACCTGCAGTCAACGGCCAAAACAAGCAATTCATAGAGTTTACTTATTTTTCGTTCAAACGAGAAATCATTCTCACAAAATGGAGACTCCGATAAATCACAGATTTACGCCATCCGGTGAAACTTTGAAATCAGTGAGACCTGTAAGTCAACCGAACCATTATTAATCTTTTTATATATATATTACAAGTAAAATGTTTGGGAATACCTTGCATTTCTTTATAAAAAGACCTTAAAATAAAATATTGTATTCTTTTAAAGTAAAAGATAAAATTTTACTAACTACCGTGTAGTTGCTTTTATTTTGCCAAAAATAAACATTTAGCGCTAAAGAATTAACATAAACGATAATCATATTATATTTTCGGCAATATAACCACCAAATTATGTAATTAAATTCTTTGGGTATTCTCTTCGAAACAATTCTAATTTCATCGTATAATAAATCAACGAGGAAGATATCAGATGGCTGAGGCGGCCCAAGTCATAATTTACAAAATCTTGCTTATTTCTCTCGAGCTTATTTTGACATATTTTAGGGTTTGGGGTTGTTGTTTTATTTAAAGGTGATGTTTTACCAGCTGTGGGTAAAACAGATGGCATAGCATGTCTCTGCCAAGTCCAATGATAATGTTCTATTTTTCAGGAGTGCCCTGAACTGAATCAAATTGTCAGCCCGTTTGGCAATAACAAAAGCTTTACTCAGCGGTTAACAGTGAAAAAATAACCTATAATATTTCACATACAAATATTTATAATATATATAATTTAGCAAAAAAAAAAAAAAAATGTACTGCGGACAGACGAATTCATATGTTTGTTGTAAGAGGAGTCTAGAGAAAAACTAATAAAACTAATAAAAAATAAAAACAAATACGATGTCGTTACTGAGAGTTTATCATTTACTCTAAAAGAATAAAACACATTTTCATGTTAATTTTAAAGAAATGAAGTGTACTCCCACACCATAAACAATTTACTGGTTTTAATAAATGATCGTCTCAAGTTAGCATTAAGTGGTTTACTTCGAGTGAAACGTCGACAGCACTTGATTTAATAAAGGAAGGACAATATTTGCTGAAATTGCAAATATTTTGGCATACGGCCACATCCCGTGGAAACATCGGTTCTTATATGATCACCGAAATTAAGCAGCGTCTAGCCTGGTCACTACCTACATAGGTGACCACTTGGGAATACAATGTGCAGTTTGGATGTGCGTGTGTAGTAATGGATAACGGCATGAAATTATTACTGTGTAACCCGGATATAAGAGAGTTGTCGGGGCCGGAGAATAAGTCTCTTATATCCGGGTTTCTCTTATATCCGGATTTGCTCTATTTCGATTACATTAACACAGGCTGTAATTTGGGACCAGATAAAATAGCTCTTATATCCGGGTTTCTCTTATATCAGGGTTACACTGTAATTGTCAAGTTCCAATTCCTATTTGATTCATTACAGTGTAACCCGTATATAAGATACCCGTATATAAGAGAAACCCAGATATAAGAGAGATTTTTCGCTGGCCCCATGTTAGAGCCTGTGTTAATGTAAACAAAATAGACCAAACCCGGATATAAGAGAAATCCAGATATAAGATACTTATTCTCCGGGCCCGACAACTCTCTTATATCCGGTTTACACTGTATATTCATTTACATGCAGCAATTCTTGGAAAAGGTATGAATCCACCTCTTCTCCCTCCACCTATGGGTTAATTAGTAAGAATTGTATCTCAAATCATTTCTATCTTAAAAAAGTCTTACAATCTAAAAAATATTGTCTGGCTTTAAATAACAGGAAAAGTTTTGATAAACCATAGAAAATGATTCAATAAAAAAATGAATGACTCTAATAAGTGTTTTTTCTCTTTACTATCTCTCCCATTCCCTAGTCATCCATCTCTTTACAAAAAACATTTGAAGTAGCTTACTTGCTTTTTTCTCTGCAATTGGTATAAATCGAACACTTCTTCCCTTAGTTATGGGCTAATTTTTAAAACCTGTAAAACTAAATCATTATTATCTCAAAACAAATTGAGAATAATTTTCTTAAGTAGCCTCGTCAGATCTGGCGTTACGATTGGCTTTCGGTCGCATCACGTTGACTCTCGGTTCCTGTATGGTCACCGAAATTAAGCAGCGTCGAGCCTAGTCATTACGTAGATGACTGGCCATTTGGGAATACCAGGTGTTGTAATGTGACGTCGTCCCCTGGTCGCAGCGCCAACCGTGACGTTCTATCCTAGTCTACCACGGCACCAACTGTGACGTCCCTAAAGAGCACCAATTGTGATGTCCTCGCCGCGGCGCCAGCCGTTCGCTCCTCGCTGCTCCGTTGGGGTCGTTGCTCCAAATGTGACGTTCTAACCTTTTGGTGATTCGGGTGGGAATCTGGTTAGATTTGATATCAGCCTCGTCGTTCCCAACTCGCTTCCAACGCCTGGTTACCAAGGTAACTGCACTGATCTCCCAGTCCGCCTACCCACGTTGTGACTTGATCTTAGGCAGACGAGATCAAACAGTGGTTGGGGCCGTACTGCAAACCGAGTTCAACGGGGGTGATACCACACAAATATGCATAAAAGACAATAAAATGAAAACTCAAAAGTTCAAAGTATCAAAGAAAAAGGTAACAAACTTTATGTCTAGTTGTTCGATACATAGGACTACATCTATCTCCCGACCCGTTCTATGGATTGTGACACGTCGTTTTCCGCTAGGCAAGTTTTAACACTTCAAGTTGTCTGCTCTCTAAGAAATTGGTATTTCTGTGGGTCTTTGGACGAAAGTCAAAAAAACTTATTTCGGTGATCTGGATCTATGTCGCTCTTCAAAATAATTGTTCTTGGGTTGAAGAGGGGTCCGGAATGTGTGTGAATCTTGGTCAGCTATCTGCGAGGCTTGCTTCAACTGAAGACTGACTCTGGAAACTGCTGGGACTCAACTCCACTCTGCTCGTTGTGGCTTCGTTTATATGGGCGCCGACCAAAACCGGGGTGAGTTTGTCGGCGCCGGGGGGTTCCTCGATAATTCTAAATACATATGCACCTCTCTGGTTAGGAATTTCCACCCTTTTCCATTTTTGGGAACCTTTCCTCAGTCTCAACTTCTCATCATACTTCAGAGGGGCGTGAACTGCCCTCCCCACATCTTCGTAGCAACCTCTCTTACTCATCCTCCAGATGGGCTGCAACAGCCTCCCTCGTGCGTCACGTGATCACCACTCGACCAATGATGTCTTAGTCGGGCGTGGACGAATCCGCGGCTTTGTTTCAGGAAGAGAAAAAAATATCTTGCTTAATTAAAAAAAATTATCTCTTCTCTTTCCCTTTTCTTCCTCTTAATCGTGTTATCATTTCTCTGGCCGCGAACGGGACAATATGACAATGGCGGTCATAACTCTTGTTCTACACGTGGTTTACGCCAGGTATTTTATCGCTAATTATCAGAATGGGTGGTCTTCCTAACACGGTCTCAAAAAGAAACATCTCCAAAGTTCCAGTCAGTCTGTCGCCTCAAAGAAAGAAAAAAAAACATTTCTAGGTTCCAATTCATTTTCCTTCGGTACATATTTCTGATGACATAATTTTATTATCGCAGGCCAAGGATGTTCCGTCGAAGGAAAATCGGTCAACGGACACTAGTAGGTGGTCCTTAATGTTTCATATCTGTCCAAAGTCCCATTAGTTGCCTGTTTTTCGTCACTTATCGAAATAACATTTTCATTTGAATTTTTTTTCTTTGGCCAGCCGGTCTGTAGTTGATAATAAGATGTCTTCCCGTACCAATAGTTTGTTTTCATATCCTTAGATAACACAGCCGATGCCAAAACATATCTAATTCTTTCCTTCTTTCCCTCTCACCACTCAGAATTTCCCTGTCATTGTAATGACACTCTTTCGCCATTTATTACTTATCAAAATATCCTTTTATCTATTGTCTCTTAGCCGTGTGTGTGTTCTTGCTTATCCCTCACGATTCGGTTCTTAGCCTCTCTTTTTCTTCTTTTCTTTCTTTTCCCTTTCTGCCTCGTTAAATGGTGCCACAGAAAGCTTAGATGTGTGAGTTGTGTAATCGATAATAACTCTGAATTGTCAATCGGATATTCGATTTTTCATCCCGTTTATTCACTTACTCGTAAATGTCCTTTGGAAAGATAAGGATCCATCTTGTCTATCTCAGCTATGGGTTAATTAGTAAGACATATATCACCAAAAGATTCCCATCTCAAAAACATTATTACTACATCTTAATATTGTGATTATTTCTGGTAGGCCTCTCTCTGTATTACAATGACACTTGGAATATGTCACATGTTCCGTCATATGGTGCAACACAATCAAAAAGGTGAAATTTCTGAACCTGAATCCGAATCCAGTTGGTTACGTCATATTCACTTATGAAAAGGTAGGAATTCGTCTCTTCTCTACCTGCTATGAGTTAGTATGATTCTTATCAGTAAGTCAGTATTTTTTAAAAATTACAATCTAAAATATTTTCTGGATTTAATAAACTACAAAACGAAACAATCAAACAAATACTGATTAGCTACAAAGGTACATCTTCCAGATTTATTTCCATTCTCTTGAATATAAATGTATAGAAACTATCGTAACAGAGAAGTGAGTGATCACTTTATATATTGCTTTTGATATATAATTGATCCTCCATTTTATTTCTGCAATATAATTTCTTGTTTGTTTAAAAAAATTTTTCATTAGGTATGAGTCCACGTCTTCACTTCCCAAGATATTAATTAATTATTAGTTAATTAGTAAGACATGTATCACTGAAGAATTATTATCTAGAAAAAAAGTATTACAGACTGAAAAAGTTGTCTGGCTTTAAAGGGTTGATAAGACGTAGAAAACGAATGAATAAAAAAAAATCTAATGTTTACCGTAAAAAAAATGAATCTTCTATCTATCTAATAGATTTTACTGGATACACAGATGACAACGTGTTAACGGCAGACAGTAAAAGAAACTTTTAAAGAATAATATACAAGGAATAAAGGAAAGCGAAAAGAATTGGCTAAAGATCAATTGTATGAAGTGAACACATATGGTTGTCAGAAGACGAGGAACATAAATATAAATGTCATGAAATAGGGTTAAATAATCTATAAGCTGAGTATACTGTAAAAAAAATGGCACCGAAATCTGAAGCTGCAAAGTCTGAAGTCAAGATGGCTGATCTGGATCGATTACATTACAGACACTTCTTTGGATTTTGTCAAGAATCGAAATATGAACGGCAGGAGAAGCAGCCAATACTTTAAATGACGTCGGTGTATTTACAGTATTGTTTGTTAAAGAACAAATGTCTCGTAAAGAACTCGAGATGATAGCAATATATATATATATATATATATATATATATATATATATATATATATATGAAAGATTCCTCAGAGTTAACATGTAGAAAAAGACAATATTTATAAATGTAAAAGACAATAGGAAAACTGCAATATTATCCGAGGCGTTTCGTCCAATGTAGACTTTTCAAGGCAAAAACGAAATGAATTTATTAAAATAAAGTAACTAATAATAACAAAACAAAATGTCCTTAGCAAATTAAAGAATTTAGAAAGCGCTATTATATTCATATTGTCAACTGAATATTACGTCAAGTACTTTCACGTGTGGAAATTTTGACGTAAAGTTTTCCTGTCAACTTAATTGATTCAGGTATGAAATTTTGTGCGATAATCTTAAGCGGCACTTAAGACCCGCTATTCATTTACAAAGGAGGCCGCATATGCAGCAAGAGTAAGTATTGTGGTATGAGATCTCTGTTAGATTGTTTGACCTTTTAGGTCTTGCACTCGCTTCTTGAAGACGATTCAGACAAGCAGACTAAAACACGTTGATCTCCGTTCTACACGCTCGAGTGTGTTATGAAGTATATTGATACCTCTCTCTCTCTCTCTCAGACACACACACACACATACACAAACACACACACACACTCACACACACACATATATATATATATATATATATATATATATATATATATATATATATATATATATATATATATGGGCGAGTGGGTGTGCATGCCGAAGTCTACCATTCAATCATATTTAGAATATTGCTGCCACATATGTTCCGGCGATGCTTGGTAAAATACAAAGAAGAGTCAGCAATATTATAGATCCTGATCTGGAGCTTCGGCTTCAGTCATTTTCAAATAACCATAATTTTGTCTCCTTTTGACATTTCTATAATTCCATGGTAATTTTTCAGATGAGCACTTCACTCACTTTTTTAAAAATTTAAGCGAAGTAGTTGACTGCCGTAGAAAATTTACATTTGAGTGGACTAGATGTATCGGTAAATTCTATTCTAACAGTTTCTCTTCTGCCACTTCATGTTTTCGGAATTGCCTACCTATTCCAGGCTTTCTAGACGAATGCAAACTTCAAAATTCTATCTATCTACTGTCCTCCAGATTATACTTTTGTTCTTGCTCATTGGTAATGTTCCTTTTTCTAATTCTTACATGTGCAGTATCCTCTTGTGTCTTAGCGACAACATATGGAGTGATATCGATTATACACAAACACACTCATACATATATATATATATATATTTATATATATATATATATGGTTTCTCAATCATAAAATACTTCCTCACAGGTAGGTACTTGAGGTAGAAATTTATGGCCAGTTCTCAGATGCCCTAGAGGTCAAGGAAAGTGGTTACTCCCTGGTCCAATCTTCTTTTTGATCTATGTAAATGATATGTCTAAGAATATATTTAGATCATACGTAAACAGCTATGCCGACTATACTGCTATATACGAGTGCATCTCTAAAGCTATCGATGACCAGAGATTGGCAACTGATCCCTCTTCTGATCTTGTAAGACAAGGACAACAGATGAGGACTTCCAGCAAGCTGGAAAGCAAGTGTTAGTGAGGCCATAGTTATATAGATTGGTGGGAATTGTGCCAGTTCGGTAGAACATTTTTAAAGGGCATCGGCTGGTATCCGCTCCTCGCAATTAGCTTTATGGGAGTCTATTTTGGGGACAATGTCCAAAATCATCGATAAGCGTTATGCATATGTAACTCAACAGAGCCTCAGTTCTAGGGGGAAAATCAGGTGTGGATACTCCGGATTAGTCGAGCGTTTATCTCAATGAGAATGGCCGAGGAATGAATTCACTCTTATCAGCTAAGGAAATAAGAACATCACACTGATGGAATAGAGGAGGTATTGATGATCTGCTCTTGTTCAACCGTCTCTTGCAGAGCCGCTAATAATATGTAGAAAGTCGCCAGATGCAATACGTTGTTTCATTTTTACGTCAAATAGTAATTTTGCATCATTGAAGACACGCATTACCTGCAAAGACATATGCACGTCTGTTGCTATCAGATTGAAGAAGTGATTACTATGAAAAATAGCAACTGAGCAAACAATTTAATTTTGCATGTTCTTGCACGGATGAAAGCCTCAATTCCAGCGTTTAAGCAGGAGACCTTCAAACGTAAATTATTGACCGAGGAGATGATAAACCACATTCCAGATGATATCGCAAAGAAAATCACGGAACGAGTCCCAGTAGCTAATAACAGAAATATATTCTGTTAGTAGGAGGTTCTTTGCAGGAGGTGAAGTATATATACATATATACATACATACATATATACATATATATATATATATATATATATATATATATATATATATATATATATATATACATATATATATATGTGTGTGTGTGTGTGAAGAAAATAGTGTTAAGATGTGCTATATTTATGAGATAAAGTGCTCATTATCAGAGATAGAACATGTGTAAATATAAAAGTGAACATAGAAGTCAACACTTAGAGGCGACAGTCTGTTTCATGCTAGATACAATCGTCAGGCGACGAGTGCCTGACATTTGCCTCTAGCATGAAACAGACTGTCGCCTCTAAGTCTAGACTTCTATGTTCACTTTTATATATATATATATATATATATATATATATATATATATATAAAGAAAGGAAGAACGGTAAGATATACAGGGTGTTTCAAAAAGAATACTCCAAAATCATTACGCTGTTTTTTAAGGTCTGTAGCATTGTAGTGGACTGAATCAGTGGTT
>OZ010601.1:19095138-19100138 GCA_963932145.1 Acanthosepion lycidas | reverse complement strand
TTTTCATCGACAGTGTCAAGACGATAAAGGAAACGCTCTTTATGACCGAATGTTGAGCGACGCCGAGCCATCAAACTGAATTCAATTGTTGCGTGCAGCTTCTTTTTGTGGTCATTCAACGCGTGTGACGCCCATGAAACAATTTCTGAACCTTCCTCATTGTATGAAGGTAACTTACCACAGTTTTGTGATCGGAATTCATCTGTTCCCCGAATTCTCTGGTCGTCTGACATGGATGTTTTATTGAAGAAACTAGTTTAATCGCCCCTCTTGAAACTCAGCTGGTCGACTGTGGCGCCCCTCATCCTCCAACTCAAAATTTCCTTTTTTGAAGCGCGAAAACCAAAGTCTGGCGGTACTTTGAGGCCTTGCGGCATTTTCATGGACGTCACAAACCTCGCGGGCTGCTTTGGCTGTCTTACCTCCTCCATTATATATAAAAAAGAATAGGTTTCGAAAATGAGCAGTTTTATTTACTTGACATTCTATTTTAGGGGTCTGAAATAGAATAAAAATGTAATGAAATTAAAAAATAAAACGTTCAAATATGTAAATGTTAGTATAACAATCAGAAATTGTTGTTCTAAAACCTTCGCTATGTTAGGTTTCCCCAATTTTTTTTACTTTCAAAACATTCTCCCGACTTTTCCCCAACTCAACCCCCAAAAAAAAAAAAAAAAATCTCGGAGAATTCCCGTAAGATATCTTTAATCATTTCTAACAGTGAACGTGAGAGAAAAAATTTGATATGGGGGTGGGTGAGGAAATGATAAAAGAAGAACGTGGATCAAGGCAACAGAAGATGGCGATTAAGGTTGTATTTACATTTTTGAAGATTGTAGTTATCAGGGAAGCAATGAAATGGAATGAAGCTACCACGGCAGGAATTGCTAGAAAAGAAAACTATTGAATTAGAATACAAAATAATAATTGCAGATAGCAAAATCAAAAAATGAAACAATTTAAATGTATGGGAAATGTTTTAATATAGGCCTGAAACCGCGACACTGAAATCCGAAGATACATTTGGATAGAAATAAAAAGACGTCTTCCAAAAGCTAAGGAAAATATTAAGAACCAGAAAAACGTCGTTAGAAACAAAGAAAATAATACTGAAATGTCATGTAGTACCATTCGTCCTATATGGCAAATAAAGTAGAAACTTGAAGCCATAGTAATGTTGTTCTACAGAAAGATGCGTTAATACCATGGACCGAAGATATGAACAGAGAAAATAAAAAAAAAGAAGAAAAACACTTACGTTTAACTTCGTGAAGAGACGGTTTGAATTTATAGGCGAAATAATATTGAGAGGCGGATTGGAAAATGTGATCCTCACAAAACAGTTTAGCGGCGCTAGGGACAGAGAAAAAAAATGCATAGCCTATTAAACGAGATTGTGTAAACGAATGGCTGAAGAAAGTTTAGTAGGCATAACTAAATGACCAAATTTATTAAGAGATACGAAAGACAGGAAATCCTGGATAGACATGATTAACGTTTTGAAGGGGTACGCCGCATACGGAAGTAGTAGAAGAAATTAATGAAAAATCACCTTCGGTCACATATTCTGTTTGCATTCTTTTTTTACTTAGTGTATATATCAAATCATAAAATGCTATTTCTTCTATATAGAATTTAAAATCTAAACCTTTTAAATATATTAAATCTATGACACCTTAATTTCCTCACAGTTCCTGTATTTCCTTTTCTATTTAGTTCTGTTTTTGTATCAAATCAAAATATGGTAGTACCGTTACGTTTTAAGAGCCAATATGGAAACAGGATCTTAGACTAAAGAGATTATGTTGCCATCTTTCTCCTCAGCTTTATGTTAATTTATATGACTTATATCATTACTAACTCCAAACATTTCTGCACTCAAAAGACATTTTCTCGTTTTAACTAACCTGCAAAAGAAGCCGTGTAATATATAAAGCAATCCATAATATTATGGTAAGTCTGTTATCTACTGTTGAAAAATATAATCTTAAAAATATTAATTCTTATCAAATCAAATTTAATCTCAGATTCAATATCTGCTGTTTTTTTCGGATGACAATACATATTACCACAATATTTTAAATTATCTACCTGCAGTGGAAATATTATCATTTTAAGAAAATCTATAACAAATCACATTTTATCTCAGATTCAATACTTACTGTTTTTCCAGATTCGAATTTATATCATACTACAATATGTTAGAACTGCTACTTAAATACCTAAATTAATTCAAATCGAAATCAACTTTTGTCAGAGAATGTATATTTGTTTTTATGTAGTTTAGTTTATATGAGAAACAACAATATGGTAGATCTCTTTAGATTACAGTAGAACGATCTAGCCCGGTGGACGAAATACATTCGAAATTTCAATCACTAGAAGAAGACCAGATGTAAAACGGCCGAAACGTTGCGAATATGGCAATGAAGATGAGGATAATAGTCCAAATAATGTAAATAATTCAAGTATTTTTATATATCAGATCTAACAGATTTTAGGTCTATTACATTTGGTTGCAAAGTTATTTCAAATTTAGATTATGTTTAAAACCATTAGGATATCTTTCAACTCAAACACGATAATCTTCCATTCCGCTAAAACTTACATATTTTCTTTCAAGCGATAAATAATTTAAATGTATCTATATACGTTGTTTCTGCTAAACATTTTAGTAATTTTTTTTTTTTTTTTTATTTCAGAAACTAAAAATATTTTAGTTCTTTTTGCTGGAGACGAACACTTTTGTATTGATGTAAGTTTTATTAATGAAACAATGCTGAAGTTAGACGAAACTTCAAAATCAAATACAACGAACGAATTATCGGAGAGGATATCTTTTTAAAGGAAAGGAAAAAAAATGAAATAAATATCGATGGAAAGAAATATCGATCTGATATTTATTGACAAGAGAAGAGATCATTTGGGAGACGCGCTCTAAATTGATTTTTGGCAGTGAGATTTATTTTCTTTTATAAGATAATTTAAAAAAAATATTTGTAAAATAACAACTAGAGTGAAGCCGATTAAATTCAATTTCTGTCATCATGTTCGATCATATAAAAGCGGTTGCTGAATAGGTGTAAACGAGAATAGAAAGTACACTTTGAAACGCCATATTTTGATTTTTAGTCATTTAGCGAAACTTTACTAATTAGTATGCATGCGCATAGAAAACGAGTTCAGCGAATATACGAAAATAGAAAGGAGCGTAAGGCAAGGATGCGTCTTCTCACCGGACTTATTTCACCTATACAGCGAGGCTATTTCCAGAGAACTGGAAACCCTACTAGATTTAGCATTGGCGGCCACAATCTTAACAACATAAGATACACAGATGACTCAGTACTGATAGCAGACACGGAAAAGCAATTATAAAATTTCCTACAGATGATATCGACGGAGAGTGTGAAGAAGGGACTAAGCATAAACTAGAAGAAAACAGAATGCATGGTCATCAGTAAAAAGATGAGCCCGACATGCATTTTCTAGTTCGGGAAAACTAGAATCAAGCAGACACGGCAGTTTAAATATCTGGGAAGCGTTCTGTCAGAAGATGGTAAATGCAACACTGATATCCGTAGACATATTGTGATGACCAAAGACGGATTGCAAAACCTGGACAGAGTTTTGCGAAACGGGTTGATTACTTTGGTAACGAAGAAAAGACTACTTAGCTGTTACGTGACACCTGTCCTTCTTTACGGCAGCGAATATTGGACGATTTCCTCAAAGATGAAGAAGAGACTCGAAGCGACGGAGATGTGGTTCTACAGAAGGATGCTAAGGATATCATGAACGGAACGGGTGAGCAACGATGAGGATTATCATTATTTAAATTATTTATATTAGGACTATTGTCGTCATCGTTGTTCTTTCTATCACAAAGTTTCAGATATTGTACGCTGCGGCCTTCAGCAGGTGTATATTGATATGGGTAACTTACAAGGAAACTCTCAACTGAACCCTTTATTAAATCTACAGGGTTGGACAGTTCTCGCCCACTAGTTCTTATTTTTAGTACTGCCAACTTATTACACACTCGGTTCCACTGAGTTCAAGCCCACACTGCTCGGGCCTGGGATTGAAATACTACTAGGCTATTTTCCCGCAGGACAATATTCTGTAGAGAATTTGGAGCCATAGACTTATCGATAGAGATTTTACGAAGGACAGAGGGCACAATGGCCGAAACGTCGTGATAACAACAAATATTAAAGAATAGTCTGGATATAAATATTATAAATAGCGGTATTTTGATGTTTGGCGATATTTTAACAGTTATTTAGCGTCGATATGCATAAAAATCGGTCCCATATTTCTAACGAGAGACTGCGTTTAGGTTTTGGTGAAAAGAATCGTTTATTAGGTGTTTTCTTCACAATATCGTGTGAAAGGGCAAAGATCTAACGTTGGATTGGATGAGAATTTACGAACAAAGCATTCAGCTTTATTAGCTGAGGAGATCAGGACCACAGATTGGTAGAAAAAAGGGATATTGTGGGTTTACTGTCGTTAAGCACGGTTTTGTAGATCAGCCAATAATCTTTTGAACCAAACTTGCGAGACGCGATACGTTGTTTCATTCTTTCGCCAAAAAAGTATATTTGCTCCATTGAGGAGAACGCTTGCACTCGTTACTGGCAGTGACAAAGAGATGTCTGTTGCAATCAGACATGTCTTGTCTCTACGATATAGACGGAAGTAGTGATTCCTGTGGGAAATAGCTTCTGAACAAGAAGCTGATAACTAAGGAGATGAACGTGATTCCACTTTATATTTTCTTGTAGGGATTCAAGCCTCGATGCCAGCTTTTATCCAGGATGTGTCCCCAGGCACACATTTTTTGACAGGGTGGTTGAAGACAGTATTCTAGGGGACATCAATAAGTAAATCGCGGAACGAGTCCCAAACTGTTCGTTGATAATAGAAAGATGTTCTGTTGGTAGGAAGTTCTTTACTGGGGAAAGAGTAGATGAAGATAATAACAGACATAA
>OZ010601.1:19037638-19092638 GCA_963932145.1 Acanthosepion lycidas | reverse complement strand
ATTGAATGTTTGGTTCGTTTTCGAACGCTTATCAATCATTTGCATGTTCTGTAAAGCCAGAAAATAATTTTTGGCGATAATAATGATTTACTCATACAAGATTATCTAATTAATCCATATCTTGGGGTAGAAAACCTGGGTTCACACCTTTCTCAACGGTATTTGCGCGTAAGTGAATATAACGAACCCAACAGTAACTGGAACTTGGCACTCCGATTAACAATTCTAACTAATAAATTACACACCATCCACACGTCCAAGGTTACAGCATGTGATATTCCCACTTCGGCAATATAGTAAGGGAATTAAAGTTGTCAGGAGTATAAGCAAATATTTTAGATGTTTTTCCTTAATATACTCTGAGTGCAAAGGCCAAGAGGCTCTTGATACAATCCTATCTGGTCCGATTAGTATGGTTCTAAGACAAGAAGTAAGTGCGTTTTATGAGGATATGTAGGACCTAAAACTTTTCACCGAAGAACATGAAAAGGTAAACATTATAGGGATGTTGTAACCTAGATAGTGTTACTGAATAAGGAATAACCAAAACGGAGGTTGGAATTGAAATTGTAATCTTTATGATATCAACAAAATACAATACTCGACAGCTGTATGAAATAGATAAACCACTGCTAGTGTTGAACTACTTAGACTGCATATTACGATATTTACCTACCTCCCCACGAGGTAGGATGTAGCAAAAGGCCAAATTTAATGTGGGAAAAATCCGAGCCCGTCGGGCAATAACTGCCCGTCGAACCCGCATACGCAGGATCGGGTATCTGTCTACCTCCTCGGACGAGACACTGCTGTTCGGGAGAGGCTTGTCTGGATTCCTCTTGCCCGAAGTCTGAGAGTTCGACACGGCGAGCTTCCTACGCTGTCAGCGTAAACAACATATTAGGATATTTAATTACCTCTTCACGGGGTAGGATGCGGCACAAGGCCACATTTAATAGGAGGAAATCCGAGTCCGTAGATCAGGCAAAAATTGCCTGCAGACTCCGCATACTCGGGATCGGGTATCTGTCAACGTCCCAGGACGAGACTCTGCCCTTCAGCGTATCCTCGTCCTGGTTGCTCTCTGCCCAAAGGCAGAGATTTCGCGACAGCATGTGATTCCTAAACTGCAAACGTAGGCAGTATATTACGATATTTACCTGCCTCTCCATGCGGTAGGATGCGGCACAAAGCCAAAGTTAATGTGAGGAAATCCGAGCCCATGGGATCGGGAAAAAATTGATCTTAGACCCCACCCCCATACGCGTGATCAGCTATCTGTCTACCGCACCGGAGAGACTCTGCCCTTCAGTATAGCCACGTCCGGGTTCTTCTTCGCTCGAAGGTAGAGAGTTCGACACAGCAAGAGCTTCCCACGCTGACAGCTCACGCTGACAGCATAGACAGCATATTGACCCCACTTACAATAGTATCCAACGTATTTATGAGGATTGGGACAAATCCATTAGTGTTCATAGGTACAGTATATAACACTAAGCATGAACATTAACCCTTTGAGCCCTGACCACAGGTTTCCCGGTGGTAGAGAAAAATGACGTAATGCCCAGCCACCGGTTGAACAGTGGTAGAGAAAAAGGATTTAATGCCCAGCCACCGGTTGGACGGTGGATAAACATTTGTAAACATTTATATCTAGCGTGAATCATTACATACCAATTATTAGGTTGGTGCAAAAATAATGACGTAGTAATGTCGTTTTTTGACGTATTTTTAAGGTCAAAAAACGACATTATTACGTCATTATTTTTGCACCAACCTAATATTTCCTGATTTTTGACTCAGGATCTTGATTCAGTCTCAGACAGAATGTTTAATTTGTTCAGGAATTGTATTTCTCATACACCTTGCATATATCATCGGGACCAATGTTTCCGAAGCAGAATCACGTTAAATATAACATCAAACCATCAATCAAGTGGATAGATGGCGGACTCTCTCGTTGCCTACGACAAATGTGGGCTCAGCAAAATAAAGATGTACTCAACTTTTATAGACACGCAATGTGTCTCCCAAGGTCTGCAGGTGTTTCGCAAATTTTTAGACAGAGTTTTTTGAACCATTTTGTTCGTGTGGTTGAGAGTTGTAACCTGGTAAGGTTTGCAGAATGAGGAATAACCAAAACGGAAATTGGAAACGAAATGGTAATCTTTATACCATCAACAAAATACAATAATGGCCAGCGGCGTGAAGTAGGTAAACCACTGCCAGTTGTAGACAACTTAGACGGCATATTACGATATTTAAAATTAATAACTAAAAAACGAAGTATTTGCAGGCATTTGTTTATATTGACATTTGTCTTTATTTTGGTGTGATCAACCCGTCCCCAATATTTGTAAAAGTATGTCTTATACATCTTACATATATCATCGGGACCAGTCTTTCTGAAGCATATGCACATTAAATATTACATTAAACTTTATTTGTAGTGAATAGATGGCGCACTCTCTCGTCGCAGACGAAATATGTGGGGTCTGTAAATTCAAGATATGCTCAACTTTTAGGGACACACAATGTCTCCCAACACATGCAGGTGTTTTTTAAACTTTTAGAGAGATGCAACATGTGGTTGACCCATTTTGTTCTAGTGGTTCAGTGTTGTAACCTAGCAAGTGTTAAGGAATGAGGAATAACCAAAACGGAGATTGGAAACGAAAAAGTAATCTTTATAACATCAACAAAATAAAATTCTCGCCAGCGGCGTGAAGTAGGTAAACCACTACTAGTGGTGGACTACTTATCATATTACCCCAACTGACAATAGTGTCCAATGTATTTATAAGGATTGGGGCATATGCATTAATGTTCAAGCTATGGCATATAAATCGGAAATCCGAGTTCTGGATCGTTACATTCAATTACTCCCAAATAAACTCGGGAAAAGTGTGAATACACATCTTTCTCCTTAGCTAAGTTAATAACTTCATCTCGGTCTGTTACATCGGTTTACTACCAAGACTATCAAGCGGGCTGCGTACTTGATACGTTATCTATTTATTGATACCCGGTGCACGGATGTAGTTGTAGACACAATTACTGCACAGAAAAATTATCATCTCCGTTTGAATATTTATTTATTCATTTTTTGTTTAGCGCCATATCAATTCCTTATATAAATTAAATCCAAAATTTAACTTTTCTTTGGAACATTAGCAATTTCTTTAACAAACATATATTGCCGTTATTTTTACATAAAGGAATTTATTAGTTGTAATTTTTTACTATAAAAATATATTGGTAGACTTTTACTATAACAATTTTTATATTTTCAAAGTTTTTGACCTCAAAGATGGGACCGTAACAGGTGTTACCACGCCGGTCAGGGTAGGCCTGGGAACAACAGCAAATAAGAGGTGGTTTCACGCTCATCGATTCCATTCGATCAGAAGCCTTGCTGCCGGATGTAGTTTATCGTCATACCCATGACAGTTCTATTTGAAAATGTCTGACGTGAAGTTTATAATTCAATAACTCTGCATGCCTAAAAGCGAAAAATTTGCCGATTAATAATGTGATGTACGTGTTTAAATGTAGCGTTATTTCATTCATTCTCCGTAAATTATAATTTAATTAAATTACACACAGTAGGGATATCGGATCGTATTAATAATTTAAAAAGAGAGTTTTTTCTTTCATATATTTTGTCTGAAATTGATTAATAAAGAGAATATTAAGAATTCGAGTTTGTGTAATTTGTAAAGTTTTGGCAAATCTACATTTAGATAGATTTGTAAATATGTTTTTCACAAACACATTATCACGTTTTCTGTCGTCTAAGAGACTTCACAGAGACATAAATTTCTACCATATTATGGAGGTCCCAAAACGTACTTCACACCTTGTATAGTTCTTTGTCGATGTCGTTCTACTGATACACTACATCCTGCGGCAATGCATCTAATTGACAGGTTTTAAGAAGATTGGAACCACCTCTTTACTAGGGCTCTCCTCATGTCTACCTTGACCCAGAATAGTAGCACCTGTTAGTGAACCTTCAAACTGGGGTCAAACCATTATGAAAGTATAAAGATATATTTTATAGTAAGAATACCAAAAATACATTTTCATGCTAAAATATTATTTCTTATATATTACTAGCAGCATGGCCCGTCGTTGTTCGTGCTTCATTCAAAAATCGTACGACTCATACAGCAATGGCTATCACAAATATTTTCCCCTTCATTGCCTTTAAAGGAGTGCCCTTTGCCGTGATGATGATGTTGCCACATGCCTTACTTCTTGCCTATCTCACACTGCGAATTTTGTCTAAGCTCTATACTAAACATTAAATCTGTTATGAAAAAGGAACTAAACAAAATGAACACAAAATGATCAGCTTTAAAAAAAGGACTCGTAACTGGAAAGACCGAATGAAAAAAAGAAGCATGAAAAACCGATTATTTCCACTATCGATGGAAGTTGGGAAATGCAATGTCGGTCTTGGCCTTTCAGCTAACTTGGAGCATGTGCATGTAAATTTTGGTGCAAATCCGTCGAAAATTGCGGCCGTGCATTCGTTACACACACACACACATCCTGCCTTTTATAGAGAGAGATTGGAAAAAGAAGAAAAAATCTCACCAATACATTTTTGAAAAATAAATTACCAAAGCTCGCAAGAATAAAATTTCGGCATTCAGTGACCAATAAATAGTTGATAAGTCGTTAGTTTTGGGGTTCAAAATATCAATGTTAGACGAACCCCACAAACATTGAAATGGAAGAATAGACACAAGTAAAGGTTTAGGATAAATAGAACTAGGGGTTTAAATAAAATATGCCAAATTTTATTATTGTCAGAAAAATGCAATCGAAGAATCCGGATGTTTTAAATATCCTGGGCGGTCTTGCTGGTAGTTAACTGTTGGTATTATATACGTCGTCAGTTGATCAACTGATTGACCGGAGAAACGTAAGTTGTGCCGAATGTTTACAGAGAACTGGAGTATTGTGTTGGTAGTAGCTATTAGGTTGGTGCAAAAATAATGACGTAATAAATGTCGCTTTTTGACGTATTTTTAACGTCAAAAAACGACATTATTACGTCATTATTTTTGAACCAACCTAATAGTAGTTATAGCCCAAGGCAGACGGTTGATGGCAACGAGAAGATGAAGACGAAAGCCATACATACGACTTTGTACCACATCTCCGCTACGCCAAAATGGGCATCTCGACGTTGGAAAATGATTGGCAAGCTTTCCCCACTAGATTAATTGCAACTGGATATTGAGTTCGATCTTCACTACGTGCCCTATACATGCGACCCTATGCCATATCTATGCTACGCCTAGAAAAATCATCATAGGCGTAATGATCAGTAAGCTTGTCTTTCTAGATCAATTATGACTGAATAGTAACTTCCATTATCAATGCCATCCCTATTCTTTCAACCATGTGCCACATCCAAGCTACGTTTAGAAAAATATCAAGGGCATTTCGTCACGATTTAATTTAAAGCAACCTTGTCTCGCTAGATCAGTTATCACTGAATAGTGAGTTCGATCCTGCTGATTGACCCCATACATTCGTCTTTGTGCCACACATATGCAACACTTAGGAAATCATCATCATATAGGTACTGTTATGGGGTCCGAATGTCGATGTTAGACGAACCGCGTAAAAAATTTAAATTGAAGCAGTGACACAGAACAGGGCAAGGATTATGATAACAAGGAGTTTAGATAAAATATAACAAAAGTTATTCTTGGCAAAAAAAGAAAAAGAAAAACAATAACGTATATTTTAAATACCCTCCGTCGTCGTGCTCGAAGTTAAATATTAGTATTAGATGCGTCGAGAGTTAATGATGACTTGAACAATTTTAGTGGTGCCGTTGGATAATTAAAAAAAAAATAGTGTATTGGGTTGGTACTAGCTGGAAATTGTAGCCCATGCACACAAGAGTTGATAACCAGAAGACGACGGCGAAACAGCTTGGGAGGTGTCAAAGGGCGACAGGCAGTCAGCGAAGGTAAATACACAGTCAGCGTGTTGAGCAGGCAGTCTTAGCCGAGGGTAGGCGTTTGAAACCACTGTGATCTGTGAGTGGATGGACAACTTGGAGTGAACAGTGATTCACCGAAGGAATTGGTAGAAGCGGTTTGGGGGTGTCGGTTACTGACGTTACTAAACCGGGAGAGATGAAACTGCCAAGTGTGACAATACTAATTGTTAACGTTGTTTCTGCCGCTGGATGATGGTAGGGACGGTTAATACTGGCTGCTGGATTGATGCTGCTGGTCGCTACTCCCGATACCACCCAAACATCTTGGCCACTCACTGACAGTGAGCCCCACTCCTACTAAGTCCGGATGCAACAGTAGATTATTCATTTAACGCGGGAACTCGAGCGCGTACACTCACGTCACTGATCAAATATTGGTGAATTTTGCCCACCTCCGCTCTTACGTGGGCTCGGTCACCAAGTTTCTTTTAACCGGTCATGTCTCCGGAACAGCTATCATAAGTACAGTTGCCGCCCGAGAGGGTATTTGCCAGAACCGTCCCACTGGGTTTGGGGTACCTCACAAGGTCATTTATTTAACGTGGGAAACCAGAACGCAACCAGTCATATTAATGGTTAAATATTAGTATATCTTTTACCAACTATCATTTGCAGGGGATCGGGAACCAAACATGCTTTAGCCGTTCATCTCTGCAGAAGAGATCCTAAGAGAGGATATCATCTGGGTATGTATATATAACCGGGAGGGTATATATACATACCCACAGTTATTTGTGCAATTACCGCGCTAGTGCCTGGTTTTAATTCAGCTTGCTCCTCTGTTGTTTTATTAACCCATTACCTGGCATGAGCCCCATTTGGGGATTTGTTAAAATAAAACTTACTACATTTTATTCCTTGTATTTAAATTGAATTGCTTACATACATTGCATTTGTATATTTTACAATACAGCTTTTAAAGTTTTCATTATTAGCTGTACGAAGACACTTTCTGTCGTAATTTTACATTTCATGAGTAAAAAAATAATGACTATTTAGAAAAGTATGTTTTTATTATTTCTAATCAGTATTATGTTTTGGATGTTTTTATACACATATATATTTGATGTTCCAGTTTCTATAAAGTTTCAAAGTACCAGATATACAAAGACAATTTTAATATTGTATTTTGTTTTAACTTCTAAGACATCAGCCTGGGACAAAAAATACGCATTTAAAATATTTGACATTAACGAGTTAATAACTGTATCATTCTTTTCCAAGTATAAAGGTGAGCTTAAAAGGGTCATAGCCTTACTATGAAGGAGTGTTTCTTGAAAACTACGAACTACGTAGGACATTTTTCTAAAGGGGCACGGAACATATAACAAGAAGTAGGGTCAACTCGCTTAGTCTGATTATCTTAGTGACCAATACCATTAATAATAATATATGAAAATGATTTACTACAAAATATTAACCCATTACCTACGATGAGCCCCATTTGGGGATTTCTTAAAATTAAACTGACTACATGTTATTCCTTGAATTTACATTGAATTGCTTACATACATTGCATTTGCAGAGGTATATTTTACAACACTTAGCTTTTAAATTTTTTATTATTAATCGTAAGAAGACACTTTCTGTCGTAATTTTACATTTCACCAGTAGAAAAATAATGAATGTTTTGGAAAGTATTTTTTTTTAATTATTCCTAATCAATATTATTTTGTGCATTTTATACACACACACATATATATATATATATATATATATATATATATATATATATATATATATATATATATATATATATATACACACATTAAGAAATGGACAAAGTCCGACAATTTTATTTATTGAAGACATTTTTATATTTAAGGTTCTTTTTATAGAAACAAGTATTTAAGTAAATGCTCTGTTTATAATAAACAGTATTAATTAACATTTACCGGCCTGAATGTCCGAGAAATTTTCATAAAAATTCGTCCTTGGAATTCGTCTATGAAAATTTCTCGGACATTCAGGCCGGTAAATGTTATTTAATACTGTTTATTATAAACAGAGCATTTACTTAAATACTTGTTTCTATAAAAAGAACGTTAAAAATAAAAATGTCTTTAATAAATAATATATATATACATATATATATATATATATATATATATATATATACATATATAATGTGCTAGTTTCTCTAAAAACGACAAAGATAACTACTGAAATTAAACATAAGTAATAAATAAACCCTTAGACAACTGTCTGGTCCAAAAATGCGCATTAAAAACATTTGACAGTGAATCAGTTAATAGAACAACGCAGGATTTTAGAGCTGCTTCCGGTTAAAAATGAAAATCATAAAAATAAGTTTAAGTTATGAAGTATGACGTAATTGGTCGTAAGAAAACTACGAGTCGGAAAGAAATAGTCTTTGTTTTCGATAAAGAGCGTAAAATATCTCTGTAATCCTGTATAGAATTAGCTCGGCCAAGCTATTCAAGGTTAAATTGAGTCCGTTTGCTGAAAGAAAGTAACAGAGTAGCATGTCACGGTACATTAAACAAACCAAACTCTTTAGATGAAAGTCATGGATTCTGTATTTTTTAATTTTTTTTTTTAATAATTCCACCCCCCCGGCATGGTGGAAATGCCACTAGCACGCAGGGGATTACAGGGATTGAAAGTTAAAGAAACGACTGAGTATTGCGAGGACTGAGGAATGGATAGAAGCAGAGCGGTATTCAAGAAGATAGAAGATGGCGATTGACTTTACATGAATTTTTTGAAGATTGTAGTTATCAGGGTAGCAATTAAAGGATAGGGATTTTCATTGTTGGGTACTGCGAGAAAAGAAACTTTTGGAGAAGAATTGGTGTTTACATTTAAATATTTCAAGAGGATAGTAGTCGGCGATTGACGTTGCATTAAAATTTTTGAAGACTGTAGTTATCAGAGTAACAATTAAAGGATAGGGATTTTCATTGCTGGGTACTGCGAGAAAAGAATCTTTTGGAGTAGTATTGTTGTTTACATTTAAATATTTCAAATGTAAAACGGTGGGGTTTAGATGTGAATCTAATAGAGCACTTAAATTTACATAAGATCATTGGTGAAGATCAGAAACAGGGTATGACCCAGGAAAGCGCTTTGGGAGACATCCTTGTCCGTGTATATTTCTTTATGTTTTTCTTCTTTTTATTAGTTTACCGTTATTCCTTTCTTCTTTCTTTTCCGACAGTGTCTTTTAAAATGTCGTGAAAATATAACAAAGTAGTTAAAAAAAAAATTAATAATTTCATATTAGGAAGTCTATAATGATGCCGTTAGGGTCCCAGCTATGGGTAAATAGTTAACCCCCAAAGTGGGGACAAAACGCGTAGGAAATAGAGGGGAAATTTTTTAATAACAACAATACATTATTGTAAAAAAAAATATTAGTGTAACACGGATATAAGAGACCCGTATATAAGATAAACCCGGGTATAAGATAGATTTTAACAGGTCCAAAATAGACCAAACCCGGATATAAGATACACCCGGATATAAGAGACTTCTTTTCGGTCCCGACAACTCTCTTATATCCGGGTTACACTGTACCAGCAATACATTATTGCCGGCAATGCTTTTTTAGAAAAGCTATTACCAGCAATATATTTGTAAAAATAATGTTACCAGCAAATAATTTTCGAAGAAAAAAATATTACCAACAATACATTATTGCCAGCAATGCTTTTTTTGGAAAAGATATTACTAGCAATTTATTTTTTGGGAAAATATCGCCAGAAATATTTTTCCAAAAAATATTACCAGTAATAAAAATCTTAAGAACCAACTACGTTCGCGGTAAAAGAAAAAATAAACCAAACTAAACTCAACCTGTTGATAGCGATACATATTAAGATTCTTCATTTAATATTAAAAAAAAAATAAAATCATAATCTAATCAATATAAATTATATCTAACAACACACACACCCTAAATACGACTAAAGCTTTTTATGAATTTTTCATTTCAATTGGCAAAAGGGTGTCTCTAAATAATAAACAAAATCTTACTTTCATAGGTTACACAACAACCACTCTTCAACGCGGTCTTACATTCCATTTATCTAAAGTAAGTACTATTATAAAACACATTGACACGCATTACTAGAACTATAAATTCAGAGAGCTCCATTCGAACAATTCTCCATAAATCCCACATCAAAAAACGTATTTTTGAAACTATTTAAAAAAAGCAGTCATACATTAAAAATTTGATTTCCAACACGCGTTATTTAATGCATGTAAAAAATGTAACAAAAACAAAAAAAAACAAAAAAAAAAAAAAAGAAGGAATACACATCATTTCCTAGAGCAGGTATACGTCACCGTTACATGTTGCCAGTATGATTTTCTGAGATTTGATTATCGTATCCAATTTCAAATATGACGACATTTTTAAACGAACTACTTAAAATACTTCATATTTTATTTCCTTCAATTTCTTTTCCCTGACAATCCTGAAGATGACACATTTGAGCCAAAAGCTTGCACACCACTATAATTTCGAATATTTTAAAATTTCTATGAACCAGAATTTGTGGAAAGTAATTGCCAGTTTATTTCCAAGAGGTTTTGAAAAATATTGCAATGGCAAACATTTCCAAGCATTTGTCAAGCACTGAAAATGCTCACATTCACTCTTCGAATATTTTTTTTTGATCTCTCCTATCTAATTCATCCCATACTAATTGAATTGGAGAAAGGTCAGGAGGTTGAGTCTGCCAAGTCATAATTTCCAAAATGTTGTTCCTTTTTTGACTCAAGGTAATTTTAACATAATTTAGAAGAGAGTTTTGGATCGTTGCCTTGTTAAATGAGATTTTTTTCTAATCATGCGTAAACCAGATGGTGTATCACGTCCTTACAAAATCAACTGCTATTGTTCTTTTTTCATGAATGACCTGAATCAAACAATCAACCATTCTGGTATTCGCAAAGTGTCGACTGAGTGGGTTATGGGTGAGAATTAAATATACTGTTCCTCATACAAAACATGAATCCAAATGTGTACTTTTTGTTAGAAATGACGACCAGGATAAAGATTAAAAAATACATGAAAATACACTGTACTTACAGAAAAGCTATCTTTGAAAAATTGTTATGCATAATATCTTTGTTCTGTAACTGAGTGTGCTATGTGTTATATTTATTTTAGAATTTTAAAATGTATTCGTTTCATTTATGGAATCGTTTCCTAAAACAAGCTTTTTCAATACAAGAAAACTGACAGGAAATTTACAAAAATTTACAAATGACATTATATTTTATATGTAATTTAATATATCGTTTCGATATTGGTAATAGATTTTGTTGCGTATTTTTTGGTTTTATCTGAAATAGAGAGCCTTGGGAATTTGAATATTTTAAAAAATCATTTTTTGGTTTATTATAATGGTTTTACAATTTGTTGTTGTAATTTTTGTTTACACATGCGCAGAGACGCTGGTAATTTTAAATTTAGAATTTCTTTAAAAATGTTCTGTGTTTATAATGTAGCCAGTTTTATTTAGATTGTTTTTGTTTTTGTTTATGTTTCAATCATCTTTGTTATTAAATATCGCACATTGTGATAACAGAAGATCTGCCAAGAATGGTGAAAAGTTATAAGAAACTGTACGTAAATTTACTGCAGATTAAAATACTTTTTAAACAGTTTCTTCAAAATTAATTATTTTATAATTTAATTGCAGTAGCAATTCTTATGTCAAGATTTTGATTGATTATGTTTTATGGCATATCAACCTATCTGGGTTATTACTGGTAATATTTTTTTCAAAAAGGTGTTACTGCCAATACATTTTTTTCATAAATGTATTGCAGGTAATATTTTTTCCCTTCAAAAATGTCTTGCTGGTAATCATTTATTACAAAAAAGGATTGCTGGTATTAAAACCTATTATTACACTTTCATAGTGTTTTGATACCAGTTGATAGTTAAATACTTGCCCATGACTGAGACCCCCACCCTAACAAGTGCTTCTTTCACCAAAATGTGAAGCTGGTAATATTTTTTTTGAAAAATGTATTGACTATAATATTTTTTCTAAAAATTTTTTTTCCTGATAATATTTCTTACCAGTAATACTGTTTGCAATAAAAAACAGCTTTTATTAAACCTATTTTTACAATTTCATAGTCATTTGACTTCAGTTTTGTGGGGTTCAACAATAGGTGGGACCCTACCAGGTGTTACCAACCGGGTCAGAGTAGGCCTGGGAACACCTGCAATTTAAAGGTGGTTCTAAGCTTCTCAAAACCTCCTGCTCATAGGCCTTGATGTTGGATGTAGTTTATCATTTTACCCTGGAGGCGGATGTAGTTTATCATCATACCTAGAACTCGTGAGAGTTTGTTCAATCTCAATTTATGTCAAATTTATGGAGAATGATGAATAAAGTCTAAGATAGAGAAATATTATAACCGAGTTTGTATTCCTGACGATACATTCACTTACGTAATAATGGCGTTGGGAAAAATTATTAATCCATCATTTTTCTCGCCATCTATGAAAAACATAGCAGTGTAAATTGGGTTCTATTGTTTGTTAGACAACCGGTGTATGAGAAGAATAACTCTGAATTAATAAACTGGAAGACTTAATGTGTGGACCGTGGTTTTTGTGACCGATCAAGAGCAACGACAGGTTATCTGATACCACTCTGAAATGTGCATGTGGAAAAAGAATCAAAATCGGTTTCTTGTGCACTTAGGCTCCCCTGGCGATTGAAGTACTGAATGATGTATATATATATATATATATATATATATATATTCCCCTGAAGTGTAGGAAATGATAGCATATTCAGATCGGTACGCGCAGTGATTCTCCGATTCCTCATAAGTAAACAGATTCTAACAAGATATTAATACACAGTTAACACAGCCCTTCACTATCCCGCTCGTACGATCTTACATTCGATGATGGATACGGCTATACACATTGTACAGTTGACCGATTCCATCATGTGACACATTATTCCAGGACTCTTGCAACATTCATTTGACCACTATTGTCAACATAGAGGCACCATAGCAATTGTCCGTAATGATGACCCATGCTCTCGAAGACCCACACTCTCTTCTTTCTCAATTGACTCTAATTGAATAAAAGAAGCTGGTTTACCTCACTGAAAATCATCGCAGCATGCATCACCATTTAAAGTTCAAACACAAAGTGTGTGTAATGTTATGAGTATTACGCCGTCGCAAGTTCTACCGAAGCAGATTTGATTGACTAATTGATTTTTTTTTACAGTTTAACTCCCTTTTGCATTTTATTTAAAGATGGTATATATAATTAGAGTGGAAGAGCTTTTTGGAAATAATAATGATTTACTGATAAATATCCTATTAATTAACCCATAGCGAGGGGGAGAAGAGGTGTATTCATATATTTCCCTGGGCATTTGCATGTACGCGAATATAATCAATACAACTGGAATTAGAACTCGGTTCTCCGATTTCCATATGCGACATGCTATCCATTACATCTCTTGGGCATCCAAGATTATAGCAGCTGGTATTACCAAGCGGTCACCCGACTAGATACTGACCAGGCTGGCTATTGCTTAACAGTAACCACTAAAAAAACATCAGCTGCATCTTTCAGAGTGTATCAATTTTAATTTCTCTCGGCATATATATATATATATATATATATATATATATATATATATATCCTGATTTGCTGAACAAGTTGAACTACGAAGGCGTGTCTGCTTAGGAAGATCGAATTTACTGATTTTAAACTCCAAACTTCCCATGATTGCCTCGAACGTCCATATCTGCTAGATGTGTATATGAACGTAAACAAATAACGTCACACACTACAAAATGGACTTAAAATACAGTACAATCCAACCTGCTACCCAGACGCTCCTTCATAGGTAAACTGGTATTGCACGCCAGGATATATGATGGTTCCCTGTAGGATACAGTTATATATATATATATATATATATATATATATATATATATATATATATATATATATATATATATATAATTAAATAATACAACTTAATTCATATTGTAAAAGAGTCATAAATCAATAAATTTAATGTAATTAATGGCGAAATCACTTTGCTAAAAAAAATTCAGAAAGCATTAACTTACTGACCATTCGCTGAAGAACAAAATCCTTGATTTATTAATTGTAAAATGGATTACATGTTCGATACACATTACTTGCCAATAGTTTTGATAAATATATTGACCATCCCCAGTTCGATCTGCAGTCAAAATTTCTGAAAACTTCTAAGATATTACTCTAATTATTGGACCAGGTCAACGGGTAAGAAAGACTTTCAAAAAAATTAAATCGTTAATTTCTACATTACTACAATAAGCAAAACTCTAGTATCGCATTACTACACAACACTTATATAATTTACAACATTATATATATATATATATATATATATATATATATATATATATATATATATATATATATATATGTGTGTGTGTGTGTGTGTGTGTGTTTGTATACCGTATATATTCGGGTGGTGTTTGTTTTAAATAGAACTGTATTTTGTCTACAGAAAATGGATATATAGTTTGCTCAACGGGTCAGCAGTAAATACGATAATTTTGTATTCCGTGTATGATACGACCTTAAAATTAGCTTTGAAATTAGGTCTAGAAAATTCGCTTGATACACTAGTATATATAGCATATGTATGTATGTGTTTGTTTATATTTATGTGTGCGTGTATGTATGTGTGTCTATGTATGTGTGTGTATCTTACAGATATATTCTGTTTAACTCCTTTTTTCTTTGGGTAATATTTTTTACATGGAGAGATTATCACGCTAATCGACATATATTCCATATCAGCCAATGGACAAATGATGACAAACAAAGGGTATATATCGTTGTAACTTTGTGTCTATAATAACATCAATATCAACAAATATACGAATAATAGTTCAAAATAAAGAAAGCATATTGAAAATTAATCATCCGAGAAATGGAAATATTAAAATATGAAAATAATATTGTTATAAAAAGATAGAGATGTATATTGAAATATGTTTAACCTCTAAATGTACCTTATATACAGTAAAAGCAAATAATGTTGGATTATATATAACAGTCCGTTAGAAATCAGGTATACTACATAATGAGAGCACTATTCTGTTTAATCTCTTTCGTGATATTCCTTTGCGCATCTACAAGCACAGATCAGATTAAATGGATTAAGAAAAAATGACTATTACCAAACATATCCCAAAAGAGCACTCTTGTTCTCACATCAATATTAGAAGTGCGATAAATCTGGGAAAAAAGTTCTACAAAAAATGTTGTGACAAATTTCAACTGACAGTAACTCAAATATTTTGGTCAATGAATATCGAATTTTTTCCCTGTATAGAAACGGCTTATTTCACCGTTGGCATTACCATTGTGTGGGCGAGAATGGCACCAAGAAAATATGCGTTGCAGCACAGATAGAGTATTAAAAGATGCAAAAACCGGTAACTGTTGAGGATGGGCGAAATTTGAAAAACATATATATATATACATATATATATATATATATATATATATATATATGTGAAGAAAAATATACAGAAAAAAAAAATATATATATATGAAGAAAAAATATACAGAAAAAACAAACAAAAATCCTTATATGCAATTAAGCTGTTTTAATGTTAATATAATGTCAACGTCGGAGGTTTCGCTCTAATAAACCATCTTCAGGACATATTCATAAAATATAATTAACATTATCAATTCAACATGACAAAGACATAATAGCATATAAGGATTTTTGTTTGTTTTTTCCGTATATGTTTCTTCATACTGTCGGATCTATATCCATATATTTGCTTACATATATATATATATATATATATATATATATATATATATATATATATATATATATATATATATAGGTCTACTACATTCCTTGTTGCGTTTAGGAAATTTGCCTTATAAATATATATATATATATATATATATATATATATATGTCGATAGATAGATAGGTATAGACATAAAAGTGGACATAGCAGTAGACACCAAGATGTTACAGTATGATTCAACATCATGCATGAAACAGTCTGTCGCCGTTTGAGGTGAACCGCAGTATTCACTTTTGTTTTAACGTACGCTATATCTCTAGTTTTCCTCATAAATATAGAATACCTTAACATTACAAGTTTTTCATACACACACACGCGCGCGCGCGAACACACACACACACAGAGAATCCCCATATATATATATATATATATATATATATATATATATATATATATATATATATTTTATGCAAAACTAGGTAATCTGTATGGGCAGACCCTAGGAGAATGATTTCCAGAGAGCTCAATGTAAATTCAGAGCAAATATGTTTGAATAAAAACAGTCCACTTTAAGGTTCCATGTAATAAGTTATTTCACCACAACCCTTTTAACAGGACTCTGGATCATCAGACTTTACTTCCAAAGGTTGAAAATCTTTTTCAACGTTTGGAAGTAAAGTTGTCGACGCGTTTCGTCTTCGGTTTTTTCAAGGCAAAAATGAAATCGAAATGTTTCTGTTGTTATAGTGCCTTTGTTAAATTTGGATTTTGTAATATAAGATCATTTCGATTCCACTTTTGCTTTTAAAATGTTCGAAAGTGAAACGCGTGGGCAAACAGCTAGGTTTTTTTTTCTATTTATCATCTTAAACCAATTTATCTTGCCGACATAATTGATCTGGGAATTTAACGATATTGACTACATGGAAAGAAAAAAAAAAAAACATTAAATATAAAGTAAATTTACATGAAGCAAATAGAGTTTTACGCAGAATCGTCACTCATTTTTAAGTTTGGATTTTCTAATGTAACAATAATAACAAAAATAATTTCGATTTCTTTTTTACCCTGAAAAAGTCGGATGACGAAACGCATCGGCAAAAAAAAAAAAAATCCATATACAGTGTAACCCGGATATAAGAGACCCGAATATAAGAGAAACCCGGATATATGAGAGATTTTCTCTGATCCCAAATAAGAGCCATACTTACCTAAACAAAATAGATCGAACCCGGATATAAGATAAACCCGGATATAAGAGATATCGTCTCCGTTCCCGGCAACTCTCTTATATCCGGGTTAGACTGTACATTAGTATTTATTTAGTCCAAATACTTTCGACATAGCATACTGTCATCATCAGATTATTGTCTATTGCAAGATATATATTTTACTCTTAATTATTGTCGAAGACAATTCCCTGATGATATTTTGCTTTATTTCGAAACGGAAAGTACTCGGAAAGTACTATGAAAGGATCCAATCGAAAATAATTAGACAGAATATGCCTAAATTATTCAACGACACATGTCTCAATACATACATCTATCTATCTATCTATCTATCTATCTATATATATATATATATATATATTGTGCATATTTAAGCAGCAATTTCTATTGATTCATGTTTCATGAAATAATATAGCAAGTTATGTCTATTTATTCTAAGTAAGTTCCTCTCATAACGTCTGATAAGCTTAATAACATAATCATTGAAAGACGAAAAAATTCACCATATTGACACATGTATATTCGATCTAAGCTTTAGTCTTACATAAGCAATTATTAAATATATATATATATATATATATATATATATATATATATATATATATATATATATATATATATTTCAAACGATACACGGACGAAACAATAATGATAGTCTGTTTTTGTTGCAGGAAAGATTTCAAAGGACCAACAAATTTGTGTATACGAGACGCGCAAGTGAAAATTGCATCGCAGTTCGTGAGGTCACACATGACCACGTGAGACTGAAAACGGGAAGTATTTAGTATGGGAAGCCTTTGGCATAAACGAATGGCTTCAGATATCAATTATAGACATTTAAGAATATTTGTGGAGATTTCATTGTATATTTCGTTCAGGTTAGGTTTCAACTGTTTTATGTATATTGCTTCAAGAATTTTTAGTTTTTGTTAATATTTTAATGTTTAAGTATAGTTGTGTTTTCAACGAGGATTTTCCGGAAATGTGTATCCGGCAAGGCATGTTGATTTAAATGCCTCAAAATGTTAGAGTTATACGAGTTTGTCGTTATTTGAAATCTTTATTGTTTCGTCCATCTATTGTTTGATATATCATTGAAAATGGCTTATGTAACCCGAACGCTTATATCGGATTTAAACATGTTTCAATATGGTGATTGCCTTTCGTCCTTCAATGATAATGTTATTAAGCTTATCAGACAATATGAGAGGAACTTACTTAAATAGACGCAACTTGTCTATATTATTTAATGAATCATGCGTCAATATATATATATATATATATATATATATATATATATATATATCTAAAGAAATATAGTCTTTAGGTGCGCTATATTTATGGAATAAAGGGCTCAATATCAGAGATAGAGCGTGTGTAAATATAAAAGTCAACATAGAAGTCAACACTTAGAGGCGACAGTCTGTTTCATGCTATATGCAATCGTCAGGCCATATATATATATATATATATATATATATATATATATACATGAATATTGCACATTATTTGGGACTATTGTGCCCACTGATGAGCAGAAAATGTATATTTAGTATTAACATATACCTAAAAAATATTAGTATAATTCTTCCTCGGGTAAAGTCTGGCCAGATGTACAGCGTTTCATGCTTACAGCGCCACCTACCATAATATGATACGTCGTCACGTGGCACTTTACGAGGAAGACGGCATTGTTTCTTCTCTGGCTGTATGCCATATTGGATTGTGCTATATTTCTTTTGTGTCGTTGCTTTGTTAAGCTTTTGCCCTTCATTATATTTCGCAAGAGTAAGGCAGACTCGTCTGTGGTTATGTAGGTGAATTCCGACCTACGTCAAAAAATCAGGTAACGTCGCGTCGTAAGGACGGATATCCGACGTAATTCGAGGATCACTGTACACTTGTTTCTTTTGATATCTTTGTTTTTGTTTTTTTTAATATTTTTTTTATCAAGGAAATTATTAAACGGTCTCGATCGATTGGAACTCAATATCCATCTCTATTTTCTATCAAGGAAATCGCTCTTGTAGTCTAAGATTCTCCACATTGGCAGTGTCTTAGTTTAGACTGAAGGATTGGTTTCAGTTTTAGTCATGTTCCGGCAGAGGATCCTATTTCTCTGATACTGTTTTGATTCTTGTCTCTATCGACAATATTTCCTCGGTAAGACATCTTGATCTACGATGTTTATTTTTTTCCTCTTTATAAAAAATTAACAGGAATAGAAACTCAAACAATTGCACTGACTAAAATTAATCTTCGTAAAAATAAGAAAGAATGCATTACACACATACACAGGCACACACACACACACATATATATATATATATATATATGACAATATATATATATTATTGAAAATTTATTTCAGTTGAAGTCTCTGGGGAGGAAGTGTGAGTTTGTAAAGAGTGACTATCCAAGACTGTTCGGTAAAGCAAATCGTGTTCACTCAGTCACTGTGCGTTTATCTAAAAATAAATACGCTTAAATTCACCTTCACGCCTTCCGTGTGCCGACGATTTAGGGGCGAAATTCAGTCAGGTTAGAGGCAAGCGGACGTCGAGCCAACTGATGAGCTGCCACACAGTCTGTCTGTGATGACTAAATATATATATATATATATATATATATATATATATATATATATATATATATATATATATATATACCCATTACTTTTTTTTATTTATTTACTTATTTATATTTATATATATATATATATATATATATATATATATATATATATATATATGTATATACCCATTACTCTTTTTTATTTATTTACTTATTTATATTCATATATATATATATATATATATATATATATATATATATATATATATAAACATTAACCTTTATATATATATATATATATATATATATGTGTGTGTGTGTGTGTGTGTGTGTGTGTGTGTGTGTGTGTCTGTTTATGTGTGGAATATATAGAAAAATAGATAAGAACACGTTAGGTAAATAATCCGAACTTCTTTAGTATTTTTGTTTTTATTTTTAGAAATAGACATCAATACTAAAGCAGATCCTAAATTATAATTATAATTATTTCTTTTTAGATATGATTCCTTCCCTACATGAGAGTTCTCATGTTTCAAAAACAAGAGCTAAAACCTCTGTTTCATCCTCAAACGAAGTTTTTGGGAATAACTAATCTTGAAGTTTACGCATCTTTATAAGCATATTCATTCGTAGAATTTATTACTAGGGAAACGGCTGAAGTAATCAGTCCAATTGGAGGCGTAAGAGTTAACAATTTGTATCAACATATCAGTCACCATGGGAAAGAGGCCAAGCCAAGGTTGGGCCGGGGTGTCCATTTCAAAGCGAATGATGACATTCCTATATGCACATTGTCTAGTCCGTCTTAGCGACAGACAGTTATTGGCACCGTTGTACGCCGTTAAGTGTCTGAAGATATTTTTTTTAAGACAGTTCGTACATAAACGCGTAGCTCCGAACTGCAATTTGTTTTTTGGCGACTTCATAAAGGGTTTCTTTTATCTTGCGATTGGCTTAAGCTTTTAAACTCTTTATTAGACTATGAAATTAAAAAAAATATATGCTAATTATTTAGGCGAAAAAATCACAGCTCTTCCATCACTCCTTAATAGTCAGCCTATGAAATTTTCAGCCCAAATTCAAGCCTGGAAAGAAACAATGCAGGTATTAATAAGATGAGTTGAAATTAATGCATGCAAAATTTCACAGCTCTAGCACCACTCCTTCATAATCAGGCTTAGAACATTTCAACCCACCTTCATAAATGGAAATAGACAATGCAGTTATTAATAAGAAGTGTTGAAAATATTTCATGCAACGTTTCACAGCTCTAGCATTTCTCCTTCATAATCAGACTATTAACTTTTCAGCTCACGCACGTACCTGGAAAGAAACAATGCAGTTATTAATAAGAACTGTTGAATTTAATGCATTCAATATTTTACAGCTTCGTAGTCAGCCCATGAAGTTTTAAGCCCACCTCCATATAAGTGATTTAATCTGTAAATCAAAATTTCTTTTACGGAGTAGCGTGTGTTGGACATCAGATTGAGTGTTTTTGACTGTTGACTTGACGAGATTTTGTCGGTCTCTAATCGCCACTGTCTTTCTATGTTAGCTGTCTGGTGCGTGGGTGATTGTTTATGTATGTTTGTGGGCGGTTTGAGTTGGCGGCGGTTGTTTTCTCTATGGGCAGCCGTTGTTTGTGAATGGTGTGGTTCGCAAAAAAACAGTATGGATTTTTGTGTGACTTATATGCATTAAAATTTCAATTATTATATATATATATATATATATGTGTGTGTGGGTGTGTGTGTTTGTGTGAGTATATATATTGTTATGGAGTGGTTTTACAGTGGAGGCTAGTATTTGTACTAAGGCGGTCCTAAAATAGGTTCGACGAACAAACTTGGAACTTGATATAATAGGTAATGACGCAGAGTAAACTAGTTGTGGTCGCTAATACTTTAGTATCCGACTAACGGTCATCCGACATCGACTGACTGACCGAATATATTTAGTCACCCCCCTAGGTGGGCATCATGTGGCACAAGGCTGGTTTAACGTGGGATCTCCGAGCCCCTGGGCTCGGCCAAAAATATGCCCATTGAAGCGTATAAAGGGGTTCAGCGTAGGTTTACCTCCCCGAAAGAGAATCCGCCCTTCGGCGTAGCCTATTTCGGGTTCCTCCCCGCCCGAAGGGAGAGTTCAACCGATCAGCCAGTCGACTGACTGACCGAGCCCCTGAGCGACTCTTACTACACCCACTTATTATAGGTGGGAGAGTCTATTAACAATAGAATAGGTGTGTTCCACTATAACATATATATATATATATATATATATATATATATATATATATATATATATATATATGCGTTTGTGTGTGTGTGTGTAAAATGGTCAAACACTAATATTCCATGGTTATAATCTATTACATTAGGATCAAAATCACGATTCAATTCATCAGGCCTACAAATTATATATATTCCAAAATTCGCTAGAGGATGTTACAGAACTAGATACTTTAATTTAATTTCTATAACGGAATTGGTAGTTTTTAGCTTCTGTTTTTGAAACATGGTAATTCCTATGTAGCGATGGAATCATATCCAAAAAATAATAATTATAATATATATATATATATATATATATATATATATATATATATATATATATATATATATATATTTCGATTATACGGGCAGTTTAATTTATAATTACATAAATCATTCATACAAAAAACAAATATAGATGTTAATAATTTAAATGCCGAAAATACAACTTCGCAAACAATTTCAATAGGTTACACTAACCCCGAACCTGTATATGAATGATATGATCCCATGTTTATAAATTCCAGTTTCATAGGATCTTTTTTTTTTAGTTTTTACAAACTTTCGTCTGTTCCTACGGACATCCTTAGGGTTGGAAATAGATTTGTTCTTGTTTTTTACTTCTCGGTAATAATAGGACAACGATAAGTAAAAAAAAAAACAAGAACAAATCTATTTCCATACCTGAGGAGGTTTGTAGGAACAGACGAAAGCTTATAATAACTAAAAAAGACCTTATGCAACTGGAATTTATAAACAGGGATCATATCATTCATATACAGGTTCGGGGTTAGTGTATCTTATTGAAATTGTTTGCGAAAATGTATTCTCGCCATTTAAATCATTAACCTCTATATTTGTTTTTTGTATGAATGATTCATGTAACTATATATATATATATATATATATATATATATATATATATATATGTATATATATATATGTATGTATATGTATGTATATATATACACATATATATATATATATATATATATATATATATATATATATATATATATAGTGGAAATGTGTAAAACAATTAGAACACATTCTTTGGTATATTTTTCTAAAGTAAAATTATCTTTCTGGTGAGGTCAATGATGTCATTGTCATTTTCTCAGATATTCTCAAAGAAGTCTCATATACAAGAGAAATAGGGGAAAAAAGTCACTTTCCCAAAGCCGTAATTTCGCTTCCCTGTGTCTTTTCTATAAATACTTTCGTGGCAGTTGTTTTGATGTTTGGTACTTCAATTTACGACTTTAAGCGAAGGATAAGCTTTGATGTATTTTTGACAATGAATATCGGCTCTGAATATGTAATTCGTAGGGCCGAAATCGAATTTGAGTCAAGTTCAAAGCATTTACTTATGACACTTTTACTGGGTAAGCAATAGCATAAAGTCCCTGAAAATCTGCTTCTTTTTCTTATTCCCATAATATTTAGTCTCTTTTGCCTTCTGGCCTTCTTCATGTGTCAAGAGAACCGAATAATCTTCATCTACTACTTCCAATGTCCGTGCTTAAGTGTATCTTCCTATCACTTTTTTTTTAATTCACTACGTCTAAAAATTTTCTAGCTTTGTTTCATAAGTATCAGCTTTACCCGGGATTAAATTGAAAATTAATATTCCACCAAATTCAGGAAAATTTCAATTTAATTCTCTAGATCATTGTGTTATTTTCCGGAAGCTAAAACTTGGAAACCTAAACCCAACGATCTTATTGCCGTCGCTCCTGCTAGGACTAATGCCAGGCTTGAACGTCTACGCCGCCGTTCGTCTTTCTTATGAACGTATAGGTTTCATTCAATGTTTTACTGAGTGTTGCCTGTTACTAACAGGCCAATTTGTTTATCTTTCATTAAGTCTGAACTCGTCCCTCATGTCAGCTTACTTAGGAAAAAGAAATAAGCCATCTCACACTTGTCCCAGACCGAAATATTTGCGTCGAAAGTGATTGTCGAAAGATAGTTGTGTTAATACTATGTGATCTGTTATCTCATAGAGAGTGATAGAATCATTAGGCTACTGAATCCTTTACTTAAACGCAATTCTATTTCGCTACTGGTATAATTTTATCTTGACTATTCAAGTAATATTTCCTCTACGAAGTAATATTTCCACAAAAAAATAAATTATTTTGTTATGGAACTGTAAAACGAAACAAATTAACACATTGATTGCCAAGCACAATTCTCCGTTGTTTTAGTCATTTTTATTTTCCCAGGTCGAGTTTTGAGACGTGGGGAACAGGAACCGTGTAACTGACACTTTTTCCCGCCTTTTTTTTCTTGTTCTGCTTCATTTTTCTATTAACAGATTAAATCGTGTTCGACAGTTTTTATTAGGAAGCTGATTTCGAGTTATCTCATCCCGACTACGATTTATCTCTTCCTTGGCATTTGTCTGATGAATTTTGATCTGCGCAGCCAAAAAGGAGTTGATTGGAAACAATATTAAGACTTTAGCTGAACCTATAAATGAAGCTTTTTATTGTCTAAGTTGGTTATTATGAATTTGACGTCAGAAGACAGATTTCGTTATTAATCTCTGGCAGCCAGCATGTAAAAGAAGACCATCATATTTATAGATATTTTTATGAAAGGAAAACTTCTGTCTAAAATTGAGTGACCATTTAGACGTCTATCGGAAAATACACGTAATGAAACTATTTCAAATTATCACATACAAGTGACTGTCGGCTGCATTTTAACTTGATGGGCATTCAGTTCGTATTAATAGATATATGTAGATGGTGTGAGACTCGACTTCAGGGTCCTTAATTGTCAGTAGATTAATCTCCTTATGCAAATTAAAAGCATTTTATTTTTTAAAGATCAACAATAGCAGTTAAAACTCAAAAGCAACAGGTGAAAATACAGACATTATTACAATATGCGCGACATGCTAACTTTCTAAATACTTAAATACCTTCTAAGCATCGTTTCCAAATAAAGTGCCTTTTTATATCTTCACCATATGTTTGTTCCATCATTTCATACATGCATTCCCCTAAGTAAATTCTTGTTGTAAATGTGTAAATTATAATGAATGAATGGGTCGCGAGTCGGAATAACTAAGACTAGGACAGCTAAGAAAGTCCATCCCCTCCCTTTTATCCCACTTCGGATATGTGCCACAATTCCTGTATATTTAGGAATAAATAGATGCACTGAGTTACAACCCTGTTTATTTTTGTCAGGCAACTGGACGCTAGTTTGAAACCTCCTTGCGATGGTGAATCTCATACTCTTGATTGTTCACTATCAAACAAATGAATCTCACGAAATTGAAAGACACGACAATTTATTCACACTGTTGAAATAATTATCGATAAGATTCGGCAAATGTCGATGACTATTCTTTGACGAAGATCATCAGGCAATTGTGCTGCCCAAGAACAAATTGTACGTAAGAAAGTGAATACAATTTATGTCCGTAAAAGGGACAAGAAAACATTTTCATCCGTGCCAACACTTACGAACATGAAATCATTTGGGTTCTTCACTGATGATAAACATTCAACCAATGCCAACATTTTAATATGAGAAATGACAGAGGATGACTTGTCCTTATTGTGATGTTTACTAGGTTGTCAGCGACTGTAACGTTTTTTTTGATAGTGAAGGTTATATGATGCAGCCTCAACTGCTTCTACATCATCTCATAATTAATACTACTAGATACATTAAGACGGTGAAAACGTTGTTAATCCATGGATGGAAGAAGTACACAATGGAAAGCAATGCGTGTAGTATATTGTTTTTAATTGCCTTCTCAGAAAATTCACTTAATCCAAAAATTGATGTCGTATAATCTTTTAGATCAGAGGTCGGCAACCAGTTTGAAAAGAACGTGCAAGAAAGCTCTCTCGGAAGAGAGACAGGATATCAAATATACTCTAATAAATACGTACCTCAAACCCATCCGTCCAGAAGGCTGTATTGCTATGGAAGCTTAAAAAAAACAAAAAAACATCGAAGTTAATATTATAATATTTAAACAAGGTTTATTATTTTACTGCCGGTATAAGTGAATAACAACAATCAACAAAAAAATGTACTTCCCTTATTACAAATGAAAAACAGTTAGAAATCGGTAGTTATGTCTATATTTACACACATTTACCAATTAGTTAACGTACAGGCCTTTGAACTCTCTTATTTCTTTAAAGTATTAAAACAATACCTAGCACTTTCGGGTGTTTAACCTTGCTGCGAATATAATTTCGAAGATCTATTCGAAATCTATTTAAGGACGTAGATCAGAGTCGGCAACCTTTTGCAGAGAGCGGGTCTGAAAGCTAACCGATGTCTCGGAGGTAGGCCATGATATCAAGTGTTCTATAATAAACTGTCACGACCCCAGACCGCTCCGTTCAGCAGGCTGCTTTGGTTTGAATATTCAATGAAAAAAGACGTTGAACTTAATGTTATATTATTTAAAGAAGGTTACTTAGTTTACTGAACGAATGACAGGATAACAATTACCACAATTAACAAGAAATATAGATTCTTTACTAAAAATGAAATGCAGTCAGAAATGGTAGAAATTTATATTCGGAGTGAAGGTATAGCACAGTTTGAGTTTATATGTGTCGAAGAATGTACACGTGAATTGCGGTTAGCCGACGCTGTTGTGTTTAAATGCTTGCAGCTTGCTTTCTTAAAATGCTCCGTATAAATTCGGCAAGTAATCGAGTAGTGTACTGTAGAATGCATGCGGATGTATGTTGGAGTGAGATCGTCACGGCGAAGTTGAAAAAAATTGCGTATTAGTGATAACTAAATAATATTTAGTAAATAGCGTCAGCAAATGTTTATGTGAAAGTTGCCTCGTAGAATATATTTCGGGACAGTGGGTCGCCCAAAAAATTGCGTCGCGCATTTTACTCAAGGACAGCGGGCCGTCCGAAGATTGTTTCACACTTAATCTCGTCAGTGTAGAAAACTTTGGTGCATTAAAAAGCATGGTAAGCAATGCTGAAATGTTGGTAAGCAGTGGTGTAGAAAATTGTATTTGCGCCTTTTCTTGAGTTTTAGGATTGAATAGAACGTGATCGCTAAATGTAGTTACGGATAGCGTCTATATGTAGCGAGAGAATGCTGAATTTGCAGTATTAATAGCAAACGCATAAGCTGCTTCAAATTCTCAAAGTCGTGTCGCATCATAAGTAAAGGAACAATGAGTCGTCCAGAAATATATGTTCAATCTAGTGAAAAGATTAGTTATGCTTCCATGTCCTTACGGTGTTACGCGCTTGAAGTTCAGCGTTGACCTGTTGAAAACAGGTCTGAGCATTCACACCGACGTCAGGCAAGGTTAGTTTGAGTGAAGATTCAGTCTTGTTGTCACTTGTTTCCGCCATATTTTTAAAATTAAACACGCGTTGGACTGAAAAAATTGCGCGCCAAAATATAGCTCCCGTGAAGAAGAATTATTTAGTGTATTGGGCTCGTCTATTAGTCCAATCTTACCTTCTTCGAGTAATGCACTATTCCAACTTTCATTCGTAAATCTAGCCCTCTGATTGGTTCATTTCTACCAATCAGGTCGCCCGCACGTGCACTTCGAAATTTTGGCGCAATATCGTTTTGGATCCACCCACCTGATCATGACCTCTTAAAAACAACCCAAAAGTACGTGTGACATGCAGATGCAGACCTGGGTAGATCAGCTGCAGACCATTTTGTCGACCGATCACTCAAGTTTAAAAATGTGACGACTACTACAAATCTTTCCAGTTCAATATCTTCTACGAACTTCTTTGTCATTCAAGAATCTCAAACTATACATTCTCTTTGATCATCTACGATAAACCAGTGAGTCCAGCGAACACAGAGAAGCGCTAATCTAATCCTCGTAACTTGCGATTATAATTTTCCCGCGCAAACGAAACCACAACTGACTCACCCACAAACTCTACTCGACGATTACTCTGTGAATACAAACAACTTCAACTCGCAAGATTTTACTTATCCAAAGGGAATTATTAACGCTCACTACAATTTAAGTAAATACTATTATTGAACATATTTCATGCTTAGAGTTAAGGGCAGACTACTTCTAAATGACTCAATTCTAAACAATACAAAAAGAACAACACGAACATAATAACGGTGTTTAAACACTAATTACGAATTCTTATAGTCTGTAATACAAATACACCAAGACACTAAAAAACAAACAAAAATATTCATTCACTAACAAATATAACAACACAATAATATCTTGTAATAATATTTTGTATATAGTATTAGTATTGTATATAACTGCATTTGTTTGTTTGAATTGCATACATGTTTTGCTTTGTTTTATATTAAGTATTATTTATTGTTGTGGATGCAAGAGAAGATAACGCAACCTGACAAAAATTCCTTCTGATATATTCTAACGCCATAGAAAAAAGTCTTAGCTCCTTCTGCGCACCTCCAACAAGTGAATCACTCGGTTTTAGTTATTGTCCAATAACTTCTCCATATCCAATGAAATATTTGTCGATGGTAGGAACAAAACATCATGGTGGTGGTCATCACACAACCTTGTTCTTAAAGGACATTAGCATATTCAGTTTTTGAATAAAAACGTTGTTCCTAAGTATATAGGCTTCCATTTGCATTATTCAATAGGCTTCTATTTGCATTATTCAATAGGCTTTTCTATTTTCCACTTGATGCAACATTTTCTTCGTAGAAATCAGTACTGGAATTTGAGATTTTGATTTTAGAAAATTGTCACATTGTAAGTCAATTAAGTCCAACTGATATTTTCCGCCACTTGCTACACAAATTAGATAATTAGTGCTCAGGTGTTGAACTGTCGTGCCGGACAGATATCATTGGTGCGTGGATGTGGTCTGGAGCCTGGGGGTTGCCGACCCTTTTTTTTTTAGATCAAGAGCTCCAGACTCTACAATTTTAAATACAATAGATTACTGAGTTTTTAGTGATGCTGAAAGGGAGACGAATCTAACTCCTTACAATAACTGAATTTTGGTTGATTTGTTTTTGACGGTTTATCAGCCCTTTGTAGGTTATTCAAAATTGAAAAACATTTCGGATTGTAGTATGTTGCTGACAATTACTTCAGTGTTCCGATAACTTTGCTAAAAGGCGACATTTTTCAGACAATGTTCGAAATATATCAGGATCGCATAATGCTTCTATGTCAACGATTCCTGAACCGTAGTATAGCGGTCATCGAAATTTGATATGGATTCATGGAATAATTTTAAGAGAAAACACATCTAGAACATGTACACAAATCTCATTTGAAATATATTAGGTTTTCGCGAGATTGCATTAGTTTTATTGAATCACCAATTATTTTCACAAATAATATTCAGCCAATGAAATTTGGCCAGTTTTGAATTCAAGTATATTGTCCTTTTTAGAATTATTTCTTTTTGTTTTATTATGAATGAATTAAATAAACTGTAATTAGCACATAGTAGCTTCGAGTTATCTTCCTTGGCTGAAACTAATATTAATTAATTAATTAAAGGTACTGGGATATCTAGATTGGAATTTAATCAATTCTTCAACTTTAGCGGTATTGCGCTAAAAAAATATGTTGTACTATGTGCCGCTTTTGCTGTGTTATAGAAACCTGATAATGACTTTGTGAAATAACAGTTTTGTTTTGTTTCCTTACTAAACTGATTTCTGACATTGAATTATTTATTTATACTTTTCTGCATTCTTTCTTATTAATACAATTCATAACTTTATGCGCTGATTTACAAATTTATTTACAAATAAAACTTTAAGCTAAATACTAGGAAATCAAAACAGTGAACATAATTCCAGTGAGAACAGACTCATATTTTCTTCTCGAAAACATGGATTATATGCGTGAATCTCTGCCAATTAACAGGAAGGGATAAAAATGAAAGACGAGCGTCAGTCGAGGAAATATTCAATTGTCAGCTTAAAGAATTAAAAAAGCAAAAGCTGTAGAAAAGAGAGAAGGTTCAAAGATTTTTTAAAAAGACAGAAGGGAAAAAAATGTAACTGGAAAACCCATTCCAAGGACAGGAAAACATTTTCCAAGAGGAATGGTAAATTTCCTAACTAGCATGGGTAAAAATGGAAAACAAAACAAAATAACCTGGCAGTAATACATAAAAAGCTGGACTGACATCTGCAAGTAACTCTTCTTAATGCGGAAGAATTATCGAATTCAAGATTCAGCTCATAAGCAATTTAAAGTCTATAAATAGATAACCAGGACGACAACCATCTTACACGATATAGAGGGTTAGTTACAAGAACAACGGAGTAAACATACAATAGTCGTAAGAACTAATTGTATTTTCATATATACATGCGATTCCTATAGAACACTTATCTTTTTATAAGTGTACTGGAAAATTCTTTTTCCATGTAAAACAAGCGTCTTGAATTTACAATGACTTCAAATCTTTACAGAAAATTTACACTGCTTTATAATCATTGGTAGATCCATGAGAAGTACGGTTAAATTTTTTTTTATTATTGTTATCAGATTATGATTATCGTATAGATTTTTTGTCGTTCAAAATTCCCAAGACTGAAAATTCTATCAGACAGGAAAATCTTCAATGAACAATTATTAAAAATGAATACAAGTGAATGAAAACAAAATCCCAAAGTCATCTAGAGTGGCACTACAAGAATACGATATTAGCAAATAACAAAATCCGGGTGATACTTGAGCACATTCAAGTACTGAAAAATCTGCAATGTGTAGCACGTGTAAAGAGAACGGAAAATACTAATATAAAGAGCTTGGCATCCACACAGTTTTAAACAATATTAGGTAGGAAGCACTCATCTGTAGCAGAAAATCAGATAACCGTTAAAGAACTTCAGAATCATGTTTTCTTACAAAACAGTATTGAAGAAAAGGTTATAAAAATTTCTATCAATGCAGATTCTATTAGGTTGGTGCAAATATAATGACGTAATAATGTCGTTTTTGACGTTAAAAAATATGTCAAAAAACGACATTATTACGTCATTATTTTTGCACCAACCTAATAACTCTTTGGTTAGTAAATCCAGAAATATTCTTTATAAGGAAACGGCGAGCTCTCCATTGCGATTAGGTATATTTTTTTCATTTATTTCTTTTATCCTTTCATCCCATGCACAGTGGAATGGTACAAGTAGGCAGGGGTTTACAGTAACAGAGACGACTGAGAATAGGGAGGACCGAGATAAAGACAAAAGTTTTACGGGGTTCAAGAAGACAATGACGACTGCTATCGCATTTACATCTGTGAAAATTGTAGTTATCTGAAAATCAATTAAACGGAAGTGGGTGTCACAGCTGGGAAATGCGAGAAAAGAACCTTTTGTATTAGAAGTGGCAGTTTCATTTACATGTATCAACAGAGAACGGGTAGGGCTTAGATGCCAATCTAGTAGCACTCTTAAATTCATGCAACAGGGAAAAAAAACTCATCAGAGCAGTTGTGTAAATATTTGTAGAAAAGACAAAAGAAAGACACGTTCGTCGAAGACAATGTGACTGAAGTTGAGATTCCAAATCACGATCGATTACATTACATATCATTCTTTGAATTTTCTCAAGAATCTCAAAGATGTACGTACAGCAGAAAAAAAAAACAGACCAAGTATGGTAACAGCTTTCGCTGTACGGACGAATGGAATATATATTTGTAAATCTGAGAGGTGGATGTGTTCATCATGGTTAATTTTACTGTCATTATTATTGAATATAATTTACAATTTGTTTGTCACTAATGAGGCAATAAGAGATATGTTAGGAGCAATACCAATAATACAAGACATAGAACGACAGGGGATCAAGAGGTTCGGGCCCCTCAGTCGTATGACTATCAACCAACCAGCAGTAGGAGCGTACAGCCTCAGGAACTCTGGCTGGAGAGCGAGAGGCAGACCAAGAAGACAGGCGACTGACAGGCGACTGTGTCTCCACGCGACCCCATAACAGCACAAGTAGACGGAAAAACTAAACTAAAACTATTATTGAATAGTTTGTTTTAGTTTGGTTTGTTTTACGGCATATCAACCACAATGGGTTATTTAATGCCGACAAGATTTTTATTGGTCGTTTTGTCTGGATTGTTTTACGGCATGTCAATCTGAATATATATATATTTTAATGCCGACAATAATTTTTTTGCTAGTTTGGTCTGTTTTACCGCATACCAACCTCAATGGGTTATTAAATGCCCAACATTTTTATTGCTGGTAATATTTTTTTCTTTCAAAAATCTATTTCTGGTAATTTTTTTTTTCCAAAAATGTATTGTTGGTAATATTTAATTTATTTACAAAGTATTTCTGGTATTAAACCTATTTTTACACTTTCATAGTGTTTTGACCACGATTTGTGGGTTAACTATTTTCCCAAAGATGGGACCCCTACAGTTGCTACCACCCCGAGTCAGGGTGGACCTGGGAACACCAGCAATAAAGAGGTGGTTCCACACTCCTCAAAACCTCTTGATCAGAGGCCTCGCTGCTGGACGTAGTTTATCGTCTTACCCAGGACGCGGATGTAGTTTATTGTCATAAATAGAACAGATTATTGTATAAGAGAAAAGTGCAAAAATGTTATGATGGTATACAAATGTATGAAGCTCTAGTATACGCGTCAGGAAATCAACGTTGTTAAAAGGATAGCAGGCATATTCATCACAGAAAAAATGTGATGGATATAGAAATATGATTTCATTTAAATGTTGTACATGATTATGCAGGTTAGAAACTATGCAGTTTTCGAAATAGATTCAGGTTGGGTAACCCCATCAGACTGTCTGCGATTGAGGTCCTTCCAAAGTACATGTATACAACTCCCTTGTCAACAATTCTGACTCATCCATCAATCTTGAAAAGAAAAGAAAAAAAATAACAATACATTGGTGAGCTGACTATGTGGCCACGCCAATTCTCCCTCTCATGACCAGAGATACGCAATGTGTCTCCAACGAGTAGACCTGTGAAACAGATTAAGGTCAAGTAACTATCAAGCAAATATGTGAAACGAAACACATCCTACTCTCTGGTGCATCTAAATTAACCAAAATGATAAGAATTAACCAATATATATATATATATATATATATATATATATATATATATATATATATATATATATATATATATATATATATATATATATACAATTATTTTAAGACTTTTTATAAAAAATGTATAAACATAAAAATGTCTTTATATATATATATATATATATATATATATATATATATATATATATAAAGACATTTTTTGTCTTTATATATATATATATATATATATATATATATATATATAAAGACATTTTTATGTTTATACATTTCTGTGTGTCTGTGTGATATCTGTGTGCATAAATGATACGCATTTATGAGTACTATTTGTCTTTTCATATAATATTATTTTCTAGGTCTTTTTCCAATTTTTTCTTCTAATTTCTTATTTTTCTTTTTCTTTCTTTAATCCCTTGCTCTGTATTTCTTTCTCTCTCCATTTCTTTCTTACTCACTTTCATTCTTTCTTTTTTCTTTTATATCTCTTATAATTTTCCTTTTTTCTTTTTTTACTCTCTTTCGGACTTTATTCATTTCTCTCTTTCTATTCAAAGCACCAAAGTTGGATGAGGCTGTATAAGTTTTTGAATATATCGGGTATATCAAGTCATCTGTCAAGTCACAAGTAAACCATCGCGTAGACAATAATTTCGTCAAAACAGGGGCAGTATCCAAAGGGAGCGATTTTTGGAGTACTCCAAGATTATATGGCAGGTCCAGGTTGTCACGAAAATCAATCAATTTTAATGTGATTGATCACGATGGGTCAAACACTACTGTAATCCCGTAGACATTCCCTTTTTGCATTGTAAACTGTCTTTTCATCTCACCTTTCATATCAGATTAATTTGTGTTTTTTTTAATCACATTGTGTCCTGTATTTATGAAATTTGGTACGCCAACCTCCAACAATATGACAACTTTCGGGGCTTTTATCTAGCAGTAAAATAGACCGATGGCGTTGGTGTATCATTTTGTCTGTCTGAAAATCATAGTCTCAGAACATAGCATGCTTTTTAAATTCTTCAGTTTTTCTGCACGGCAAATGATCTTACAAATTTCCTGTAACTTGGTATCCATACTTTCGACACAGTAAGAAATGTACATTATGGCTGAACTTATCATGACGCCTCTTATATTCTTCTTTGAGCTCATAGTTTGCATCCACTCTTCATGCGAGTCACATTCTCATCATTATTATTAGGAATTGTAGATTGGTTTGGTTTCTTTGTTTAATGGCATATCAACTCCTTATGGGTCATTTAATGCCGAAATTTAATTTTCGTTGAGGTTTCGGTATTTTGTTTTTTTAATTATTAAAATCTCTCTTGCTGTCGGATATAGTTTATCGTCAGACCCAGGGCGATTTTTAGTATTATTAATAATCGCATCAGTAGTAGTAGGATGAGTATCAATTCTGTATTTTCTGAGGTAAGATCATAATATCTTGTAATTAATGTTGGTTGGTATATTCTGTTTGGTAGCATATCAAACTTTATGGGATTTTTAATACCGAAATTAAAATATTTTGTACGTAATGTTATGCTTTCTGTGTTTTTAAGATATATATTTTGTAGGTCATAAAATATATTGTTGGCAATTTTACTATAAATATATACAGCTGATTTTTGTTCCAGGGTTAATATCCTCCCATAGCTGGTACTGTAACAACATCGTATCAAGGGGGACGTTGGAACGACAGCAATCAAGACGTAGTTCGAGGCTGCTCAACATCTGCCCGTCAGAGGCTTTGCTGACGGATGTAATTTATTAGTAATTAATGTATCGATAACAGAATACAAGTCACAACCTTGTATACTGCAATTTTAATTCAACAGCTCACTAGGAGAAAACAGACTTAAAATTTTAAGTACTAAAAAAGCAAGGTTATTAACGTTTTATCATCAGCAATTTGACAACTGATTTTCTAAAAGTCATAGTGAAACATCTTACTCTAAATGATGCTATCTCCTTTGAAGTTCTATTATGATTCAATTTCACGCCAGCCTCCAAGTGCTAAAGAAACTGGGGGAAAATGTCGCTTTCTTGTACCGCTTGCGACAAACTGCATGGCTGCTACTTATACATGAGTCGGACCAGACAAAAAACAAAGTATTGTTGCCATATCTGATTTAGAGATTCAAAATCGTCACTTTCCAGCCTTGACATAGTTCAACGTCATCTACACAACCTTGTAGGTGATACGAGATGTATTCAAGTGGTTTTTGAAACTATTTTTAGCAAAGACAGTTATAACCATCCGACATTAATGGAATTTTAATATACCATTACTATACAGGGTAGCTAAACAAATGTCTTCCAATTACTGTCTCAAAATAGTGTACATTTTGCTTCTCCACTCTTTACATCTAATAAGCTGACTACAAACATTTTTCAATTCCAGATTGAAGGAGTGAACTGTAACAATTCATTTAACACACCCACGGCTCTTTGAACACATTCTCAGCTGACTAGTCTGCAGAATTCAATTAATTTGGAAGATCGATATTCTATTAGGTTGTCCCAAAAGTTCGTAAACACTTGCCAAATTTTGAAATCTTACTCGCCAAGTAATAATAAAAACAGCAAAAATTATTCCTCAAAATATAGACCATCATTTTCCAAGACTTTCTGCCATCGATCTGCAAGCTTTCGGATCTGGTGAAAGTACCATTCAGCCGGCTTCGAATCAAAGAATTATTGACACGCTTCCTTGACTTCATCAAACGAGACGAATCGGCGGCCCTTCAGAAAGTGTTGCATTGAGCGGAAAAGACCCTGATCTGATGGAGCACAGTCAGGACTGTAGGCTGCATGTGGCAGAACCTCAACGCCGTCCAGCTCTTCAAACTTTGATTTTCCTGGCGGTGTGTGGCTTGGCATTGTCCTGCTGCATCAAAGCGCGCTTTCCGTTGATCAGAGCCGGATACTTTTGCTTCAACTTTCCGTAGACGCGCTCCAGTTGGTGACAGTAAAGTTCGGCATTGATGGCACAACCATTAGGAACCAACTCAAAATGCACGATTCCTGCAAAGTTCCACCAAACGCACAGCATGACTTTCTTGCCGAATCGATATTGTTTTGGAACCGACGGTGTCTCTTGCCCTTTCTGAAACCCATCGCTTGTCTCGATTGTGTTGCATAAAAATTCAATTTTTCCCAAGTGGTTACGAACTTTTGGGACAACCTGATATAAAACCTTGATGTACAACAAAACAGTCTCGCAACCTCGGTACTGTCCAAACATTTTTTCCTTTGACATTTTGTTGTTCATTAAGGTGAAGTAGAATTTCCGCGGCAGAATTTTCTAAGACACTGAGAAGATTAAAATGATTGTGACAAGGTTGATGGTGTCTTCACTTCTGATGTATTCCACTGGTCCTTCGCGAAGTGAGTGGAGCGATAAAACAAGTGTATTTAAATCAGGGTATCCTACATCGAAGTAGATTAGTGTTTTGTACTTCTTTGAAATTAACAGACGCCGCATTTTAAACAGAAGTCTCAACATTCCTGGAAGGCAGCTCGTAAATGATTTTCTTACCTCTGGAGGACAAAATGTATCGCTATTCAACGGAAACTTTTTCTGAAGAGATTAATTCTATAGTTTCAAATCTTTCAAGACAATATCACATAATGGCACCTCCTCAGTTTTAAATCCTGCTTGTCACAATTCTATTCCAGTTATGTTTTATTCGGACAGCTTTGCGGACTAAACTACCGAGACAATGCTTCGTCAATGGAATATAATCATGACGTCTTCAAATCTATTCTTAGTTATATCCTCATAAAACAACCATATTCAATAACCGTATAATTTGATTGGTTTTTAAGTCTTGTGTTCCGTGAGAAATCATCTCAGAATATCATATTATAACTCGGGTAAAAACATTAGTCTCTGTCTAATATATTCTACGGAGATGATTGATTGCCTTAAAAACATTAACAGATCCGTGAGCAATTTGGTCGCCATTTTAATGTTATTATTGTATAAAACGGGACATATTTACGTTTGAATAATGTTTTGCTGGACATTATTATTTTTATTTCCCTGGATTTCTGTTGTATACACATTTCCTTCCGGGCCCCAGCCAGACAGCTAAGGTAAAAAATGAAATCAGAGAGCAGATACATTTTACATTGATAAGGCTTGTCGTAAAGTGTGATTTGTACAAATGAGTATAGTTTTTTTTCTATTTCTTTAAGGCAGAGACTACCAGGAATCATTTTAGTGAGTCGATCGGAACATTTCAATCCGAGGCCTCAAACTAGAACAGGATTGTTGATGTCCTTAGGTGCCACATTTTTGCGATACCCACTTCAATATCCTTGTATTGTATGAATTGTGGTAGATTTTTAAAGATATTAGGTTGCTGCAAAAATAATGACGTAATAATGTCGTTTTTGACGTTAAAAATACGTCAAAAACGACATTATTACGTCATTATTTTTGCACCAACCTAATACATTACACTCTACAGTGACAACTATGTCAATAAGAAAGCACATTCTTGTTTTATCTGCTATTGGATAACGATGACTGCGCGATTAGATTTGTTTCTTCTGTCTGTGTGTATTCTTAAGTCCCATCAAATTTTTACAGGTGCTATCTCTGTAACCCGGTCTGGGTGAGGTTCATTCCAGTTTCTTGGAGCTTCCTTCCTGAAACAGTTCCATATTTTCCAGTGCCAAGTTTTATTTTCACTGGGTGCTAACACTGTGTAAAATGATACAGGATTTTTATCAGAGAACTCAATGGAGGGTCAGCACAATTTTTCTGTATGTGTGCTTCGTAATTTCAAGTTAGCAAGCATTTGCACCGTGATGCAAGAATCATATATTATTATTATTATTAGTAGTAGTAGTAGTAGTAGTAGTAGTAGTAGTAATTCATTTGATATCTGTTTTATAAACATTTCCTTTCAGCCTCAAAGAGAACTAATTTCAGAAATCGTATCATGATATCTTCCAATAAATATGTTTGTAAAAATATTAGACAACCTAAGATCACACAAACTTTACCTAGACAAAGCCCTTTTTAATGTGTGGGCTGTACTAGTAAATACACTGTATTTATTTCTTTAAGACATAGGCAACAAGGAATAACTTGAATTTTAATCAAAGCGATTGCACCAGCTAGGACTACGATTATTGATGTGCTGAATTGTCACATTTTTTCAAGGATTATTATTATTATTATTATTATTATTATTATTATTATTATTATTATTATTATTATTTGCGTATGTTATGTTTATTGATTTGTGTCTTGTAGAACCAGGTCCAAACTATGGTCTTTAAGCCCTATAGGAGAATTGTCATTTAACTGATAGTTCTTTTCGTAGTATATGGGATGTTCTTAGTATGGCGATTTTTTGATGTTAACTTGGACACTGTTAGTAAAATTGTCCATTCCTTTCCTCACGACGCCCAGGATTGCGATTGATATTGATATAGCCACAGTCTTCATTGCTCCATATCCTGTTAAACTCAATCTCCAGGTCCTTATATTTGGAAAATATCTTGATAAATTTCATGTTGATTTTTCTCTCAGATGGTATTGCTATGTCTATAAGCATACACTTCGTGTCGTTTATTGTAATATCAGGTCTATTGGATTTTATTTTCCTATCTATCAGTTTTAATTGCTATATCCCAGAGTATAGTGACATAGTTTTTGGGGGTAACTATCTCTGGTTGATGCATATGCCATCTCTGTGTGGTTTCGCTGCATATCGTCTAGTTCATATATGTAGCTACCTTGTTATGTCTCTGGCTATATCTATTTTATGCTAGTCCCGGATTTACTGAGAGGATATTGTCGACAGTTCCATCATATTTTTAGCAGATCCAGCATTTTGGATTAGTTACATCCTTAATTTTGTAAGGTGATAAGATCTGGTTGCGAGGCTTGGGATCTCTCACTGCAATAATTTGGCCTCCTGTCTCAACTTTCAACTATGTGCACCTCAGCCACTGTTGTGTTTTCAGGTTCCATCTTCTTTCGTTCTTTTACGGTATTGCCATGCGACGTCATGTTTGCCAGTTTTTTTTTTCTTTTAATTTAATTTGGCTAACTTGCTTTGTTTTCTGTTTTTACTCGTTTTGCGTAGATGGTATTCTCTCCGTTTTTTGATTGTTAGTGTTTCAGGTACATTAAGGTATTTCTTGGATTATTCAGCTGCTTCGTGGATGGAGTGGATTTGATGTTTTACTATTTATAAGAGAGAGTTATTGGTTTTGTGAGGTATGCTTCCAATCCGATTGTTTTAGATTTACAGTTCAAGTTTGATTAGAGCTGGGCCTCCTAAAGATCATGGCACGTACAGCCTATCAATATCTGATTTCATGTGGAGCATCTGAATTTGGGCAGACATTTCTCTGGTCTTTGCGTTCAAACTTTAAATGTCATTCAACTTCCATGGGTATAGCTAAGGTGGTGATAGCCTTCATTTCATTGGCCCCCTTAAGTACGCTTTCTATTATAAAACGCTCTATCCTATAATTTTCTTTTCGGATGTTTTTCTTCCTAATTGAATGTTGTATTTCCTCTCCTTCATCAATTCCGATGTATTTGTATGAAACAACTTGGTCTAATTCCTTAATCTTGTTGTTGATACCAAAGTCTAAATTTATAGTTTCCATAGTTCACCGCTGAAGGTTTTGACAATGGTCAGTTGGATGTCTGCTAGTTATTATCCTTGGCAAACGTTTTAAGCTCAGTAATATAGAGTAGGTGATTTAGTTTGCCATTCTGTGACTTGTATCCATAGCTATTCTTGTTCAGTAGGCAGATGAGTGGCGGTAATTAAACGCAGAAGAGTAACAGTCACAAGAAATCTACTTGGAAGATCTCGGTTTTGATTCTGTTTGGATACAATCTTAATGACCCGATTGGATAGTTTAGGTTTAGTGACGTATTCCAGTTTTTTATGAGCTCCGTTATAAGTGTGACAGTTGTGGGGTTTACTCTGTATATTTTTTAGGCTCTTCTCAATCATTGAAAATGGTACACGCTCAAACGCCTTTTTTTAGTTATTTCATGCCATCGGTAAGTGTCCTTGTCTTCAACTCTACCAATATTACTTTATAGATAATTAGATGTTCCTTGCACCTGGATGTTCTTCTTTAAGATCCCTACTCTCCTGCTGTAAGTAAATTGATTTTTTCAAGGAAGATGTACCTCTCGTTTATGATAGAAGTGAGTATTTGGAACATATTGTTAGGCAGGTGATAGATCTTTAGTTCTCCGGTTCTATGTGTCTTCTATTTTTGGAAATAGGTAAGTTTTCCCTACGCGACGCATTTGGGGCATTTTTCTGGTTTTATGAGTATATCATTGAATGCCTGTGAGAGGTCTTGGTGAGTGCTAGATAGTTTATTTTTTAAATGCAAAAGTTGGCTATACGGTCTTTTCCTAGTGTGTGTGTGTGTGTTTTTTTTGTTTTTTGTTTTTTTTTTTTTTTTGTCTGCAGATTGCAGCGGTTGTTTCAGTAATATTGATATCCTTCCATTTTTGGTACTCTATAATCCAGTTTTTGCTTAATCCATGTAGCTCTTATATTTTGCATTTTTCAGTTTTCCCACATCTTACATCTGAATTACTCGACTTCCTGGAGATTAGGTGTGCTATTTATCTTTATTTTACTTTTTGCACTTCTCTATATAAATTATTGGCATCTTCTTTGAAAATATTCCTTTGCCAGAAGATTCTGCTTCTTTTTTCATAACGCCAGATTCTCGGTCCTTTCTCTTCTATTTGTTGTTTCAGCTTCTCTATAATTTTGGTACGTCAGTCTTATTCTTTATATCGTGGCTTCGTTTCAGATGTTTCCTATTCTTTCGCTTTGGAGCGCTTGTTGTCTTAGCTTAGTTTATATCGGTTTCTATTTTTCTTTCCAGACTAACTAGCATTTTAAGTTTACTATGTATTTTTACTTTTTTTCACCTATTGTTTCTGCGACCAATACTGCGACCGCGTTTATAAGTTGATTAATCTATGTTAGTTTCATCGGTTTCTCCATTTCGTCTCTTATTTTTCTAATAGCTTGGTTAGCGCGGTTGAGGTTTTACTTTACTTGATGTTTCTTTTTTATTTTTGGAATTGTTGGCCTTTCCTCGAACATAATTTCCTTTAAATTCTCTCATTTATATCGGGTGTCATTGTTTCTCTCTCATATACACCATTATATTCCTCTATTTCCTTGTGTGCCACAGAGGAATTATTACAACTGGTTTGTATTTGTTCCTCTGAATAGGTCTCCTCCCTCTTGGAATTTAGCCCCTCGATTTTAACTTTAATCCATTATTGAGGTTTTCTCGGATGCATTCCAGTTCTAGGTCAGGTATTCTTTTTCCTGGCGATGTCAAACCTGACATTGGGTAGATTGTTGGTATCGATGTTTGAGGGATGATTTTCTCGCAAGATATTATAGGCGGTTTTCGTCGTTGTTGCCGATGTCGGATTTATCGTAGGAGTGTACTCTTCTGTACAGAATTTATTTGCTGTTCTTATTGTGGGTTTTTCTTTTAATAAATATGGAGGGCTTCTGTTGGCACTGTCTCGGACGTGGTTTTCCTCTAGTTCTTGTTGAATAGAGTTGCACACTTTTCAATCCCAGTCTGGTTCCTTACTGGGAATCGTGGTCCGTGTTGAACAGCGTGAAGAACGATGCATTTTAGCAATATTTTTCGTTGTGTCAGTACTATAGTGGTGAGTGGTGAGTGGGTGCCAGATCTAATCCATATCATGATGAGCCATCACGTTCAGGTGGCCAGGACTATTCTGCTATGTTGAATATTTTTTTACAATTATTATTAATATTATTATTATTATTTTACTATTTATTATCATCATCATCATCATCATTATTATTATTATTATTATTATTATTATTATTAGATTTTAAGTGACTGATTGTCTCCTTGGTAAATTTTAAATAAGATTATCGATTATCGATTTTGGCTATTTAATAGACAATGCCAAACAAATATTTTTCCGCAATATTTTCTATAATTTTACAAAGAATTTTTCTCTTCCTTCTTCTTGAATTCAGATTTTCTCTTCGATTCCTTTTCCCCTGTCAATGAAACTCTTCGGCCCCACAGTGGAACGTTTTGTGCTTTGATAACTCTTCTCTGTTTTTGATTTTCCGGTTTCGATATGAAGTCTCCCTGACGACTAGAGACACGACCGACAAGTAATCGAAATTGACGAAAGCCTCTCCAACAGACATTCTCCCCAGGGCGAAACAAGCGCAGACAATTTCGATCCACCAACTCCACACTCTCCAACCTATCTTTAGCTCACATCTCTTCGTTTTATGCGCTTCTCTTATATATATATATATATATATATATATATATATATATATATATATATATATATATATATATATATATATGAATGTTTTCGATTTTCGCTATCAGAGTCTCTACTGATCAATATTGCAGGTTTGATTCCACTTTTTTCCCAAGACAGTAGACGAGATATCCTTCAATTCAAATTCTGCTGATGAGCTGGACTCTCACACCAGATATATTATTTTATTATTATTGTGTAGTCCGAGAGAGAAAAAATCACTATTCTGTCTTCTGTCTGTCTGGTTCCATATTTCTAAAGGACAAGCCTATCCGTGGAGATAATGTAACAAAGTGGAAAAAGTTATTCTGACAACACATTTCGACTGTTTATGGTAGGCGTCTTCAGGTCAGAATATATATATATATATAAACCGGTTTGTAAGGGAAATACGCTAGTAATTTGAAATAGAATGTATAAATACCTTTATATATTCTACAGCCTGAAGATTTTCTTTCGTATTTACGACGTTAACGTCTGCTGGATGAGCAATTACCGCGCCCTTAGTAGATCACTGTTTTGTTTTTCTCTTAGTACGTAAAATAGTTAAATAATAAAAAAAAACATTCGCCATGCATTATTGACGCCAGTTTAATAAAGAGACAACTTTCAAACATCTTCTTCCAAAGATACAATGTGAAAATACAATGTAGTGGATGCTTCCACGTTCGCTACAAGGAAAGATTCTTCACGCCTTAGTATAACCATCTATTTTCAACAACAAAGTCTAAAAAAAACTCTATCATACGTCGAGATTGGGCTTTGTACTTGGTAAACATGAAAATTAAACGAATGAAAGGAGTAACAGTTGAACAAACTTCTAAGAGTCAAGAGTTTGACTGATTTTTTTTTTTATTTTGTTTTTTTACAGATTATCAAGCTATTGTGTGAAATTTGTTTCTATTTGTTGGTTAGTTGAATCTCTTTAGCGGCATATAAATACCTCTATATTTTATTTAGTACCAAAATCTAAATATTTTGCTCATAGATTTATGGCGTCAACTACAGGTTAAATATATTTTGCTATAAAATTTGATTCCGCTTTAAAATATATTCTTAGTAATTTTTTTATAAATATATATCGTTCATAATGTTTATATATAAAAATATATTTCTGGTATTTTTACTATAAAATGCATCTTTATTTTTTCATAATGTTTGGATGTTCATTATTTTCTCATAGCTGGGTTCCTAACGGATTCTACCACTCTAGATTAGTGTGTAGCCTGGAACAGCATCAATGAAGAAGTGGTTCCACAATCCTCAAAACATTCAATCTCTTGATCACAGTCTTTGCTGCCTGCTATAGTATATCATCAGACCCATAACTATATTCTGGATCGTAAGATTATTTCGTTCATTGTGAGCGAATATTGCTTTAGGATATTTTTAGAATAAACCACATGGCTAGGGAAGAGATTGATTAATACCAAGATTATTTGATGTAAGGGATTGTAGAGAACCCGAACAGAAATCGAACTCCACTCTACGATTCTTCATTCTGGGTCCCTGTCCATTACACCAACTATCGACAGAGTTAAACATTCTCTGTATGTAAACCAACGCGGGTGGAGCATTTTTAAAAATTAAATCCAGACTATTATTTGAAGAGTTGGGCTTGTATGTATTTTTGTGAATACATTTTAGAATATGAAATCTTCACATGTAGTTCGAACATTCAAACAATCACCACTACCAAAAACTTGTTCTTGTCATTCATATTTAGAAATCTACCATTCCCCGTGCATAAAAGACTGTTGCCAAATTTGCTTTGATGTTCCTGTTATACATCTTGAGAGTTTTTTACAAAATCCAAAGAACAACATTTAATATAATATATCCTGAGCAGGCATCTTGTCTTCGGTTATTCTCTTACTGGCGCGACGTGGCTTCCTTTGTCTTTTCTATATTTATTTTCATGGCAACAACTCTTATGAGATCTTTCCCTGGTTCCCCGCCTACATGAATTTAACAGCGCTACTAGACTGGTACTAAAGTTCCAGCCTTTTACAAGTTGAAATGTTCACATATAATCGCCAATTCTACTCTAACAGTTTCTTTTCTCGTACTTCCCGCCTGTAGAACCCACTTTCATTTACTTGGCCTCCCTGATAACTAGAATCTTCAAAATTTTAAATGCAACCTCAAACGCCATCTTAGTCTTCATGAATCCCGTTCATCTTTTATCCATTCTTGAATCCTCCCTATTTTCAGTATTCTCTTTCACTTTCACTTTCACTTTCACTTTCACTTCCTGTAGCCTCCCCCTGCCTACTACAAGCATTTGCAAAGGGCTATTTTTTTACAAGGTTGTGGCAACACATGAGTCGACACATCTTCATTACCTTCAGATACAAAGCGAATGATAATGAGTCGAGTCACTTGTTTCCCCAATAGCTACAATCTAAACCTCTAGTATCAACCTTTCTCTATAGTAAACATAGTATCTCCTTTGTTTACGCAGGCAGATGAACATCATTCATTTATACTCTGCCTTGAGTGACTTTTGGTCTTTGTATTAGGTTAAAAATAGTTAAAAGAAAGAAAACAATGAATACTTGAAAGGCAATGCTTTTTGCGCAAGTTTATCCATAATCACGGGAGCCAGTAGTTATTTTTCAAGGAAAAAGATACGCAACAGTCTACAATAAATTATTGCTTACTTTGTTTTCATATTTCTTTTTATTTTCGGCCACTCACCTTCAGGAAATCTTTTGACGGGCTTAGCAAGAATTGTTTTTTTTCGCCATCGTTTCCAGTCACTGTTTTGTAATCAATATTCATGACAGACTGCATATCTATATTCATGTTAATGGCGGCATTCCTCTGTACATCATTCCTTTAATATATCAATGTCAAAATATCTAGATCCTCCTTTCTTAGTTTCACAATTATTTTACTTGTTTTCGTACCCCACGCTACACACCAACTTTAGTCGATGCAAATAAAGGAAATGATTACGAAACTAATTCTATTTTTTTAAAACATTCAATTTTCTTAACGCTAGACAGACATTTTGTATATTTGAATATAGAACGTGCTTATATCTTTAATATCTTCTTTATTACTATGGAATCCTCCATACTTGTCTGTCAACCCCCACTACGGGAAGATGCACTCTTCCCCAAATTAAACTTTAACCAATCATCACGTCACTTTTCCAAACTCAACTTCACATTGTTTAAAAGGGCACAAAAATGTAGCATCCTTTTTCCCGCAAGCTGTCTGGAGCCTATTTGAAAACTAGAAAATTTATTAAAACACCTACACCCCTCAACATTTCGTTCTCCAACATCCGTGGCATTAGGAAAAACTTCTGCAGCATGGAATATTTCCTCAACGCAAACTGACCGGATATACTGGCTCTCTGCGAGACCAACCTTGTCTCATATACCCCCTCTTCTGATCTCTCGATCCCCGGCAACCTTCCTCTCCTCAGAAAAGACTCTCTAACCCACATGCACGGTTTTAGTGTCTACGTAAAGGAACATCTCCCTCTGGCTAGAGAGTTCTCTCTCGAATCGCCAGACCATTCATACATGTGTCTCCGACTATCTCTCCTCAATGCGATAAGCTATCTCTTTTTCCTTTACCGCTCTCCGTCCTCTCATGACTGTGCGATACTCGATAGCATTTCTGACAGCATAGAAAAGGCTCACTCCCTCCACTCGTTTGCTCACATTTTTGTGTTTGGCGACTTTAACGCCCATCACACCTTGTGGCTTAAGAATGCTACTACTGACCACGCAGTCATTCAAACGCTCAATTTTTCAATCTCTCATTCCCTCACTCAGATAGTTAACTTCCCCACTCGTTTTACCTTCAACCGGGAAGGTAAGGCCTCTCTTCTCGACCTGTGTTTTACCTCCATCCCCGAGTTCTGCAGCGCCTCGCAACTCTGCCCTCTTGGTAACTCTGATCATGCGGTAGTATCTGTTAATTTCTCCTTCAACTCCACCCCCCATAAAGAACCTCCTACCACTAGAACTTCGTTCTAGTATCAACGAGCTGACTGGGACGCGTTCCGTGATTTCCTCCGCGATGTCCCCTGGGATGGAGTCTTTAAGCTCCCCGTCCAAGAATGTGCTTCTCAGGTCTTATCCTGGGTTAATGTTGGAATCGACGCTTTCATACCGTCAAGAACATATAGGGTCAAGTCGCGCTCCCCACCTGGTTCTCCTGTGCTTGCTCAGCCGCCATCGCCCATAGGAACCACTACTTCCACCTATTCCGTAGCGACATGTCTGACTACAATAGACGTCTCTTTGCCTCCGCCCGTAACGAGTGTAAGCGTTCCCTCAACGATGCTAAGTCACTATTTCCGGCTCGGATGAAGGAGCGTATTGCATCTCGCAAATTTGGCTCCAAAGATTATTGGAGAATTGCAAACCCTCTATACCTCCTTTATTCAACCAGTTCGAAGTCCTGGCCTCCTCTACCGACAAGGCTGAATGCTTTGCTCAGAAATTTTCATTCAACTCGACGCTCGACTCTTCCGGTTTACCCATACCTGACTCCCCTCTTAGAACTGAGACCCTGTTGAGTGGGTTAAACATAACCCCGTCATTAGTATTGGGCGTTATCTCCAATTTAGACCCCAACAAGGCTAGTGGTGGAGACGAGATACCAGCCATTGTCTTGAAGAAAAGCGCGCTTGAATTGGCGCCCTTCTTTTCTAAACTATAGAACTACTACTTCAAGGAATCTTGTTTTCCTGACTGCTGGAAATCCTCTTCGATTGTTACTGTCTTCAAGAACTCTGGCGGCCCCTCTGACCCTTCCAACTACCGTCCTATCAGTCTCCTTCCCCTCTTCGGCAAAGTCTTCGGAGCCCTAATCAATACCGGCGTGGTTAACCACCTCACATCGCATAATTTGCTCTCAGACAAGCAATAATGTTTCCGCTTTGCTCGATCTACAGCTGATGTGCTTACGGCCATCACTGAAACTGTATAGCGAGCTCTTCCAAATAACGGGGAAGCCCGTGCCGTGGCACTAGGGATCTCCAAAGCATTTGATAGTGTTTGGCATGCCGGCCTTCTTCGCAAGCTCAAGGGTTATGGCATTACGGGTCGATTGTATAACCCAATACAATCATTCCTGTCAAACCGTGAATTGAAGGTCGTTCTCAACGGATTCTCATCCAGTTCCTATTCCAGGAACGCAGGTGTTCCCCGAGGCTCTATTCTTGGCCCCACTCTATTCCTTATATACATAAACGACCTCCCTGATGCCATAAATTCCCAAGTTGGCATCTACGCGGATGTCACCACAATTTATTCCTGCCTCAAAATCAAATCTAGTGTCACTGACAAAACTAACCTGGCCGTGAGTCTCGAAAAGTATTTCTAAACGGTTGTGAACTGGGGCAAGAATTGGCTGGTCAACTTCAACGCTTCTAAAACAAAACTGATCTCTATGAATCACCACAGAGATCCTTCCCTGCTCTCCACTAGAATGTCTGACGCTCAACTTCTCGAGAGCAACTCTCTGCGGCTGCTCGGTCTTACGTTGACTGCTGACCTGAGATAGAATAAATACATTGAGTCAATTGCTTCGTCCACCGCAAGTAAAGTTGGCTCCGAGGAGTTGCATTCACTGGTTCCCAGACGTCATGAGTTCAAGCGCCCTAGGAGGCTGGCATCCTGCTCTCACCCCGTCACTGTCGAAACTCATAAATGTAGCCGTCTGTAGATTATAGCTCTCAGGGAAACAGGAATAGAGAAGTGATTTCCACAGGCTAGAGGTGCGAGATATGAACCTATTCGAGTAGAAGTGTCGACTACATTTAACAGTTTCAACGGTGAAAGGATGAGTGCGGTATGCCAGCCACGTAGGACGCTTGAATTTCGCGAAGTCTGTCAACCAGCGAAAAGAATTCATCGGGGCAATTACCATGAAAGTATTTGCAAAAAAGACACAGTGTGGCCACGGAGCGTCTGTGAGAGAGCGACTGCAGACCAGGTGCCAGATCAGGGCCACTTATATTGCATATCTGTCTCTGGATTTTATCAAGAACCCCGGGGAAAACAGTAATCGCTCCAGACCATATATGTGAGCAATACTCCATGCAAGGGGGAATGGTTGATTTGGAGATTTGAAGGATCGATTCCGGGGAGAAAAATTTCCTCGCGCGGAACAGCGAGCCAACTTTCCTTGCGGTGGAGGAAGCAATTGACTCAATGAATTTGTTCCATCTCAGGTCAGTAGACAAGGTGAGACCGAGTAGCCGCAGAGTGTTACTCTCGAGAAGTTGAGCGTCAGACATTCTAATGCGGGGCAGGGAAGGATCTCTGTGGTGAATAATAGTGAGCAGTTTTGTTTTGGTGGCGTTAAAGTTAACAGCCAATTACTGCCGCAGTTCACAACCGACTGGAGGTCCTTTTCGAGACGAACCGCCAGGTTAGTTTTGTCAGCAACACTAGACTTGTTTTTGAGGCAGGAGTAAATTCTACTGTCGAGCGCCTAGATGCCTACTTCGTTATCAATGGGCTTACAAATTACGATTCAGAGTAAACCTGGATGTCAAGAACATGGTTTACTATTAAAGGTGTCCGGTCGACTATCATTGTCACCATCGAGTCGATAACGTCAAAATAGAACGTCCGCTGAAATGATCTGAAATAGCAATGGTGCCTCCAATAAAGCCCATAGTTAAAAGTTTTTTTTTTTTGTTTTGTTTTTTAGAACAAAAAGTGTAGTTGTAGATTTCCTGGCGTAAACCAACTTGCACTAGGAGCTTTTCTCAGAAGAAACAAGATTTAATTTTTAATTCGCAGAAGATGCATTGATTTTGATAACACAATATATCGGAAATCTTTGAATAATTTATCAGCCCTTATTCTACCCCCGGGTATGCTTATAAAATTCTGAAGAAACTATCATCATCCTTCAATTTAGTGAAATATTGGAGATTCTTATTCTTGTTACATAGCCTACCAGGGGCGTATACATAGACGCATGCCCGTAAAAAACATTCCACTTGATCCTGTCTATGGCCAATACTTGGGTCTGGGAAAAAATTTTGCCAGTCCATTCGACAACGTTTTCTGATTATCTTTTTTTTTTTTTTTTTTGGTGTCCCTATCTTCTTTCTCCTTGTAACGTTGCTTTGTTGGATTGGCTTGAAGAGCCGATCTGCTTACGCGGTCATAACATTTCCGGTTCTTCATCTCTATGGCGGCCAACATGCCTGATTAATCACTGTTCATTATGCGCGGATGGTGTAGGAAATACCAAGCAGACATCTGAACTATTTGTCTGCATTTGAACTACATCCCTGCAGCTTAGATCCGGCATTAAAGTCATGCTGTTAGCGTCCATGACTAGCATGAATACAGGAGAAGCGATAAGTCGAGGTCATATAACTATATCAGTTTATTTAAGGGGAGAATTCTTTTTTTTCCTAGATACATATCAGTTTCAACTGTTACATCACGCATTTTATCAGTACAGTTCTCGCATTGACCTCAGTCTTGGATACATCTTGACTGATGTTCGAATCGTGTTTGAGGATTGAACATTTAAATTGTGATGGGAAACATCCGTGCCCATCTCAAAATTCTTCACATTATATTCCGGAAAAGAAATTGTCGAAACAAAAGGTGGTAAACAATTATATATATATATATATATACATATATATATATATATATATAGTGTAACCAGGATATAAGAGAGTTGTCGGGACCGTAGAAGTCTCTTATATCCGGGTTTCTCTTATATCCGGGTTTAGTCTATTTTGTTTAGGTAAGTATGGGAATAATTTGGGACCAGAAAAAATTTCTCTTATATTCAGGTCTCTCTTATATCCGGGTCTCTTATATCCGGGTAACACTATATATATTAGGTTGGTGCAAAAATAATATCGTTTTTTGACGTATTTTTTAACGTCAAAAAACGATATTAGTTTTGCACCAACCTAATATATATATATATATATATATATATATATATATATATATATGGGGGGGTATATAAAAAGACTTAAACACTAATATTCCATGGTTATACTTTATTGCATCTAGCATGAAACAGACTGTCGCCTGTAAGTGTTGACTTTACACACGCTCTATCTATGATATTGAGCACTTTATGCCATAAATATAGCACATCTTAAGACTATACATACAATCCTAGAATTGCTGGCAACATTTTACTCCAATCAGAGTGATCGCCTGAACTACAAGCGGAATGACATGAAAAATGAAAATATCAGAAGGTTTAAAATCAGATATAATAACACTTTGTTATAGAAACACTCTGAAATCTATACATACTTTCTGTTTACTTGAATCAAGTCGCCCTTTAAACACACGAACCAATATTGATGAAACTTTGCATACAATTTCAACTAAATGTTATAAATAATCAAGAGTGGTCTTCCCGTGTTTTGTTACTCCCCTTTTTGAGAGAGATATTTCTGTTTACTGGGACTATAATAGGACAATATACGCGAACCTTGTCTTCTCAGCTCAATAAAGCTTTCTTAAAACCTATACCTGCGTACTTTTGTCATTACACTAAACCCCATTTTGTTACTAAGCTATTAGATATTTTTATATCAAAATCTATAATGGGACCACTAGGGCCACTGAATCGCAGTTCACCACTACGTCTTACGCGAAACGCTGTTTATATGCATGTCACTGCAAATCTGAATTTGAACATGGCTCTCCAATTTACCAATTCTCACCTCTCGTTATTACATTATATCACCTGCACGTCCAAGATTACAGCAACAAGTATTCCCAAACGGTGCCTCATCTAGGTTCTGTCAAAGCTCGATGTTGCTGAAACATTGTTTCAACGCGATGTTGTCGTAAGTCAACGTATATAAAAGCAACTGTAAATGCTGATTAAAAGTAGACAATATTGTTAAATCCAAAATTCAAGATTTGACAAGTTGTACACTCCGTAAGACAGTTATTTTAGAGGAAATGTTAAATCTATAGGAACAGCTGACTAAATAACCATCTACATACTACTACTATTTCTTGTTGTTAGACTACTACTACAACTAATAATAATATTCATCATAACGATGATTGTGATGATCGTCGGCTAATATTATTTTACAAGTACAATCGTCTGCCAACGCGGTTAGCCGAACTCCATTACAAACGTCTGCGCAGTCCATATAGACTGCAATTTTGCTGACCATACAGTTTCCAGAAGTGAGCGTATAATATTTCGGGATTAATTTTTTTGAACATGGTCAACTCTCTCAAACACCCTTGGTCACGATGACATGCGACTTACGAGCTAAGCCAATCATCGGCGTCTACTGAACAGTTGTTGTCCAACCAATTCCACTCATAACACTTGGTCCAGCACGTGCTATATTTTTCTTGCACTTTCCAATATTGTCGCATTCTGGCTTCACCTACATGAAAGTCACCTATAAGTGTGCTTGTGTGTCTGTCTGCACAGTGGTCAATGAGGACATCGTACATACATTTGACATGTGTATAACTTATTTACGGTTGATTTATTTTATGCCTGTTATATACAGTTGAACAGACAGAGATCAGTGGATAGATAGAGATAGCTCTGCCCACCACATTGTGTTCGTCTCGATGACTCCGATTGCTACGTGAATATTTTCCAGACCAGTCTTGACGTCATTTCCAGATAATAATGTCTGTCTGATAAGTTTTGTTTTGTTTCTTATTTGTTTCGTGCTGATTCATGCAACTCGTATCGTCTGAGATGTCTAGTTAAATATTCATTAAATCTATATATGTCCTTTATCTATCTATCTATCTATCTATCTATCTATCTATCTATCTATCTATCTATCAAGACCTGCTCATTTCTATCTATGTTTCTCCATTCATTATCTATCCGTCTAAGACTGCTCAGTATCTATCTATCTATCTATCTATCTATCTATCTATCTATCTATCTATCTATCTATGTCTATTATGTATTTTTCTCTCTATTTGTCGCCACGGGAATAATTTTCGCGACCAGCGTTGACGTCATTTCCAGATAATAATTTCAATTTTGGGTTCTTTTTTGTTTCATGCTCCTTGCTACATATTATATCACCTCCAATTTTTAGTTAATTACTCATTAAATCTATATATGCATCATTATCTATCTATCTATCTATCTATCTATCTATCTATCTATCTATCTATCTATCAGCATGTTTGAATCTATCTATATATCTAATTTAGATTAATATTCGTTATCTAAGTATGTTTATCAACTATCTTGTTTATCTCTCCCTGCACAAACACCCAACACACAAACATAAATATATATATATATATATATATATATATATATATATATATATATATATATATATATATATATATATAATTTTAGTGACGCAGTTGAGAGAGAGACTAACACAGCTTGTAACAACAATGATGAATTTTTGGCAGCATACACAGACTTAAAAAGGTGACCGTCCACAAGAGTTACAGGAGATTCTGAAGTCGTCTGTAGACTGTGATTGAAGCCAATGGTTATTTATTAAATACATTTACTCTTTAGTATTACGATACATTTGTGGAATTTTGGTAAATATGGCTTTTAAAATTAGATGCCAGTGTTATTTTACTTTTTCCTCCATTAAACATTACTTTATCCATCGCACTCTGTAGTATATATATATATATATATATATATATATATATATATATATATATATATATATATATATATATAATTATTTATTTAAAAATATGATTCCAACACGGTACATAAGAGTTCTCATGCTTCAAAGCAAGAGCCGAAAACTTCAATATAATTATTTGAATTAAATTGAATTAAAGTAAGCTCGGTTCCATCTTCAAGTGAATTTTTTTGGGAATAAATATTTCTATTAAAACACGTAAATTTGAGAAATAAGTTATTCCAAAAAAAAATCGCTTTTTGACGTGCGAGATCTTTTTGTTGTTTTATTATTATTTATCTATTTAATCCTGCAAGAATAATTTAAGAAATCGTTGTTGAATTATGCTACATGGCTCACCCACACAATAACCTTAACTATACGTAACAAATATAAAACTCATAATACATATATATATATATATATATATATATATATATATATATATATATATATATATATATATATATATGTATGTATATATATGTGTGTGTGTGTGTTTGTGTACGTGCATTTTACATAACGGCAAAACAATTTAAAATCCTGATTTTTAACAAACGAAATCCCATGTTGTTACATTCAAGTATACAACCTAATTAAAAACTTCAATAAATCAAAGTTATCTAAGAATTCGCCTCCCACTTGCAGAATCTTTCTTTAATAATCATATTATTTCAAACAACATATATATTGTTTGAACAAACACAACCTTATCGCGTCGATTAATGTGTAATTAACCACATGAGATAGCACTTGAACTGCATATCACCATCTAACACAACTACAACAAAATAAATACGTCAAATACTCACGAATAACGCATAAATATTATAAAAATAACCTGGAAATGCTACTAAAATAATAAGGCATAAAACAAACATTAATAAAGCTTTATTAATTAAGAAATAATAATAATAATAATAATAATAATAATAATAATAATAATAATAATAATAATAATTTATTACCATAGTTAATGAATGAAATATGATTTGACTAATCACAATTTTCCATCTGTTATTTTCTGGCGTTATTCGATAAAACAGTTGACGTTAAGACTCTCATATTCCATTACAAGTTTTTACGGCCATATCACGTTGAAACACCGGTTCTCATCTGACCGCTTGCCAATACTAGACGCTCTAAGCGTGGATATACTGGTGATGTAATTAATAACAACTCGGAACTAAAAATCGAAAAACCAAGTTCCAATTCCAGTCGGAGTTTCTTATATTCCCTTTCGCGCACATAAACTTTAGGAAATGTAACAATCAATTTATTCTCACCCTTACCGCCAGCAATGGATCAAATATTAGTTCAAAATTATTATGTAAAAAAAAAAAAAATCTTTCAACTTCAAAATATTTTCTGGCTTTAAATATCCTTTTAAATGTTGGTAAGCCGTGCAAAATCAATCAATAAATGATTATTATAATATTTTCATGATAAAAGTTTTCGTTTTACTGGTCATCTAAATTTACCAAATAATGATGTGTCCCGAAGAAGGTCAGAGGTAACACAGTGAAGTTGTTATAATAAAAGAATAATCTTATTTGAATTTTTAATTCATTTAAGATATGGAGGTGAAAAAGAAACGAGCCTTGTACTTTAGTCTAACAATTTTCTATGAAGACATTGGGCAGCAAGAGCCGAGCATATCTTCTGTTTTTACAACCTTTACGTATATACACAGTTGTGATAGCAGACACAGAAAAAGAAAAAGAAAAGCTACAAAATCCCCTACTAAAGATATTGAAGAAAAGCGACCATTCGCCCATGCATGGAGTATTGCTGCCATATATGGTCTGGGACACCTTCTGTTTACCTCGGAGTTCTTGACAAGATCCAGAGACGGATATGTAATGTGATTGGCCGTGATCTGGCGTCTTGACTGCAGCCACTATCTCACAGACGCGCCGTCGCCTCTCTCTGTCTCTTCTACAAATACTTTCATGGCAATTGCTCCGATGAACTGCTTTCCCTGGTCCCCAGTCTCCATGAATACAAGCGCCTTACGAGGCTGGCATCCCGCTCTCAC